>OZ022508.1:28200989-28800989 GCA_963989385.1 Ctena decussata | reverse complement strand
TCATTTTTTGTTTGGAGGTGGGTTTTCCAATAGTAAAAATATCCCTTCTGGTTTCCAGTCTCTGGTGAGGTTCATTTTAATTTTAATTAAGCTGGGAACCACCCATTATGACATCACAACAGAAATGATGTCATCACTAATCACCTGATCTGTTTTGGAATATGATCATTTCAGCAAAGGGTTGCTTGCATTGTCAGCTACACTTATGCATCTTTCTGTTTTCCAAAAAGATATTACTTACGAAAATAACTGCTATAAGATATAAGAACAAATTCTTCTGAACTGATTTCATGTTAATCTTATATGAAATGGTAAATTTTAAGAATGTGCTTGAAACATGCCACCCCTACAGCAATAATGGTTATCTTGAGGCGGCCATTATGAATCTGAAAAAAATACATTGCAAAAGATTACTTTCCAAACTTGAGAGCATGCCAATGAATTTCAAAAACTCTACTGGACAAATCTGACTACGAGAAATGGTAGTAAATTGAACCATGTGAGTGAAATTTGCTGTTTCTTTATCCTTAAATTTAAAGAGTAACTACACTTCAGGAACTGACTGAATCAGATCCCAAACCTTATCCCCAACATCAAAGGGAAAGATTGACAAAGACATCCCAACAAACAATAAATTACAAGTGATAAGCCGAGTCAGCAGCTCTTTCCCAAATAGATGGCAACTCAGCTATCTTTATTGAACTAAATAATTTAGACCAACAGACGGGTTACAACGGACTAAGCAAATTAAAGCTTTAAAGTATAAACTTCGAAAAACCACTTGCTGGAGTGCCTCAACAAGAGAGTAGTTTAGAAACGGCCACGTTGTAGGGATCAACGAGGTCATGATGTCTCCCATAAAACTTTTTAACTGTCGGCACAAGCTTTACTTTGTGATAACTTTGTGTCAACAGTTTACGGGTGAGCAGCCTCCCTCTTTCAACAAAGTCATGAGATTTGAAACAGGCTCTAGCATAGCGGACTGGCTGAGAAACATAAACTCCGTATGCAGGTGCCGAAGGGATATTACTGCTCAAAAATGGAAAGTTAACTATGGGAAAATTGAAGTCATCGCTCTTGTCATAAAGCCTAGTAACAAGCCTACTATTGTCAATATAGAGATAACAATCTAAGTATGAGGCAGATGAATTGGACTCCGTGGTGTCTTTAATTTCAAGTTCACATAGATAGATGAGGTCAGTAAACTCCGAAATTTTTGGATTATTCAGAGACAGAACATCATCTATGTATCTGTAGGTGAAGTTGAATTTCTGTGCAAGGTGTTTTTTACCCTCTTTTAAGAGCCCTTGTATAAACTCTGCCTCATATCCATAAAGAAACAAGTCAGCAAGTAAGGGGGGGGGGCGCAGTTAGTGCCCATTGGAATGCCAACTGTTGAAATATCTGTCCGCTAAACTCCACATAAATATTGTCGATATGAAATTCCAGCATTTTAATGACATCATCCTCAGAATATTTTATATGAACATCAGAGTGGTCCTTAACAAAATATGTATCCGGATACCCAAGAACAAAGTATTTGTACCGACGATTTCCGTTTTTGTGAAAGAAACAATTGTTCACATTTTCTTTTAATTTAGACTTTAATTTGTCATGTGGAATTTTCGTATAAAGTGTAGAGAAATCGAAGGTTTTATGCTGTCTACTTCAAAAAGTGCTTGGGCTTTTAAACTTTTCAAAAGTTCTTTACAATTTTTTAGGATCCACATCTGATTTACGCCACTTCTCGCGTAAGATAGGTCACAATATTTCTGAAGATTATCCTTAACTGCCGTAAGGATTCTTGTAAGAATCTGAGAGAGAGACTTGGTTGAGCACTTAGCCGAACCCTCACTATATCGTTGCTCATATGGATTTTTATGTAACTTAGGGATCTAATACTGTTTTGGAAGATCAAGATCTTCCTCTGCTGTGGACATTCCAAAGGAAAGTAGAACCGACTTGTGATTTCCTAGAATTTCCTCTTTAGACAACAAAGTGCGTGTATACGCAGGGTTTCCTTCCGAAGAGTTCAAACCAAGCTCCTCTCTCATGCAGTTGATGTAGTGTGTCTTGCAAACAAACACAATGTTGTTAGATGCTTTGTCATCTGGAACTACGACATATTTATCATGGAGCTCAGCGACGACGTCAGGGATGTCTAAGACCGACTTACATCGGGTAGACATGGTCGCGCTTAACATAGAAATACGTCTGTTAACCAAAGACGCTATCGATTTGACCCACTCAGATAGTGTTTCAACTTCAACTTCCTCCTGCTTAGCCCAGCATCTGGCATAGTCTTCAACAGAATCCATAATTAATTTTAAATTCTGTTTCTAACTAAATGACTGAGGCTTCCTATATTTAGGGCCTTTGGAGAGTAACAATTTTACCATGCCAAGATCACCAGTTATAATGTGACCTGCTGGTTGGTAACAAATGATAACATAAATAAACAAGAATGGAAGCACCGTCTTGGAAAGGTCACTCAGTAACAAAATAATGGAGAGAGGGGATTTGGCTTAAAGTCTTAAAGTGATTTTACATTACTAAAAGCTCTACCGAGACGATGGTTAGAGCTATGACGTAGCTCTAACCATGGTCTTTGTAGAGTTTTTACCGTTGGCCGCTCATATGAAGAAGTAGGTCATACTGGCCGACATAAAATCATGAAATCTTTAAATGACTTCTTCTCAACAGCGGCCTCGTGGACTTTACCAAACTTAGTATGATATTTAATTGCACAAATATCTCTCAAGTTTGTGAAAATAATTTTGCTCTAATGCACAGGGAAGTCATAATTAATGACCAACATAATGATCATATTTGAATGACTCCTTTTCACGAACCGCTGGATAGATTTTGTTTTTACAAAACTTGATGTGGAGTAGTCTTGTACCAAGGTCTCTCAAGTTTGTGAGGGAAAAAAACGCTCTAATGTACAACCAATTAACAAGGGCCGACATCATCGTGAAATTTTGTGCTGGATAGATTTGGCTAAACCTAATATGAAGCAGCCCTTGCCTGTCGCATTTCTTGGGATGCAGGGGTTGTGTGTGTGTAAGGGGGAGGGGTGGAGAGAGAGAGAGAGAGAGAGAGAGAGAGAGAGAGAGAGAGAGAGAGAGAAAACGCTTGCGCTCGCGAATCAATTGATACGAAGCTGTCTCTAGCCGGTCAGATGTCTGCAGCTGCTGTATCTCGTGGTATTTGTCAGTAAGTGTGGCTCGGAGAGAGATGTCCGCTGCCTGCTGAAATCTACCCATCATCTTTTTCTTTTAAACTTTTGGGGTTAAAATTTATGAAAACAAACATCCTCTGTATTGTTTTTTCGTCATTGTCTTCCTGTAAAATGAAAATCAGGTAGATCTGCTGACCTTCATGTGGAGTCACCTACCTCATTTTTATTTGAAGCAGCACTTAAATACAGAAACGCGCGTCTGTCACACTAAATTTGACTAAGGTGCGATTATATCAAAGCACTTCATATTCTAGACCTGGTGCAACCAAAAACTTGAGTAAATCGCTCATTTCATGTTCTTTGTACAATACATTGATAAATATTTACCGTTTTAGCTTCTAAAATATTTATTGAAGTATATCCGCAGGAAGGCCACTCGGTGGGTTACTGGGTAAACAGGTGAGTTCGGAAATCTGACTGAAAAGGATAATCAAATGAAAGTGGCCAAAGTATCCAAATCATAAGTCTGAACTCGTAAGTCATTTAAGCATTGACATTTTCGGAATATTTGGGATACACAGATATGGACCCCGAAATTGAGGTGTGATCCAGTGCTGGCGAGTAGTAAGCATCACCTGCCTATTATAATACACCCGCCATATCTATGTATCAGTAGGAAAAGTCAGTGAAAAAAAAGTCCGGTATTTGAAAGCTTAACTAAGCTTCGGCGGAGGCCATCAAATCGGAAATTAGTTTAGAAACGGCCACGTTGTAGGGATCAACGAGGCCATGGTGTCTCCCATAAAACTTTTTAACTGTCAACACAAGCTTTACTTTCTGATAACCCTGTGTCAACAGTTTACGGATGAGCAGCCTCCCTCTTTCAACAAAGTCATGAGATTTGAAACAGGCTCTAGCATAGCGGACTAGCTGAGAAACATAAACTCCGTATGCAGATGCAGAAGGGATATTACTGCTCAAAAATGGAAAGTTAACTATGAGAAAATTGAAGTCGTCCCTCTTGTCATAAAGCCTAGTAACAAGCTTACCATTGTCAATATAGAGATAACAATCTAAGTATGAGGCAGATTACTATCAAACAGATAGTAATCATGAGCATTTTGCTTCAAAGAAAAACAAAATATTTGTTGGTTCCCGTTGAGCAAATAAATATACACAAAGCGAAATGATAAATGGGTTCACTCCTCCTGTAAATTGTGGGTTTACCATTAAGTTAAGTAGGTCTTTTTGGTTGCCATCTAAAATGACCCAAATAATTTTCAACTCTTTTTATGAGAAAATAAAGGAGATTTTTATTTCTTCAGAGCTGGCCAATTACGGCCATCTTCAGTGATGAAAATGAAATGAAGCCTACGAGTATCAGTGATATTTCCTTACAAACTGCATGCTTGTTTTAGCACTGGGAGAGCAATTTTACCATTAGATTTTTTGAAAATTTTATGTTGAAGAAAACGAACAGATAAACAACAACAACAAAAAAGAACACATCTCAGCATTGACATACACATGAAGATGGTGATTTATGGTAGACATAAAAATCTAAATAAAGCCATAAAAATGTAAAGTATCTCCGTGAAAGTTAGCAGACTCTTATTTTTGTTGTTCGCTACAGTCTAGAATATGATAAAGGAGCTACATGCTGTTTTGAAACAGCTACTTTTATAAGAAAAAATCAAAGGGTAATTTTCTACGCAAAAATCTAAAAATTAAGCATTGTTTTTAAAAAGGAACTTAGGTCTAAAGGTACTTTAATGTATTAAAAAGGCATCCTAGCTATTCTTTCAACTCTTTCTCAAACTGTAAGGTAAACCAGATGAAAACAGTAGCTTATTCTAAAATGTTCGACCATGTATAAGGTGCATGTAATCTGGTTGCAATTATTAAATATAGGGTATGCTGGTGTACCTATATCTTGCATACAGTATAAGTACTGCATTACTGTGATCAAGACAGGTGAGTAAGTGAAATTGTTCAACTTTGAAAAAGTAGTCACCCTTGTGTTTTCTTCACAAAAATTTCGATATAAGCTACTTTTTTTCTATTCGCTTAACTTGATAATGTGTGAGGCCCTTCTGAAAGCATTTAAGTACCTTCATACCTAAATACATTTTCAATAAGATGGTTATTTTTAGATTTTCTAGCAGAAAATTACACTTTTGATCTTTCTTATATAAGCCCTTTTTAACATCAACAAGTCCTGCATTCTGGGATTCTAAATGCAAAAAAAAAAAAAAAAAAAAACAACATAAAGACGGCATCATGCTAAGTTTTAGGAAGATCTGTTGTATTTCAGCTTTTATGTAGACTTTTGATTTCACCGCAAACCAGTGATTGTCACCACCTGAACATGATATACACACTTAATGATAACATGACTATTGTGAGGATGGCTCAAACAAGAATACCTTAATTAAATTTATTACGTATTAAAGCTAATCATTGTCGGATTTAGCAATCAAAACCGGGGCATAACTCTCTCAAATGAACCTTCTGAAATCTCATGCTCATTTTCAAGTCATGATAAAACAACCTTCATTAATTAATATCAGTCAGATAAAAATTTGACAGGATTTGTTAACACACTGTCTAAGTCAGCAAGGGCCATAACTCTGTCATAAATAAACCAATCAAAATTTCAAAACTACATGCATATCTCCGACAATCTGTTAAATTTCAAATCATTCCAGGGAACAATGTAAGCAGAGTTGCTGACACAAGAGACAGGAATTTCCACCACCTACCAAGGGGAATACATTGGTAAATAATGGACACAGCATTAGCTAGCTTTCATCAGAATGATAAATACATCAAATACTAACAGTATACCAAAATCCAGCTCTCTAGGTCAGTTAAGGGTTAAAAAGCTGGAAAATGCCAAAGTCGAGAAAGGGTCATAAATCTTTCAAATATGAGACAATCAAAAATCCAAAATCATGTGCACGTCTTCAAATCATGGCAAAACATATTGTAAAATTTCAAATCAATTTGATGAAAGATGTGGTAGGAGCTACTAGTTGCGGAGGTTCCGGAACAACTCGGCTCATATCAAATTCGGCCCATACCAATCTCAACACAAAGTCTAAGTCAGCAAGGACCATATTTCCTGCAAAAATTGTCCGATCAAAAATCCAAAACCACATGCACGTCTTCATATCATACATAGCCAAATTGGAGTCTGTACGAGGCGTGCCGCCAGGTTTTGCTGCAATGACCACCGCCGAACCAGCAGTGTCACTTCAATGTTGCAAGAACTTGGTTGGGAGAACCTTCAATCAAGGCGAGACCAAAACAAAGTCACAGTGATATACAGGATCGTCAATATCCTCGTAGAAATCCCTTCAGGCCAGTACCTGACAGCCACAGGAGTAGCAACTGGAGGACACCACCAACGATTCCTGCCAATATTTTGTTCCATCAACGCCTACAAGGGATCCTTCTTTCCGTCTCTAGAATGGTCTGCCTGCCAATGTCATATCAGCACTGACTTTGGATAACTTCAAGCTCCTTGTCAGTGCTGGTATCCTAAGACCGTGATTGTGAACATGTTTTATCTGATTTTAACTGTACATAAGAACTTCCCAGCACGAATGTTTTAAGGTTGTTTACAATGCGACTATGCCAATATTGGCCATGCACTTAATTGGTAGATGTAGATGTAGACAATCTGCATAATTACAAATAATTCCGATGAAAGACGTAGGAGTTGCAGACACCAGATTTCGGACTGACGGAAGGACGGGTGGACGGGCGGATGCACTAATGAACACAGATGTATGAGGGTCACTGCTATAGGCCATCTCCGGTGACAAATATTTAGTGTAAAGTGTGTATATATATAAAGAGATTCCTTTAGGGACGAGTCATTTATTATCAGATGGGGGCCGGGTACATTTTCATATGGTTCACCAAAATTTTTCCGTTTTTCCGACCCCTCCCCCCCCCCCCGTCTCACCAGAATTATTTTTCCCGACCCCCCTCCAGATAGGTGACAAAAATTTTATGACCCCCCCCCCCCCCATACAAAAAAAAATCCCAGCTATCAATCCCACACGCACACCATATTACCTATTCTATGTCAGACTGACCTCAATCCAAACCTGTATGAAGCACAATTTTTTTTTTTATTCTAACAGGTTAATGAATCGTGGTCTGTTTAAACTTTATCTGCATTTCTTGCACTTTCTTTCTGCTAATGACTATCCAAGAGATCTGTTGTCCACTGTTTTTATAACTGTTATTTATTAATTGGGTCTCTTGGTGGCGGGGGCAGTGGGCGGGGGTCTGGGGCACAGCCCTGAGAAGCCACAGTAGTTTTCCTGATGAAAAGGCATCTGGAGAGCTGATATCACAAACGCAGGCATTTGATTTGATGGAGAACAAAATCATCTACTTTGACATGAATTTATAGACACTTTCTTCCCTGTTCTTCTTGCAAATCAATGACAATACAATACCAGTTTTTTGGATATGAAGCTGACCAAGTTTTATGTGTCATTTCCATGTCTTTAAGTTTTGAGTTTGAAAGAAAAGAGTCTGAAATTTTAGGAGTAATGAGGGATCAGGGGGCGAAGCACCCAGAAGCTGAGACATTTTTAAAAATGAAGACTAATGGAAGAATTCTGAACCCCCCCCCCCCCCCCCCCCCCACACACACACCCCAATATGCCTAATTAAATATATGACCCTGCTCCGAGGCTTATTTTGATTTCTGACCCCTTCCCCCCCCCCACCCCAGTACATCACAAAACAAATTCGACCCCCTCCCCCCTCCCAAATGTACCCGGCCCACACCTGATAATAAAGCCGCCGCTATCCAATTATGTCAATTTATGTGACGTACGGATCAGCCTCTGATTTTCGCTCCATTGTGGCTAGTTTCCGTAAATAAGAAAATAACCCACGTAGAGAGCAAAAAATTAATTATCTATTGTGAGCTCCTGCTTTACTCCTTCTCAAAATTTTTCGAGTGATTTTAAAAGAGAGGTGATAACATGTAAGGTAATTACAACTAAACTGTAGAATGATTAGTAAAATTGTATATTGTATTTCGGTCATTGTAATGTGTTTTCGCGAGCTGTCAGAAAATGTCACTTATTAGCTGAAACAAGTATTAGCTTTTTCAAAAAGCTGGCGACCGTCCATCTTTTATTAATGGTAGAATGTTTTTTGTCATACTACTGCTCAACAGAAAAAGACGGAAGCTATTCCACTGCAGAATCGCTATTGACCTGACATCTAAGATATTAAGAGCTGCGTGGTGCTCTAATTTGTAGAAATAATAATACTACCTGGGGGTGGTCGGGTGGTGCGATGGTGCTGCATGTAACTTCCAGCGCCGGGGCGTCCTACTGATTTGGATAATTGTAGGGCAAGGGCCTTCTGTGCTTGCAGTAGGCGTGGGTGGGGGTTGTTTGGACATTTTTTCTCTCGTCCTTCACTTCTCTCTCCCTTTCTCTGGGAGACGGCCCGATATAGACTGAAATACTGTCTCAAAGGGCAGTTAAACCCCGAACAACCAACCAACCATAATACTACCTTAGCCTTCACAGGCATGGTAGTAATTCGTTAGGATCACTTTAATGATGCAGCTGAAAAGTGATTCACTTTTCATGCATTAAGATATGTTACACACAATATCTAATGAAAATAACTTAGATGTTGATGAAATTATACTTACTGAGCTATTACAGCATGATAATTTAAGAAAACTCGGCCTTAAAAAACTTAAAAAGATGCATGGTGATTCGTACCCCTACGTTTCGTACTGAAGTCAAATCCCTTAAAATTGTTCATTTCCAGAGTTGAAAGCTGGGTTTAGATAGAATTTCATACTGTAATAGTCATGCCGCGTGTTCAACTATCTGTGTTGACCTCACAGATTTACCGCAGCGTTATTTATAGATATACTGGTACTCGTTCTCGTTGTACATAGTGCGCGAGAAATGGCGGGAAACAGACTAAAAACAGCGGGAAAGAATTTTAAAGTGCACGAACCGAAGCTATGAAGTCACCGGTTTCCGTGAATTGCAACGACTTTGGTCTGGCTTAAATATAGAATAATTATCTTTGACGACCGCTTCTAGCAACTTTAAGCTACCGATTGCATTTTCCAAGTTGAAAACTGATTTAAGACACGTGCATCGAGCACAGCGCACGTGCGTAATACAAACAGTCAGGAAATGAAAAACGTGCCTTGGAAAAGGCTCATAACTTCGGCAGGCAACCTAAAAATCTTTTTTTTTTCTCGTGAAAGATTCTGCAAACTCTTTAATGAGACCGGAGTTGGCCGAGTTGCCCCTCTCGGGTCCATCCCTTTGGCGCGTGATATACCGGTTATATAATTTTAATTTGCTGGCAAAGCCACTGTAAAAGTCTCACCTTCTGACAAGCTGTCAATTATTGCGATGCGATACTTCTAAAGACGTAAACTGACCAATCACGTGAGGCGGTAGATCTAAGACAAAGATACTGTGTTGACCCAATTCGTTTATATTTACTAAACAGTGATCAAGAAAGTGTGAAATACTGACAAGTGCCGTATGCTACTGCTGATTAACGACATACGGTAGTGGGGATTAAGAAGGTGTGAAATTCCAGGTAAATGTGAGGGCATTTACGATGATTTTATTGATTTCTGGTTCAAATAAACAGCCCCTCTGTAACTCTGTCAAAGGTGCGAGCAATGCGTGGCTTCTTCAAAACTTGCAACAACTGACATTTGAGGATATTTTAAAGAAGTACAGCCGGCAAAAATAACGCGTCCGCGGAAATCCTCGGAAAGCAATTATTGGCGTCCGGGCCGAAATTTTCGCGTCCAGGGACGCTGAATTCAGCGTCCCTGAGATCCCTGGACTATATATATAGATAGATACCGATTCAAAATCATGGTGATGCAAAATGTTAAGATTGCAGCACTATTGCTAACTCCAGTTTTACCAAATTGCACAGATAAAAATCAGAATACCCAATTAAAAGCAAAATCAGTGGGTAATGCAAGTTGCATTACCCAATTAAAATTCAGAATACCCAATTCACAAAAAAATCAGTGGGTAATACCCAATTAACCATAAATTCTTATCTGGAGCCCTGAAAATACACATTATTGTTTACCGAAATACACTTTATTTTGACCAGAATATAAATATTTTATTTAAAATATGTCATTTAATATTTGCTGCATGTAAATGCTGGCAAGTGACTGAGCCCTACAAAGAACCAAACCAGCTTGCAATCTGCACAGTGATACCTATCCAATACCCATATGTTGGTCCATTTACTCTCACTACCAATTGAAAAAAAAAACTAATACTTAGATGGAAACGGTACTTATTTCATTTATTCTGGCAATATTTAAGTTTATTTTGATAATATAAATGTATATATTTTGGTGAATTCCGGTGTATTCCGGTATATTCCGGTAATCAGGTAGATTCCGGTAATTCTAGTAACCCCAAAATTTCTAGAGTCCTTATTGTCTTTGATGTTAACTCTGAGATATGTTGATCCCAAATAAAGTTGTCTGCTATAAATATTTGCTAGGTCATTCATTCATGTGTGTAGATCGTTCCCCTTCCTCCAGGAGAAGCCCTTATTTACGTGTGAAGTCTTTGTTTATTTACTTGGCATCCCACATGTTTGTAACGAGAAGTGTCACATCGCTTATCTGAGTCACCCTGTATACTGTCTCCAGCTAGTGCTTAAACTCTGCGTCATACACGCTTGTTGTTATGCTCTAAACATTTTGGGTGTTCTGTTTTACAAATACGAGTCATGCGCCTTTATTTAGAAGTTCGTGTCTTGTTTCTGTGTCATGTGTATTTGGTACCAAGGGCTAGGTCTAAATCACCATGGCGTTGTTGAGAGCTTCCTTTCAGGGTGTTGGTTAAGCTTTCAAGATCATGTTTTGACTGATCAGTATTAAATGCAGTGTAGGTTTCCTCACGATACTAGTCTCCTGTTGGTGCTTCCACTCTGCGTGTAAGAGGTGTTCTCATGAAGGCGGTATTAGTGGTTGTTTTCGGTATTTACAGGTACTGCATTCCGGAAGTTCTTCAGCTTTTAACACCATGATTTAGACTGATTACTATATAATGCGACCGTGTCATGCAAAGGTCGCAATAATAGTCAGTGGTGCCCTGCATTAGGAACGATAACAACATGCAGTTGAAACATGGAAGATTTTTTCGAATCTGGAAATGGGACAAAAAACGTGCTTAAGGAAAGCATAATCCTCAGGGCAAAGGGCGGGATTGTATTTCAGTTTCACTGGCAGCTTGGCAGGAAAGGTTGTAAAGTTTTGCCTGTAGGGAGAAAAAATTTAAAATACTTGATTTTTGTGTACCGAAATGTTCCGGAATAAGTTCTATGTGGGCAATAAACAAAAGAACTTTTGCCCAAAATTTCAGACCGTTTCAGTGGCGCGTTTTTTAGCGCTCTGCGATTTAAATTGTGTTGATTTCGACCTTAAACTGGATGTTTTATTTCGTATTGGTAACTGGACAATAACTGTCTTCAGAGGTATTTCCACCCGTGTAACTTGTTTCTTAAAAAATCTGTGCTAAGGGTGCTTTTCCCGAGCAGTCTGAGGTCACATGAGAATGAAATGGATTATATCTATTTGCTGAAACAGACTATACACATGCTTACACAAGGAATTAAGGTGACTTTTTTGTTTTTCATATATTTTTGTTTCCTAAAACTGTATTATACTGATTTTTTTTGCATCACAGATATTCATCTTACTGAACTTAAATGGTAATCTTTGTAATCGTTGTAATCATAGCCCTATAATGGCCGCAGTATCACACTAGTAAAACGTATCTTCGTGAGTATTAAACCTGGTAACTACCATACTATGAATTAAAACATATTCATTTAATTAAAGGTAGGTTCCTGTACTTTGGAATGCATCATAATTTTGATGATGATTTTTATCCAAGTTGTTGGAAAGCATTTATAAAAAGGGAATGAATAAGTTTTACTAAAAAGTGTAAATAAAAATATATTAGAAAAGCTGTTTTGCAAGGGATTTCCTAACTCTGCTTCGCACACCAGTTAGCGCTATTTTTAGTTTGCGCCAAAAATAGATAACGCAGCTGACGTCATGCTGCATTGCATTTTGGAATAGTTTCAACCCATCCGCCATGCAAGGACCTCTAGGAGAGCTCACGGCAAGAGAAAACTGACCTTTGGAGAATGACATAAGAAATTGCCCAGTTATAGACATATAACATAATTATTTTTAGAACTGGAATTCCAACTTAAGAAAATAATCCAAAGGGAAAACGACTATTTTCTACAACACCTGACGATTTTCTCAGTAGCAACAGATTCAGAAAAATAAGAGAATACAATACTTCCCAGAAAAAGACGAAATTATTTTGTGAACATAATTGTTATCGCTAGCCCAGGAACCTACCTTTAATATTTTATGTTACTTCCTGTAAATATTATCCACCTTTAAATCTGCCACTTTTTCTCTTGTTTACATGTTGCCAAGGGCGCCTCAATCATATGTTTGCTGGTCCTGTTTTCAACTAATCAAAAGTAAGTTCTTTGTTCAGCAAAATTGTAGGTCAGGTGAAATCAGATGTTGGATAATTTTAGCAATGTTTTAACATCCAATTTTTTAGTACAAGATGCTACATCTATGACTTTGTTCATTCTGAACGCTGTTGTTTCTGAAGAGCACTAGATAAGAAGGAGTATTTGGTGATAATTAATTTAATTATGGATAATTTTTGTTAATTCTGAATAAAAATATACGTTGTGACCCCTCATCTGAACCGTCTCGACGAGACAACATATGGTCACAACATATGGTTTCAATGAGAAATCAAAAAAAATATCCCTCAATTATCATCAAATACCCCTCTTATCTAGTGCTCTGAAGGTAGTGTAGCTTGCTATCGATTAAGAAAAGTTGTCACTAGAGGTTTAGGCTTGTCTTTTGGGTTGCTGACATAACTTTTTAATGATGAACAACATGTTCAATTGGAAGGTGATAGCCTGACCGTAGCTAGGGGATGATGGAGGTTTCACGGCTCTGAAAATTCACCACAAGAGGTTTCAACACCGCCATGAGAGGATTCATCTTTTTTTTTTCATTTGAGCCGCGACACGAGAAAACCAACAAAGTGGTTGTGCGCCCAGCGCAGACTCAGATCAGCCTGGCCATCCACCCAGTCTGATCAGACTCCTCCCTGAGCGCTTAAAGGGTAGCTGAGGGTCTGAGCTACCTCCATGCGGCCAGCGGAGACTCTGATCAGACTGGGCGGATGCCCAGGCTGATCTGAGTCTGCGCTGGACGCACAACCACATTGTTGGTTTTGTCGTGTCGCGGCTCATTTTTGCTTTTGTAGGGTTGGCCACATATTGTTCTTTCTCCTATGAAATAAGGGTCATAGAAAATAGAATGAGTGGTTGCAGATTCATACAGTTTTACTTTTACATACGTGTTTAAACTGTATGTTTCTCACATGTGAGAATTACCGTTTTATATGTCAGTGTCAACCTAATACACATTTTTATACCCCCGACATACGAAGTATGTCGAGGGGTATATAGTTTTCGTCTTTCCGTCCGTTCGTCCGTCTGTGTGTGTCCGTCCGTGCGTGCGTCCGTCCGTTAACATTTGCGTTAAAGTTTTGCGTTAAGTTTTTATTCTTTGCTTATATTTCCAATATCCTTTGATGAAACCATTTGGTATGTGACTAGGTATACTTCTAGGTTCATGCAGAATAGTTGACATTATCTGGATGCTGCTGCTGACCTAAGGTCAAGGTCACAGACTTAAACATTTGCGTTAAAGTTTTGTGTTAAGTTTATATTCTTCTTTTATATTTCCAATATCCTTTGATGGAATCTTTTGCTATTTGACTAGGGTTACTTTAAGGTTCATACAGAGTAGTTGACATCATCTGGATGCTGCTGCTTGCCAAAGGTCAAGGTCACAGACTTAAACATTTGCGTTAAAGTTTTGTGTTAAGTTTATATTCTTCTTTTATATTTCCAATATCCTTTGATGGAATCTTTTGCTATTTGACTAGGGTTACTTTAAGGTTCATACAGAGTAGTTGACATCATCTGGATGCTGCTGCTTGCCAAAGGTCAAGGTCACAGATTTGTATATATGTGTTAAATTTGCGTTAAAGTTTTGCGTTAAGTTTATATTCTTTGCTTATATTTCCAACATCCTTTGGTGATACCTTTTGATATATGACTAGGTTTACTTCTATGTTCCTGCACAATGATTGACATCATTTGATGCTGCTGCTGACCTTAAGGTCAAGGTCACAGACTTTAACATTTGCGTTAAAGTTTTGCGTTAAGTTTACATTCTTTGTTTATATTTCAAACATTCTTTGATGAAACCTTCTGATTTATGACTAGGTTTACTTCTATGTGTTCATGCAGATTAGTTGACATCATCTGGATGCTGCTGCTATCCAAGGTCATGGAAACAGACTTATAGGTTTACATTAAAATTTTGTGCTTAGTTGGTTTTCTTTACTGATATTTGTAATATACTTTGATGGAAGCATTTGATAGGTGATAAAGTTTACTTCTAGGTTCATACCACGTATAAGATTGGTTTCATTAGGGTGTGGTTTCATTAGGCGGTGGCGCTGGTCGGGGGTATACGTGAGCCCCTGCTCACTTGCTCTAGTCTGTTTGTTTTGAAAAGCTGAAATTAGATCCTACTTTGGTTGTGGGGCTACCATAAGTCCTCAGCTGGAAAAGAGGTGATTTTTTTCAAGACACAGTTTGCAGATTCGTACACCACTGTATTAGCATAAAACGAAAGTCAGATGAAGCAACATTATTTTGAACAAAACCTACCTATTTTATAATGGTGTGCAAAATATCAAGGCTGTCTATCAGCAAGAAAGCAGCATTTAAAGCAATTCAAAACAGCTGGTATTATAAATTACAGGCAATGTCTGTAACAGTAAGCATAAGAGAACTGAATAGAATGAGTCAGCAAGCAGGACTCAGTTCATAAAATGGAAATTTTAAAATATCTGTGACAGTCTACACTAGTTATTTAAGAAAATATGTGTAGAGCAAGTAGAATGATTTTCTCTCCATCTATTATTAAAATAAGCTGTGGACTTGAAAATTCTCTCCTTGATCAGGAAATCAAACTGCTGTATCGGAGAGGCTGCAGCAAAGAATGTCAGAAAAAATCAACTGCAATGACTGAAATCTACTTAAGGTGTCTTGGGCACAGCGTATGAAAAGTGGAGCCCATCCCTCTACTGTCACTGTCTTATTGTCACCCGACGTAGGCGGAGGGGGACTATAGAAATGACCCTCGTCCGTCCGTGTGTCAGTCCGTCCGTCCGTCCGTCTTTCCGTCCGTCCGTCCGTCCGAAATCTTGTCCCCACAACTCCTCCTACGTCTTTCATCGGATTGATTTGAAATTTTACAGATTGTATTCTTATGATATGAAGATGTGCATGTGGTTTTTTTATTTTTGTTTCGGCCATTTTTGATGGAGTTACGGCCCTTGCTGACTCAGACCTTGTCCCCGCAACTCGATCCTGCCACATCTTTTATCAGATTGACTTGAAATTGTGCAGAAAGTTTCATCATGATCTGAAGATGTGCATGTGATTTTGGAATTTCAATTGTCTTATATTTTACAAAGTTACGGCACTTTGTCGTTTTTGGCATTTTTCGAACTTCTGAGCCGTTTGACTGAGGGAGCTGAAATTTGGTATGCTATTAGCATTTGGTAAATTGAGTATTCTGATTATTGTTAGTATATGCTAAATTTATTAGTGACAGAGTTATTCCCCTTTCATAGATAATAGACATTCACTTAAAGGTAAAGGGATAACTCAAGAACTATTCATATTAATGGGCTGAATTTTCATAAATGCATTGTTCATTTTTCATCAGATTCATATTAGGAGGATTATGGCCCTTGTTATTTTGTTATTGGGTGTACAGTCGTATGTTTTGGGCATTCTGTAAGGGCTTAAAGTTTCAGTGGTCTGATTTTACACATATATGCCCAGTTCTGAACCTAAGTTTTTTATACTCTCATAGAGGCCCAGTAATTGGGGTATATGTCTCTGCTTATGCTTCGATCATTATTTGCTTACCAGGTTCTGTTATATACATATTTGCTGGTTTTACACATAAATGCCCCTTTCTAAACTTAAGTATTTTATAACTTCATAGAGGCCCAGTAATTGTGCTTCAGTTATTATTTGCTGACCAGGTTCTGTAATACACATAATTTCTGTTTTTTTTTGCCATATAGTTACTTTGAAACTGAATAAAGGGCTGCAGTTTGTGACACATTTCAAACGTCGGGTGACACTTGGCCGATGGCCTTTTATCCTTCCCTGATTCAGAAATTGTATCGGTGACACACACACTCAAATAAAAATGGCAAATTCATGCATAGTTCCCAGATTTTGCAGTTTATCCCTTGAACTTCTATTCTCAGATTTTTTTCTTCAAAATTTAGGAACAAAGACACCTGGAAATAATTAAGAACTTTCAAAATAAACATGTGCACCCATCATAACCCACCTTATCTGGACCTCTGTGTACATCTGCTAAAGTTTACATAGGATGTACGGATAACTTTCAATTTCACATCCTTTTCAACATTATTTCAGTCATTTATAGATGTACCATTTACCTTAAAGGGGTCGTTTTGGAATAATGAGATCCTGTTTACAATGTATTTTAGCCGAAAAATGGAGAAAAAAAATCATGTTTAATTTTTACTCCCAAAGTTTTGAGCCTACAGGAAAGAATAATCTAATGACAAAAATGTTGATTGCAAAATTGATACCAACGTGGTCATAGAAACATGATTCATAGAAACAGCTGACATTATTGTATTATACTATAATTAAATATACGTTTCCCTTTGATATAAGTATTGATATTGTTTAGGCTGCAGTCTTTCCTTTCTAATTATGGAAGAGTACACCTCAATATAAGTTCTGTTCTTTTCTTCCATGAAGTGATCAATACTTCAGATAACAAAGGGTTACAGGTAAAATTTTTAGGGATAATTTCCCATATTTATCCATAAAAATGTATCTTGTGGCCCCTCATTAGAACCATCTCGCTGAGACAGTTCTAATGAGGGGTCATAATATATGTTCTCATGGAGAGAAATATGGAAAATGATCTTTGAATTATCCTCAGAAACCCACTTTTTCTTCCATGCAGTTATAATTCGAGCCTGTAGGTGTGTAATGCTGGATCAGTTGCTAATTATTATGATGGTTAAATTCAGTTCCGAAAACCACACCTCCTTTAAACAGGTATACATCCCTCCATTAACTGTAAGGTAAAATCACAGATTTATGTGGGACATTGAACAAGTGCGATTGTGTTTGTGAGACTATTTCGCGTGCTAAGTTGTCGTTGCATTGGCCAGGTATGTGCTACCAGGTGACTTTGAGTGACATTCTGGGTGTGGCTCGGAACTGTGTATTGTATGGGTGCACCTCCATGTTTTTCCTCTATTTTAATAAAGAGAGACAGTCTACCTACTGTACCAGTAATTCCAGTATACAGTCAACTCTCGATATCTCGAAGTCGGACTTCTTCCCAAACTACTGATATCTCAAAGTAAATTTTCTGGTACCAGAAAATTTACTTTGAGATATCAGTAGTTTGAGATAACAGGAATTGAAATGTAAATAAAAATAGGAAATATATGCTTTGATAAATGAAGATACTTTGAGATATCAGTGTTCGAGATATCGGAAGTTGACTGTAGTATCAAGCTCCTGGTTGGAGCACAACAGAGGTTGGCCTCTGTTACAGTGACTGTAAAATCGGAGGCATGCACATATGGCTGATATATACCTGCATTGTATCATGTTGCTGCAAGTAGTTATGATTATTGACTTTAGGAAGGTAAATTACTATCTTTAAATATTTGGACATAAATGAGCCACAACACTATAAAACCAACAAAGTGGCATGTGCACCCAGGAAGACTCAGATCAGCCTGAGCATTTGCCCAGTCTGATCAGAGTATTCGCTGTCGGCATGGAGCTAGTTTAGTCCCCTAGCTACCGTTTTAGTGCACAGCAAAGACTCTGATCAGACTGGGTGGATGCCCAGGCTGATCTGAGTCTTAGCTCGTTACACATGCCACTTTGTTTTTTTTTGTTTTTTGTATCACACGCAGATCATTTCTATAGTTGATTAATGTATCTTTGAACTTGGACCAGTCCATGTTTCTGTTAAACGCTAACACTAATTAAATGTCATACACTTTATTCACTGTACTGCATATTGTTTCAACAGGTAATCACTTAACTGACGTTGCCATGGTTCAGTTGTGACGTCATGACATCACATGACGTCACTAAGTATTGTTTCCTAAAGAAGAGCATTGTAATCAAGGAGAAGAGTTACCTAACATAAGAAGAATAGTAATATACATGAAATTAACATTAATTATACTTCCTGGTAGTCAGTTGTATAATTATTTAAAGAAAATAAATAAAAGAAGTTACTATGGAACAAACTTGAAAAATAAACAAGTAGATCTCAATAAACCCTGATACTGATAAATTATTATTTAAAGTTTTAAAAAAAGTCCTCTGGCATCCTTCCATCTTTTAGTACACTTAGTAGGCTGTACCCAGAAGTTCCATGTTTTGTCATACAGTCAGCCAAATGAACTTTACCAGGACACCATTTTATTTCATTCACTTCGTTTTTCGCCAGGGATTGACTAATAGCAGCGATGTCTACTCTGAGCCTCTTGTCATCAACTAGTTTTTAGCTCACCTGGCCCGAAGGGCCATAGTGAGCTATTGTCATACCAATGCGTCCGGCGTGCGTCGTGCGTCGTGCGTCGTCACGGGATGTGTCCGTCAACACCTAAAAACAAATATTCAAACATCTTCTTCTGTAAAACTACTGGTCCCATGGTTCTCAAATTTCACATGGAGCATGACCTGACTCCAGGGTCTCAGAATTGTAAAATTGGGTCAGGTTGAAAATCCAAGATGGCCGCCGTTACTAAAAATAGCAAAAACAACAAAATAAACTTCTTCTCCAGAACCACTGGGTATATATGTCTTAATTTTGGCATGGAACATCAATGAAACCTTGGTATTCAAAATTGTAAAAATGAAAAAAATCTGTAGCGGAGTTTTGTCACAGTGACCTACTTTCTGTTTACGAGTGTAATTTTGCTCAAATGCCAATGTCAAAAAACGACATATTCAAACAACTTGAAACAACTTCTTCTCTAAAACCACTGCACCCATGGGTTTCAAATTTCACATGGAGCATGACCAGACTGCAGGGTTTCAAAATTGTAAAATTGGGTCAGGTCAAGAATCCAAGATGGCCGCCGTTACTAAAAATAGCAAAAACAACAAAATCAACTTCTTCTCCAGAACCATTTGGTATATTTGGCCGAAAGTTTGCGTGGAACATTAATGGGACCTTGGGATTAAAAATTGTAAAAATGAAAAAAATCTATAGCGGAATTAGGTCACAGTGACCTACTTAGCGTTTACAAGACCGATTTTGCTCAAATGTCAGTATCTCAAGAAAACGCAATCGATTGTGGTCAGATTTGGTCAGCAATGGTCCTTAAAAGGAATTATTTCAATTTTGTGCCAGTTGACTATCCAAGATGGCCACCATGGGGGCCGTTACTAAAAATAGCACAAACATAAAAATGACAATTACTCAAGAACCCTTGAATGGAATTCGACCAATTTTGTGTCAGAATGTTCCTTGCATGAAGCCATTTCGATTAATTACAATTTGGCTTTCCAAGATGGCCGACATCTGCCGTTACTAAAAATAGCACAATCATAAAAATGACAATTACTCAAGAACCCTTGAATGGAATTCGACCAATTTTGTGTCAGAATGTTCCTTGCATGAAGCCGTTTCGATTAATTGCAATTTGGCTTCCAAGATGGCCGACATCTGCCGTTACTAAAAATAGCACAAACATTAAATGACATTGAGATGTTTCAAAAGTAACTAAATATAGACAAGTCATAATGGCCTTTGTTACTAAAAATAGAAAAATGTGAAAATAAGAAAATCTCAGTGGAATTGGACTAATTTTCTGTCAGAATGATCATTTCAATAAGCTTTTTCGATTTTCTGCATTTTGGCATTCCAAGATGGCCGCCATCTGCCGTTACTAAAAATAGCACAAAACATGAAAATGACAACATCTCATTCACCGCTGAAGCGATTGAGACGAAATTTGTGGCAAAATGATTCTTGCTTTGATGTGTTTCACAAATTAACAAATATTGACCCGTCAAGTTGGCCTCTGTTACTTAAAATAGCAAAATTTGAAAATTAGAAAATTACAATGGAACTGGACCAATTTTGTGTCAAAATGGTCCTTGCATGAAAGCTTTTCAATTTTTTGCATTTTGGCATTCTAAGATGGCCGCCATCTGCCGTTACTAAAAATAGCACAAAACATGAAACTGACAATATCCCAGTAACCCCTGAATGGATTTTGATGAAATTTGTGGCAAAATGATTACTGCCTTGAGGTGTTTCAAAAGTAAATATATAAAGACCAGACAAGTTGGCCTCTGTTACTAAAAGTAGCAAAATGTGAAATTGAGAAAATCTCTGGAATTGGACCAATTTTGTATCAGAATGGGGACCATTCGGATACAAAAGCCAGGTGAGCGATATCAGGCCCATTTGGGCCTCTTGTGTTGAGTATACAGCTTCTATAACACTCTTATTGTAGACATAAGCAATAACTGGAATAGTTTTAGTTGATATACCAAAAATATCTTCCAGCATCTTTCTGTAGCAGGGCTCGGGAAAACCGGATTTCTTTCGGTCCCAGACCAAAATTCAGAAATTGGGACCGATTGGAAACAGCCCAAAGCCCCCAAAAATCGGTCCCATACTGACCCAATACTTAGGAAATTTTCTCCGATTCGTCCGATAATTGTTACATACGGTCGTTTGATCTTGTCCCGACGTATGAAATATCGCCACTGTCTTCAAAATTCTAGCACGTGTCATAACTGATCGGATTAACGCAGGTGTTAGCCAGACGAAAAGACCGCCTACGGGCCAATCGAGATTGTCAGTATGGAGCACTGAACCACATGTCGGACCGCCTACCTGTCAATAACGAGTGTCATAATGACGCACACTCTTACGACAGTCTGCAAAACAACTTATCAAAAACACGATGACTGGGCTTTGGGATGAAAGGTGTCCATCTTGTAAAAATATACAATGTTTTGAATAATGGAACTATAAAATATGAAAATGGAAACGTCCATTTCACCGATTTCCTAGTTGTATCGTCATATCGTCATGCAGACCAGTGCGAAAGTAATGCCGATCAGTGAACAAAAATAGCGCACTTTGATCAGGATCTACGCGATTATTATATTGGGTATAATACTAACGGTAGCGTTGATATGCAATTACCCGCTCGTTTATGGGTCAAGCATGTTTTGTCTTTGATGTAAAGATAAAAGACGCCGCTGTGAGTATAACGTACGCAGTGTCATTCTAACTGTATGACGGCTAAAGGTACCTAAGTACACACACAGATGACTAACAATCGTATCAGCCAGGGCAACTAAGCAGTCAGACCGGTCTTTCTTGTTCGCATAGGTCTAACATGAATAATAATGAACCTAGCGACAACCGAATACTTCGGGGGAAGCTATTCATTATACGCTCTTCACGCGTTCCGTAAGTCACCATTTCTGACGCGGCCCATTCGGCGGCAGTGGAGGGGAAATAATGCAATTTGGGTACGTTAAACAGTACAACCATCATAACTTGGGCGAGTTAATGCTCAGGACTTACGTATTGTTCACAAACAAACAGGAATAACAGTCAATTTCAATGCAATGGGCTTGAACAGGTTGTCTCCCCTGTCCACCTGTCAATCAAGTGTGATGTCTTCTATCACGTCCGCTTTGCCGACGAACATGTTCTAGTCTTGTATTTGCTTCTACATGCGTAGCTGTTTGAAACCAAGAACTCCACCAAACACAACAATGTACGACCATTGTACGGAAATCGAGATTAATTCATAGGACTTCGCTTGTTGTCATTAGTTTTCGTGACAGGTATCATCTTTTTCCAATGGAAATTAGTTAGGTGATGACGTCATCGGCTGGACCGATTCATTTTTCAATATTTCCCGAGCCCTGTTCTGTAGTAAAAACCACTCTCTAGTCCTTCTTGTAAGCTAAGGGCCTCAGCGGCAATTGTGGATCGTACTACCCGCTTAATCTTACCGGCATGCCAAGACAATGGGGAACATTTTCCATGGCAATCCATCAACCAGACAATATATGCTGCTGTACTTCCAGTTCCATTGTTTAGATTACATAAAGATGCATCTGTGAAGACCACTATCTTCAAGTCACTAACTTTGTTGCTTAAGTTTGGGAATGTAATCACAGACCTAATGTCTTTTATTCGATTGACTACTTTAATAGCCCGAGAAAGATCACCTATTGTTCCCTCCTTAAGGGTACAGTCCACTAAATATTCATGAGGACTTGCCCCACCTATTTCGGGGAGAGCATTAGGTTTACATTGTACGAGAGATGACGTCATCTGTCAATCATGCATGTTAGATTTCTTGCAGTATAAAAAAATACCAACAAATGATAGCCACAAAAAAGCATATTTAATTGAGAAATATTTTACCAGAAGGAGATGGGGTTGATTTTGGTAACTGATCCCCTAGGAAAAAAGTATGCTCTTTTTATTGGTACGAATCGGTGGTTGCCATACTCAGCCTAGCTTAGCGGCTCACTGAGATGGGAAGGCAGTGGATGTTTTCATCTCAAATTGATAGGCTAGGATGACACTTTAAAGCAAGACAGGTTTGGAAAACTTTGTATGTACAGTTTTGTAATTAAATGACCAGATGTTAACATTGTCGTCTATGGAAAATTAATGGTGGAATGCAACCTAAAGCGCATTAAGTCAGATTGACCTTGGCCTTGTTTCTTACTTTCGGTTTCACTTTAGATGCATATCTAGAGATATAGGTCCCTTTGACCATTAAAAGTACATTCTTCTGTGTGTTATCCATAGTGAGATTGTTGTTGTAATTGATGATTTGATGCTATAGGCCTAGGATCATCAGCAAAAAAGAAAACAACATTTTTCTCCATGTAGAATCCAGGGGGGGGGGGGGGGGGGGGGGGGAGGAGGGGGGGGGGGAAATGCTACTGTGTTATTGTACTATAAGTTTTGATGGTAAATTATTTCACATTAGTCCAATTTCACATTACGCGGTTAGAGAAAAAGCATCTGGAACACCTGGAAACATTTAAAAGCCCATAAAAGCATGATATATGCGATTCTGCGAAATACAGAAAGCGTCGCTTTTCGGATACTTTTGCATGTAAATAAGTATTTTTTGAGAAAAAAAATAAATTTAACCAAAGATTTACCTTAAATTCATATCAACCTTGTTTCTCTGCTTCTTTTGGTGTGCAGAGTTGGACTATTAAACCAGTTTTACTGCATTTATGTCTTAAACAGCCTCCAAATACCAAGATTTTAATCAAATTGAGGGGGTATATATAGAAAATTGCCAATAAATGCTTATGTATAACAGATTCAACCACATTTTCTTGTTTTTATTATTAAGAGAAGCAGGCTCCTATGAAAAGATAAATGTTTCCATAGATATAAAAGAATAGCAACAAAATCATTATTAATTTTCATTAATCCTTAAAATCATCGGTTTCAGTCGTTTTGCTACAGAAACTTCAGCCGACATAGTGAAACTGTCCTAAATGGTACATTTCTTTACGGATTCATTTGAAACTTGGAGATCACAATGAAAATGTATCAAACTAACATTCAAACTGTTCAGTTTATGGCATATTGCAAAAAGTTAGATTGGTTTAGGGTACAGTCCACTAAATATTCATGAGGACTTGTCCCGCCTATTTCGGGGAGAGCATTAGGTTTACATTGTACGAGAGATGACGTCATCTGTCAATCATGCATGTTAGATTTCTTGCAGTATAAAAAAAGACCAACAAATGATAGTCACAAAAAAGCATATTTAATTGAGAAATATTTTACCAGAAGGAGATGGGGTTGATTTTGGTAACTGATCCCCTAGGAAAAAAGTATGCTCTTTTTATTGGTACGAATCTGTGGTTGTCATACTCAGCCTAGCTTAGCGGCTCACTGAGATGGGAAGGCAGTGGATGTTTTCATCTCAAATTGATAGGCTAGGATGACACTTTAAAGCAAGACAGGTTTGGAAAACTTTGTATGTACAGTTTTGTAATTAAATGACCAGATGTTAACATTGTCGTCTATGGAAAATTAATGGTGGAATGCAACCTAAAGTTTTGTGCTTAGGTCTATGAGTTCAAAAGCTATGTCAGGTCTGGTTCCCTGTACAATCCAATTGTTTGACCAATAAGCTGCCGATATTTCGTCTGCTCCTCTGAAGTTAATGTACTTTGCTTGTCCTGTGCTCTTTGAGGGTCAATTGTTATATTCTGTATATTTGTCACATAGTTTGACTGATCTAATGCTATAGCGCCTTCTTCCTGAGCAACTTTAAATCCTATATAGTTAAAGTTCCCTTCTTCAACTTTACCTGCCACAAACCGTTTTCGTAGATTGACCATTAAATGTTCAAGATATTTGTCACCAGCATGGAGAAAGTCATCTACATGGCATCATATGATGCCACTCAGTTTACCTTCTTTGTGCAGAAAGAACATTGCTGGATCTAGCTCACTCATTTTACATCCCAACCTCAATAATTCATCTTTCACGCTCAGGTAGAACTGCCTAGCTCCATCTTTCAGCCCATAAAGCCCATGTTTTAACTTCCAGACTATCCCTTTCACTGTATTGCTCTCCTTTGGGGGTTTGATGTATATATCCCGTCTTAATTCTCTGCCCTGCAAAAACGCAGATTTAATGTCAGTTGTTTTAGCTGTCCAGTTCTTGATCGATGAAATAGCCAAAAATATTCTCATCGTTCCTTTTCCTACTGCGGGACTGTCCCTGGGCATAGTAAATTCTTCCTCAAAACCTCGTACCACGAGCCTTGCCTTTGTCTGTCCTTCTTTATTTGTAATAACCCACCTTGTTGACAATGTTTGTTGCCCACAGTCTTTCACTTCTTCATAGGTGTGAAATTGATTCAGTTTCTGTAACTCCACTAATTTAGCTGCAGTGGTTTCATCACTAGCACTGTTTTGTTTCATGACTAGGTTAACAGTCTCGTCATCATTTATCAGCTCCCATTGTACTTGTTCAAGATTTACACTTTTCTTTTCTTTGGTAGTGTCCTCTTGTATATTATACCAGTGTTTATTCTTACCTGTGGCTTTTCCAGCTCTTCCAAGTACCTTTGCTTTAATCCATTCACCAGTATTTTGCATCTTATACTGGATGCTATCATTTGGTTTCAGAGTTATTCTGTTCTGTTGGATATTCTGTCTATCCATCCTTTCAGGCTCTGAAGCTGGTATATCCTCCGATATTGTGTTGGGTTCTTCTAGATCTTCATTGCCCTTATTTTCATCAGTTTTGTCTGCCATGCTGTGCTCAACTTCCTTCTCTTCCTCCTCTGTCAAATTGCTGTTAACTTTCTGAAGTCTGTTTGGAGAAACACATACAAACACTCCACCATGTCTAACGAAAACTACTTTCCCATCTTGGAACACTACCTTTCCTGGACCAAGCCAACATTCTTTTCCTTCCCTTTTGTAGAAGACTCTATCACCATGTTCAAAGACTTGTTCAGATGCCCTGACTTTATTCCGGAGAGCTCGCCTTATTCGTTCATCAGCTTCATTGAATCTGGTGGCCGTTGGCATACCTACTACTGGCCTTGATGGAGTTTTGGCATATATCTTGCAAAGTTCACATTTTTCGCCTATCTCTGCTAGAGTTTCTTCATATTCTTCCTTCCAGACTCCAGCATCCTTCAGGAGAGCAATCAGTCTATTCATTGGAGGATGGGCAAATTGTCTATGTAGTTTCAGCAGTGTCTTGTATCTATCCTTTCTGTTCAAAACATCAAGCTTGACAGCACAAATATTCTCTACAGGGACTTCTTCTGATTTGTCTATAGGGATACAGTAATGGCCTGATGATGTCAGATTTAAAGCTACCTCTTTCCCCATTATCACAGCTGTGTCATTTTCCAAATCCAGTTTTATAGCAGCCTTCTTCATTGCTGTTCGTGAAAGTAACAGAGGAATATCAGATTCGACTATGTCTGTCTTTATTATCACCTCTTTTCCAGCAATAACTGCGGGCAAGCTATATTCCCCCTTTGACTTCAGACATGTTCCTCCTCCAAACTTAAAGACTTTCTGACCCTCAGATTGTTTCACCTTTACTTTATCATCCTTGTCTAAAGATTGAATATAACTGTTTACCCAGCTGTCACCACAGACTGTACTGCTGCACGCACTGTCTAGAACTGTGCAGTTGCGTGCATCAATGCCCAAACGGCGTACCTCATCAGTATTGTACCCTGTAAATAAAACCGCATGTTCCTCATTTGCAATATTGACTTTTGCCATGTTTTCCCAGCTGTCTGGGCATGCTGGTAGTAAATGGCGGTACGATCCACATGATTTACAAGTTAAAGTACGACCATCTGGCCCCACAAGATTTATGTTCTTTCTCTCTCTGTTACTAGGTTGACTGACTCTTGACCCAGATTCTGTATGCTGATAACCTCCGCCTCTTGCTGTTGGTCTTCTTGACTCTGGACGCTGAAATTCTCCTACTGCTGCTCCCTGTCCTGACTTTCCACGCTTCCATGTTGCCCCTTTCTCGCGGCCATAGCTTTGACTATTAACTCTAGTTCTAGAGTATCCTGCAGCAAGCAATGCCTCTTCATTTGCTGCTAGGAAAGCTGGTTCTATCTTAATACTTGATCTACTGGTGCTAGATTCATTGTCACTCCCTTTGAATTTCTTCAGAGATCTCTTTGCCTCATCATATAAAGTTGTCTTATTGTTATAGTTCATTCCAGTCAACACAAGCAATTTTTCCTCTTTTGTAATATTTGCTTTTCTAAGTAATTTAAAGTCCAAAATTTCAGGTGGTAAGGTCATTTTTTTTCTTTTCTATTTTCTTGTACATAGCATCAAACACTGCTATGTATTCTATAACAGACTGCCCCCCAGGTCTATAAAAATCGTCAAAATCTTCAAATTTTTCTAAGCTGTCAGTGAGGTCATCTTTAGCTAAATGTTCATCCAAAAAATTTACCAAAACAGTTAACCCATCTTCACTTTTAAAATCATCTATTGCAGTCTGGTCAAAAACCGTTTCTCTTATTTGAGATTCATCATCTTCTGGAAGTGACAAAGCAATTGCAATACCTTGTTTGTCCTTACTGAGATCTGTAATTTCTGTCCATGCTAATAACTTTTTTCTGAACCTTTCATATGTCTTCGCCTTGTTGAAGGTTGGTGGGTTTATTCTGGTTGTCATGTTGACTCCTTCTCAAAAATCAATATTCACTAGCAAATTTCTGTTCTAACACCAGTTTATTCAAATCTCCACTGTCACAGAGTCCTGTACTACCTCTGAGGAATGTCCCGCACACTCTGCTACCACTTGTTAAGGTGGTGATTATCACTGATTTGGGGCAAAGACAAAAATCTGCATAAAATGCTCAAAATACCATTGATCTTTCCAAAACTTAGCATATGCCTTCTTTATGTTGTTTCTGACAATTCAGACTCCCAAAATGCAGCATTTGTTAATGTTAAAAAGTGTTTTTATAAGGAAAGATCAAAGGGTAATTTTGTGCGCAATAATCTGAAAAAATAATATTGCTATTGAAAATATACTTAGTGCTGAGAGTTCCTTGTTGCATAATGGAGAGCGAGCTAGCAATTATTTTTTCAAACTCTTTCACACATTATCAGGCTGAGCAGATGAAAAAAGATGCGGACTGTGTCCAAATTTTTTTGTCAAAACACACAGGTGAAACAGGTGAGACTATTTTAACAAGGTTGAACAATTTCATCTACACACCACTGATCATGTCAGAAATGTATTATTTATACTGTAGGTGTTACATAGGTATGCTTGCCTACCCTATATTTAATAAATGCATCCAGTGTACATTACCTTGTACATGGTTGAACATTTGAGAAAAAGCTACCGTTTTCATCTGGTCTACATTACAATTTGAGAAAGAGTTGGAATAAATAATTGCTAGGTCGCTCTTCATTATGCAATAACGCACCTTCAGTACTGCGTAAATTTTCAATAACGATGTTAATTTTTTTGATTATTGCGCAGAAAATAACCCTTTGATCTTTCCTTATAAAAACACTTTTTTAAGCAGCATGTACGTCTATTTTGTATTCTAAACTGTAAAGAACAACAAAAATAAGAAGTCTGCAAACTTTCAGGGAGATACCTTACTTTTTTATGGTTTTATGCAGATTTTTACATTTACCATAAATCACCACCTTAAACGCTAACACTAATTAAATGTCATACACTTTATTCACTGTACTGCATATTGTTTCAACAGGTAATCACTTAACTGACGTTGCCATGGTTCAGTTGTGATGTCATGACGCTACATGACGTCACTAAGTATTGTTTCCTAAAGAAGAGCATTGTAATCAAGTAGAAGAGTTACCTAACATAAGAAGAATAGTAATATACATGAAATTAACAGTTTCTTCAGCGAGGGATGTTATATGAAATTGTTGATAAAATTCTGATCAAGATCTGCGCTGTCCACCAACTGTGTTGTAATATTCTGATTGGTCAGATAGACTACAGTGCTTAAATATTGTGACACCTACAACCATTAATTTTCCATTTGTCTCAAATGGAAAATTAATGATTTTTAGGTGTCCCAATATTTAAGCATGTAAGAGTAGTCCTTTTATTGCAGTTGTATTTGAGATCCAAAGAAAAGCAAATTGCTAAATGAATGACATATGAGCCGCGACATGACAAAACCAACAAAGTGGTTGTGCGCAAAGTGCAGACTCAGATCAGTCTGGGCATCTGCCCAGTCCAATCAGATCCTTTGCTAAGCACGCAAAGGGTGCTAAGGGCCTAAGCTTCCTCCATTCGGACAGCAAAGACTCTGATCAGACTGGGCGGATGCCCAGGCTGATCTGATCCTGCACTGAGCGTACAACCACTTTGTTGGTTTTGTCGTGTCATGGCTCATATTTCTTTATACAGTATTTCTTTATACAGTATATAGTTTTTGTCATTCTGTCTTCGTCCGTTCATCTGTCCATCCGAGCAAACAAACTGGTAGTTATAGGGGGCTAGGGTTAGGGTGTCTATAATGCTATTTTAAATGGGATTTATTCCGTAAGCACATAAAAAATAGGTTTATTTGGCTAGAAATGGGTTTAAGTGGCTTTTTTTTTTATAATGGGAAAGACACATAAGTATACATCCGTTATTGTGTCCATCCGTCCGTCCGTTTGTCAACTTTACGTCAAAGTTTTGCATTAAACCTTTTGTAATTGCACATATTTCTGTATGACTTAAATGACATTTTCTTATACCCATGATGTCCCCTAAACTAATGGATGGAATTTCAACAAACTATCATGGACGCATCACTGGGACAAGTTTACGAGCTATTTAGATTTTGGTGACCTTTACCTTATTTTAAAGGTCACTGGAGGACTTAAATGACAGTTTTTTGTACCCATGATATCTCTTGAACCAGTGGATGGAATTTTACCAAACTTGCATGGATACATTACCAGGGGCCTGTTTCACAAAAATTTACCGTACGATGAATCGTGCGATAATCGTACGTTTGGTCGTTGCGATAATCGTACGTTTGGTCGTACGAGAATCGCATGATTCTCGCACGATCGTTTCATAAAAACATCTTACGACAGATAGTACGATTCTCGTAGGATTTTAGTTATACAATGGATCGCAGACGTGATGTGTATTAGCTTTGACAGATGTGTATTGGGTTTTATAAACACAAAAAGTAGCAATTTGTAATACAACTCAATCATGTCAAAGAAAAAGGTCAATAGGACCTCAAATGAGATTAAAGCCCTTCTCACTGAAGTAAGGAAGATGGATGGATGGATGGCTTGTGATTTTACGTCGGTTTCAACAGTATTTCAGTCGTATCAGGACGGTGGAATGGTGATAATGAAAGGTTATGTGCAATGGAACCCTGTTTACGATTGAAACGATTTCCGCCTCCGGAAAAGACCTCAGGACCGCTTGACCAGCAGGCCAGCGCTTAAACCACTGAGCTACCGGTGGCTTCTAAGTAAACACGGACGACTCCTAACCAAAGACACGAAGGATCGCACCAGGGAAGTTTTCAGTCCAAGGTTTAAAGTTTTTTGTCTCGCCTGCGAAGCAGAGGCGAGACATATGTATTGCTTTTCCGGTGTCGTCGTCGGCGTCGTCGTCGTCGTCGGCGGCGGCGTAAACTTTTGTCGAGTTTTTGCGTTTAGGTCATTTTCTCAGAAACTATAAGGGCTAGAGCCATGAAACTTGGGTCATGCATACATCTGGAAGAGTACATCTGAAAGCCATCATCAGTGTTGAGTCTTGACCTAGATTTTACGGTTGACTGACTTCGCATTTTTTTGTCGAGTTTTTGCGTTTAGGTCATTTTCTCAGAAACTACAAGTGCTAGAGCCATGAAACTTGGGTCATGCATACATCTGGAAGAGTACAGCTGAAAGCCATCATCAATGTTGAGTCTTGACCTAGATTTTACGGTTGACTGACCTCGCAATTTTTTGTCGAGTTTTTGCGTTTAGGTCATTTTCTCAGAAACTATAAGGGTTAGAACCGTGAAACTTGGGTCATGCATAATATTACAGTCAACTCCCGCTATCTTAAACACTGATATCTTAAAGTACCCTGGTCTTATATCAAAGAGTACTCTTTGGATATATTTCCTGCTTTTCTTTACATTTCAAATGCAGTTATCTCAAACTAATGTTCCAGGGACCATAAAATTTACTTTTTGATATCAGTAGTTTGAGATGAGTGTCAACTTTGAGATGTCAAGAATTGACTATATTACGGCTGCTTTTGGAAATAGAGGCCAGGGGCCGTATTCATAAAACGACTTAAGTGGTTGCTATGCTGTTATTGCTAAGGCTAAATTTCTTTCAAGGAGATTCCCTACAACAATGAAATTTGGTCTGGAGGAACAGTCTTACAAAGACTGTTCCTCCAGACCAAATTTCATAGTTGTAGGAAATCTCCTTTATAGTTTTTGTCTCACCTGCGAAGCAGAGGCGAGACATATGTATTGCTTTTCCGGTGTCGTCGTCGGCGGCGGCGGCGGCGGCGTAAACTTTTGTCGAGTTTTTGCATTTAGGTCATTTTCTCAGAAACTATAAGGGCTAGAGCCATGAAACTTGGGTCATGCATACATCTGGAAGAGTACATCTGAAAGCCATCATCAGTGTTGAGTCTTGACCTAGATTTTACGGTTGACTGACTTCGCATTTTTTTGTCGAGTTTTTGCGTTTAGGTCATTTTCTCAGAAACTACAAGTGCTAGAGCCATGAAACTTGGGTCATGCATACATCTGGAAGAGTACAGCTGAAAGCCATCATCAATGTTGAGTCTTGACCTAGATTTTACGGTTGACTGACCTCGCAATTTTTTGTCGAGTTTTTGCGTTTAGGTCATTTTCTCAGAAACTATAAGGGTTAGAACCGTGAAACTTGGGTCATGCATACATCTGGAAGAGTACAGCTGAAAGCCATCATCAGTGTTGTGTCTTGACCTAGATTTTACGGTTGACTGACTTTGCACTTTTTTGTCGAGTTTTTGCGTTTAGGTCATTTTCTCAGAAACTATAAGGGCTAGAGCCATGAAACTTGGGCCATGCATACATCTGAAAGAGTAACTTTCAAAGCCATCATCTGTATTAAGTCTTGACATACATTTTACGGTTGACTGACTTCGCAATTTTTTGTCAAGTTCTTGCGTTAAGGTCTGTTACTCAGAAACTATAAGGGCTAGAGCCATGAAACTTGGGCCATGCATTCATCTGGAAGAGAAGAACTCAAAGTCATCATCGATATTGAGTCTTTATCAACATTTTACGGTTGGCTGACTTTGCAATTTTTTGGCAAGTTTACGCGTTTAGTCTGTTTCTCAGAAACTGTAAGGGCTAGAGCCATGAAACTTGGTTCATTCATACATCTTTGCTGATTTAGCTCTGTTTTGTGACAAAGCGCCAGCAGGCGAGACACCGCATTCCGCGGAATTCTTGTATCCTTAGTTGCAGATCTTCAAAACCAAGATATGTAAACAAAAATCCTATATAAATTCATTTTACAAAAGTGGAGATTGGAGATCCAAAACCTAGGACTGAAACTCTAAAAACAAGGCTGAAACTCAGGGTTTTGAAATTTATTGTGCATTGGCTTGCCATGCCCTTCCTCGATTTTCGAAATACAGTTTTGAGATAGAAGTTCCGAGGAAATAAACTCAGGTCTTTTTTTTGTGCCAAATGCTGTTTGTGATTGTATCAGCTCTTTCAGACTTGCACTGCAGAACCTTGTGGTCAGCGCAATAATTCGCTTGTATAGTATAGCAAGCCAAATTTCGCATTCTCAATTTTAGGTGTTAAGTTTTCAATCCTTTGTTTTAACTTCAAAACTAACTTTTGAAATTTTCTATAATCGTTTTTACAAATCCGGGTATTGAAGTCAGATTTGAAACCTATGACTGAACTGAAACCTAGGTTTGAAGCTCAACTTAGGGTAAAATTTCTTAAACCTAGTTTAAAGATTTATTGTGCATTTGGCGTGCCATACCGTTGAACACAAACATGCAGTCTCCTCAGATCGGAGACCACCTAATTACGGGTTCAAACAGTCCTAAAACCTCCCGTTTTCTTGTAAGATAATTTCTCTCTATTAGAACAAATGCTGCCGCCATGATTTTGAGAATAGTCTCTAATACATTGCAGGTAAATTTTCCCGCAAGAATCGCACGATAATCGTACAATAATCGTACAGGAAAAACTTCACTCAAAATCACCCTTAGGTGATTTATCATAAATTTGGAATTTTGTAAATTGGCTGATTTGCTCAAAACTTGGTATATGCTTTTCAGACAGACAGTAGATAAATGTAATCTATTCAAAAGTTAAGTATGAGTATGTTGTGCGATGAAAGAGGAGAAAAAGTGAAATTTAAGACTGCCCTTTAGGTATTGTAGATTTGATCGTAAATGGAGTTCTACGAGGACAATAGTGAAACCGAGATTTTTTCATGAAAGCGATTTTTGGTCGTAAGATTCTCGTACGATCATCTTACGACGAATTTCAATCGTACGATTCGTTGTGAAATAGGCCCCAGGACTAGCTTAAGAGCTGATCAGATTCTGGTGACCTTGACCTCATTTTGAAGATAACAAGAGGAGGTAGATATGATAAATTTCACTAAAATTGATATGTCTCATTAGCCTTTGGCTTGATTTGCACTTTACTTTCATAGATATACCTTTGGAACAATCTTAAGCGTCTACTATGTTTTAAATACCTTGACCCCATTTTCAAGGTCAAAAGCTAAACTTACAAATGCTTTTTTTTCTCTTAAATGAGTTATACCTTGAACCAATTGACGGGTATTCATCAGGCTTGCATGAATATATTGTTTGACAGGTTTAAAACATGTTTAGCAGTTGATGACCATGGTCCATTTTTCAAGGACATAGTCTTATATGTAGGATATCTTTAGAACCAGTGGATGGATTTTCTCCAAACTTGCATAGATATCTTATTTTTACAGGCTTTTTATTCATTAGATGGGATGGGAAATGGGCTGGTGGGGGGACATCAGTTTTTCTCTGAAAAACATTTCTAGTTTTATACTAGTATACATTATATGGATGCTGCTGCTGACCTAGGGTCAAGGTCACTGGTCGAGGGTATATGTGAGCCCCTGCTCACTTGCTCTAGTTTAAGAATGTGTCAGTGCACTTTTTCTGTGAAAAAAAAGGAGCTGAGTTCCACCAAGTTTGGCTTTAGACAAGCTCAATTTATTTTTCATTTCCCAAATTTAGTCTTGGGATGTCCCTGGGGTGCATGTCTTAGAAATAGAGTATGAAGTTGGAGATGAAACAACAAAGGAATATTTTATTAGGTATATGAGCATAACATCACTTTCCATTCCTTGTTATCATGCATATGCTGCAAAATGATAACATGATGTGATATCATGTCACTTTAGAACTGCGCTTGTGTGAATGTTATCAGGCGATGCATACAGAAGCAATCTCCGTAGACGATTGGCTACATACTGACGTGGGCTGTGATAACAACGTTCAATTGGTTAAATGTCGTCACTGACGTACGTCATAACACATTCGCTACGTCAACAAGTTCAAACAAAACTACGCTTACTTTTCTTTTGTTTGAAGCTCTTCAAAATATTCTGATGATTCATGATAAATAGAAAACCATGTAAGTGTCTTTTGATATCAAGTTTATCAGGCTCGACTAGAAACACATCGGACTGGCTCCGTAAGCCTCGCCATTCCTACGCTGTTGCCGGTCTCCCCTGATAAACTTGATATCAAAAGGCACTAACATGGTATTCTCTATTTATCAAGTCTCAATGGTTGATTAATGGCTGACTTGCGATTATATGTCCTTTTCAACAGTATTTCCATCCTATCAGGACAATGGGTGGGTGGTGATGAAAGACTTTATGCAGTGAAATCTGTTCTACACTTGAAAGGATTTAGGCAGCCAGCAAAAATTGAACTCGGGGACCACTATGTCTCACTGATTGGTGCAACAGAGTAGCTATGAGGCTCTGCTGTTTAGGCTTAATATGGTGCATGTAGGTTTTGATACTAATTTTTTGGTCAAAATTTTGTTATATTACATGTCTTGTCAATGTGGATCATTGACCTTACGTGAATGTGTTTATCCCTTCACCTTATGAATTTGTCCAAGTATATTTTACAATTAAAACATTCACTGTTATTATGAAAACAAACATGCGTTTGTCTGTCCAAGGTTTTTACCTTATTTGACTGGTCATTGTATATTTTGGCCGACAAGCTGTGACAGGTCATATGAGCCATGACGCGACAAAACCAACAATGTGGTTGTGTGCCCAGCTCAGACTCAGATCAGCCTGGACATCTACCAAGCTTGATCAGACCCTTCGCTAAGCGCTTAAAGGATAGCTAAGGGTCTAAGCTACCTCCATGCGGACAGCGAAGACTCTGATCAGACTGGGCGGATGCCCAGGCTGATCTGAGTCTGCGCTGGGCGCACAACCACATTTTTGGTTTTCTCACGTTGTGGCTCATATGTTGATTTATGATACTCACTTTAGACTTGTGATGTCACTATATATATTTAGGTGGATTTTGAATATATTAATATAAATGTAGCTTTAAAATGACATTGTAAATTCCACCATAGAACTTCAATGGTTCGAACAGGCTTTGTATCATGAAAATTAGTACAACTGAAAGTAGTGCCAGCCTTCCAAGGCTAGTTTCTATATCAGTTGATCTATAGGGACCCCAGAATGAATTCTAGCCAGTTAAATCTCTCTATCCTGAACCAAAGGCTTGAATTTCACCAAATTTGCATGGATATGCCAGTGGGATAGTCTCAAGAGTGTACTAGGTTTTGGTGACCTTGACTTCATTTTCAAGGTCACAGGATGGCTTACTCTCCATACATGTTGTGTTGACCCTAGTGTAGAATCCATGTCTGAACCAAAGACTGGAATTCCACCAAACTTGCATGGATATCTTAGTGGGATAGTCTCAGGAGTGTACTAGGTTTTGGTGACCTTCACCCCATTTTCAAGTTCACAGGTTGACTTTAACTTTAAAATGTTTTGTTGAGCTTAATAATGAATCCATCTCTGTCCTGAAACAAAGCATGGAATTTTACCAAACTTGCATGGCTATATCATTGGGATAGTCTCAAGAGTGTACTAGGCTTTGATTACCTTGGCCTCATTTTCAAGGTCACAGGATGACTTCATCTCCACATTTTATATCCACCATAGCATTAAATCCATCTCTGTCCTGAACCAATGGATTGATTTCCACCAAACTTGCATAGATGTATCAGTGGGATAGTCATAAGAGCTAGTTGGTTTAGGTGACCTTGACCCCATTGTCAGGGTCATGGCACTGAATGTTAGATACATGTATACCTAGTGACAGATTTTGAATTGTCCCACAATCACATGTCTGCCAGTAAACTTTTGAGACATGTTGAAGAGATGATTATATACTCGTCAAAACAAATTCCGCCGCAATTTTAAGTCGTGATATAGACGATTTCAAAATAATATTTCAAACATTTTTACTTTTAATTAGTTGCCCAAACGTTTGTCTACGGAAAAGTATTTAACGTCTCAGTTTTCTCCTTCCATGTACAGAGTTACCTCGCATAACTAGTAAACAATAGAAATTGCAACGAAGAGTTTACTGCGCATGCGCAATACTGTTATGTTTGGCTCGTTTAATTCAGCAGAAACCATACATTCTAGAAACATCTAAATCAAACCTGAACAAACTTTCAAATGGCGAACATTGCATCTTAAAGTGTACGAGATTGTAAATTACCTCCCTATGAATCAAAACTATAGCAATTTATATTTTCAGATTATGGGCTTATCATTCATAAATTTTAGTTCTGCTTTTCTGGACATGTGAGTACGTTTCTTTGCAACATTTTTAAATGAGAATGCATCAGTTTATCGCAAAACTCTCACAGGTATGCAGTTTTGAAATGTTTATGGCGATGCCATTGCAACTTTAGGAAGTTTGGCTCTTCTGCCTAAATGCTGAAATTTAGAAGTGAGAGATTGTTGTGAAATCCGTTTTGAATTCCGTTTTCCTTCTGAGTATGGAACATTTGAATTCCAAAGAATGTGTCTAAGAGATACAGATCGGAAAATGAGAGAAGAACTAAAGGAAAAGGCGAGTTTTTTTTCGTGAGAAATCTCGGAAAATTAGAAATAACCCGACTAAAACTGAAAGTTGCGCAAATTGTTGGGTAACATTAAAGTTTTGAAACCTGTCTGTCTAGTAATATAAAAATGTCATGTCCGAACTACAATGACTCATTCAAAACTTCATTCATTATGATACCCTTTCAGAAAATGATGCCCAAGTTAATGCGGCAGAACTTATTTTGACTAGTATATTTTGGTGATACTGACCCCATTTTCAAGATCACAGAACTTTGCTTGTTTAAATATCTCTATAACATATTTTGACTAAAACTAATAGATTATGGAACTAGGAAGCGTTAATTAGTGTGTCAATTTCAAGGTCAGCATGCCAACATACTGTACATTTAGGAAATGACATTGGCATACCTAACTTTTAGGAAAATGACAATCATTGTGACAGAAATGTACGGTAATTCTGTACATCCTTCCACACTTGAGTGTACTTTTTGAAATTTGTGCATGGTAGGTGTGACATAGCATTCTGTGGAATTTTTGTATACACGTATATACCAAACTACGACTTAAGATGGAATAGAGTGAGAGAATCCTCAGTGAGTGGTATTAGCTTCTTGATGGATGGATGGATGACTTGGGATTTTGCATCCTTTTCAACAGTATTTCAGTCATATCAGGGCGATTGGAGGGTGATAAGGAAAGGCTGTCCCATTTACGTTTGAAAAGATTCTTGCCTAAAGTGGGAATTGAACCCAGGACTGCCTGATCGGCAGGCCAGGGCTTAACCTACTGTGCTAACGGAGCTTCTATTAGCTTCTTGAAGTCATTATATAAGAACAAGTTGTGGCCCCTGATTAGGGATCACAATTTACACATTTCTGCAGAATGTAAATTGGAAGTTATCTCATAATCAGTCTCAAAACTACACCATATGTCCCAGTATTAAGAGTAATAATGGTAATTCAGAGCTGCAGATAAGGTGAACAATTCAAGGGTTTAGGTTTATATTTTTATTATTTTTCTTATTTCTCAAAAAAAAACAACATATGCTGTGACCCCTCATCTGATCTGTCTCTATGAGACGATTCAGATGATAAGATAGAGACAGTTCAGGTCACAGCATACGTTTTATGCAGATTTCAGAAAATTATGGACAAGACTTCTCTGCTGGGTGGGCGGGGTGGGGTCTGGTTCCCATAGGACAGCAGATTTACCTGTACAGGTAAATGTGTGAAAATTTATTCAACCAATCAGTGGATCAGAATTACCAGATAGGACCACTTTATTTGCTGACTAGAGGTGTTGACAATATGTGATCAAGAGACAGAATAACAGTGTTGAAGTTAAGGTGGTGATAATCATTGATTTGGGGCAAAGACAAAAATCTGCATAAAACACTCCAAATACCACTGATCTTTCCAAAACTTAGCATATTCCTTCTTTATGTTGTTTCTGACAATTCAGACTTCCAAAATGCAGCATTTTTTAATGTTAAAAAGTGTTTTTATAAGGAAAGATCAAAGGGTAATTTTGTGCGCAATAATCTGAAAAAATAATATTGTTATTGAAAATATACTTAGTGCTGAGAGTTCCTTGTTGAATAATGGAGAGCGAGCTAGCAATTATTTTTTCAAACTCTTTCACACATTAGCAGGCTGAGCAGATGAAAAAAGATAAGGTCTGTGTCCAAATTTTTTTGTCAAAACACACAGGTCAGACAGGTGAGACTATTTTAACAAGGTTGAACAATTTCATCTACACACCAGTGACTATGTAAGTAATGTATTAGTTATACTGTAGGTGTTACATAGGTATGCTTGCTTACCCTATATTTAATAAATGCATCCAGTGTACATTACCTTTGTACATGGTTGAAAATTTGAGAAAAAGCTACCGTTTTCATCTGGTCTACATTACAATTTGAGAAAGAGTTGGAATAAATAATTGCTAGCTCGCTCTCCATTATGCAACAAGGAACTCTCAGCACTAAGTATATTTTCAATAACCATGTTAATTTTTTTGATTATTGCGCAGAAAATTACCCTTTGATCTTTCCTTATAAAAACACGTTTTTAAGCAGCATGTACATCTATTTTGTATTCTAAACTGTAAAGAACAACAAAAATAAGAAGTCTGCTAATTTTCAGGGAAGTGTTACTTTTTTATGGTTTTATGCAGATTTTCACATTTACCATAAATCACCACCTTAATCCTCCTTTGATACTACCACTCCTGTCTTTAAGAGAAATTATCACCAAATATGCCATCTTATCTGGAGCTCTGTAATAATAGTTGTTTTGGAATGGAATGACTTTGCAAGCTGTTACATGTATGCACTTACCAATCAAAATTTGCCATGATTATTAATGAGATACTTTGATCGAGACAAGCATGTAAGAAACATGTGTTGAGTGATGATGTGAAGATAAAACAACAAATCAAAGGTGTGTCTTCATTGTCTGAATTCAGCTTCAGTGGTGATAGGTGCACAGTTATTAATTCTTTCTATTTGGCTTGCTGGAGCACAAAGTGATTTTGGTGAGCTGTTGTGGTCTGTCATTGTCAGTCATCCAGCTAGCCATCATCCATCCACTTACGTTGTGAACTTGACAGAGGATACAATTTTCACACCGGATAGGTGGCAGTTGAAAAAGCTCTTAAATTAACAATCAATTAAGGTGGATCAAAAACCGTTAGAAACAGAATTTTCGATTGCAAATTGGCAACAATTTGCAATCAAAAACTCTGTTTCTAATGTTTTTTATCCGCATTCGTCGACTGCATGAGTGTTTGTGACTGCCACCTGTCCCGTGTGATTTTAGTGCCCCTTTGCAAAGCAACACTTTGTCTTTCCATCCACCAGTATTTAACATTGACTTCATGAGGTGGTTTGGCCGTGGGGTGGAGGAGAAGGTTGTGGGAGGAGGAGGGGGGTATACCTTAGGCTGTGCTCACTAATGACTAATAAACATGGATAATTCATCTAATTGCATGGTTGTGTCCCAACTTTCATGTTAAGTTTGGTAGAAACCTGAATTATAGACAAGTCAACAATAAATTTGGACCAAAAAGGAAACATTTGAAAAAATAAATTACAAGTACGTTTAAATAATTTTCCTATTGTGTTTTGGTGTACACTATGAGTATTTACCTTGACACTCGCATACAGTAAGAATATGACTTAACCTAGTTATTAAATTTATGACTGTTGAATGTAGTAAGCTGATTAAGCCACCATATAGTAAGGTAAGGTATTTACAATTAATTTATGAGCCTCAGCACAATGAAATGCATGCTTCCAGTGAAGACTCGGATCAGCCTGTGCAGCTGCCCAGTCTGATCTGAGTCTTAACTATCGGCTTATAGGGTAGCTAAGGTTCTATAGGTCTATGCAGACAGTGAAAACTCTGGTCAGACTGGGCAAATGCCCAGGCTGATCTGAGTCTTCACTGGGTGCAGATGAAACTTTGTTGGTTTTTTGTCATGTCGCAGCTGTGTATGCATATTTTGTCGCATTCCAAATCATCTTTCTGATTGTGACATGCACTGTTTGATGATAATTGAATAAAATTATCACCTGACAGGTGTACGAACTTGTCCATATTTGAAGATATAAGAGTTCATTTCTATAATTAGTATGCAGAAATTGCTGAGTCTGATGTGGACTCAGAAGGTTAGGGCAGACTTTTCTGTTCATATATTTTGTGTAAAGAAAGTGTAGAGACTTAATATGATTTGCATTGAGTGAAAAGGGAGCTCAAGCCATCTGTGCACTGTAAATACTCAGATCAGCCTGTGCATGCAGATGCACGAGCTGACTATAAGAGCTGTTTTACGGTACTTTTTAGATTTGCCACAGTTCATTGATAATAGTATGCATTATGCATTGAGTGAGGGATTTTGGTATTACGGCACATCAGCACAATAAAGACTGTTTCACACTGAAAATGCTACAAAAGAATACATTTGATAAGGATAAGGTCTGAAACGAATGCACAGTAGATGATATATGCAGAAAGGGAAAACTCTGATCAGACACTGCAGTGCACAGTCTGATATGAGTCTTTCCTTTCGCATATTCCTTAAGGTTCCTTTTCATGCTGCACCAATCATAATATTAGGAGTTACCGGTTTTGGAAGAATACACATTAATACACCAAGTATGTTTAATATTTTCATAAGTTGCATATTCTACATTAAAATGTTGTAATTGTGACAATTATATTTGTTCTATGTATTTATCTCTATATACTGCCATTTGTCCTCACGGACATTTCAGGAAGGTTTGCGCTGTTGTCTTATATAATTAATATAAAGGGGTTAATAGAAAAAGCTAAAATTCAAAAGCACAATAGCGAGGTTTATGAAGTTTGACAGGATGGATGGATGGATGACTTGTGATATTACATCTTTTTCAACAGTAATTTGGTGATATCAGGACAATGGGAGGTTGATAATGAAAGTCTGTGTGCAGTGGAGCGGGGCTTAAATCCGGTCCACTAGATCAGTAGGCCAGCGCTTAACCCACTGAGCGACCGGGGCTCCGTAGTTTGACAGGAAGGAATGATGAAAGATGTTAGCTAGATTAAAGTAGTTGAGCTCATTTGCATGTATAAATGTTAGGAACATCTTGTGCATGACCAAACAATTTGATGCAGTTAGTCATTCACTAAACCACAAATGCAAGCTCTCATAAGGTGCATTCTATTGTCTTCTGATATAATTCTAGGAGCCCGAATAGCTCAGGGGGCTAATCTCAGGGTACTATAAAGTAACAGTCTGGTTTTGGAATCTAAATAAAGATGGAAGTCTTTTTCATTTGTAAATGGGGTTCAGTTGCACAAAGCCTTTCATTATCATCATCTCATTGGCTGGATATTACGGATATATATGTACTGTTGAAAGCTGGTTGTACATTTGCAAATCACTGTCATCCTGAAAATTCTTTATTGCAGAGTAATGTTTATTTTCAATCTGGGTTAAAAGGTTTCAAATAAGCAGCTTGACTGTCAGGCTCAGAATTTGCTAGCTTTACCCACATCCATTCGTCTAAATAAAGTTTTTTAGAGGAGGACACAGATGAAATATTCTCTTTCTCTACACTGTCAAAAGTTGAATAAGGTTAAGCTAGAGAACAGGTTTTAAATAAAATGATTTATTTGTTACACTTTATCAATTTAATCTTCTTAAATAAACTTGAAGGTAAAATTTGATAGTTAAGATAAACTCCTCGATAGGGTAACGTATGCTGTACTTCTTCCAGTAAATGCCCCCTGTCCAATAGATAGAGGATCTTACATGAGTGCTCATGTATTATTGAATTTATTAAACGAGTTGGGGAAAAAGATGAGATGCGAGGCTATGCCGAGCATCTTATCGGTTTTCCCCAACGAGTTTAATAAATTCAATAATACAGGGGCACGAATGCAAGATTCTATTTATCATATGACACTAAAATCGCATTTTATTAGCAACATTTGCACTAAAACGTCACGATTTCGCCATAAGAAAACGCGACGTTTTTATGGACGTCAACGTGTAACGTTACGACGTAATTTGCATATTTAATCCACTAGTGGATTATCGTTTTTATTGCATGGCTTTATAACACTCCCAGATGCGACGTCATATGATAAATGACCCTCTCACCTTTTCTATATAATAAGCAGCCAAATAAGCAACAAAATTGTCTCCAGATAACACCAAAGTTTGTACTTCTTGCTCAGATTTTTTTCCAAGACTGTCATCTATAGAACTTATAAGTGCAAATTCATGGGGCGTTAATTAGAGGAGATACAGTATGATTTTTAATGACTCCAAATATTGGGACTAAACTACCTGAGCAAACATTGTAGACCCAGATCAGACTGCTCCTGAGAAGCAGTCTGATCTGGGTCTACACTGTTTGCCATTCTGCTGGAAATTTTTGGACACATCACCAGAGAGTATTCAGCAGGGCCCAGTTGTTCAAAACTAACGACATCATTAGTCAACGTTTCATTAAAATTTTAAAGTTTAATATCTCAATTAGGCCAATATTTTTTGTTGAAAAAATGTTAGAAGCTTTTGCATTAAGCTTCTCACATTTTTTCAACAAAAAAATATCAATGGATTTAAAGTCATAAAACACTTAATGAGTTGACCTCTTAACAATCTCGTTAGGCTAACAATGCTTTGAACAACTGGGCCCTGGTTAATAGTTTTTGATAATTACGGTAAATTGTAACGGTGTTGCAGTATCGTGGGTAGTTACGGTAGATTAAGTTCATACCCCTTATTTAATAGTTGGGGCAAAATTTTGCTTCTTTCATTTATGGAAAAGACTTCAGCTGTGAGTATTAAGATCAGCGTTTTCAAAGCATCAGTTGTTCAAAGCAGAATGTTCTCTCTTATAGTCATTAGCCAAGGATTTGTCAAGTCTTCGCTAAAAAAACATATAGAGGATATTTGACTTTTTAAGTGTAAGAACGATTTTTGTTTTACTGAATGAACACCAAAAGCAGTATTTTCACTAGTGGTGAATTTATTTCACCCAATGAACACCAAAAGCAGTATTTTCACGAGTATCGCCATGAGTGAAAATGCTACTTTTCATGTTCATGAGTGAAATAAGAATCAATCTTACCCTGAAATAGTCAAATTTTCTTTTTATTTTATGCTTTAAAATTGCAATAATTAAGTTTATTTCAATGCGGTAGCCATCATGACAGAGGCACATCTTTTGTTCTAGCCGTTTTGCATCAACTTGATGCTTGAAGCATGTTTAATGAGTATGATATTGTTTATAAACAAAATTTGCAACTGAAAGATAGCTTGAAATTTCATTTTTATCAACAGATCTTAAGAAATTTGCTAAGAAAGAATGCCTACAGGAGACTTATCAGCCTGACGTTGGGTGTACATATATTTACAAAGTAATGTTGGCACTTTTAGTGACGTCATTAAAGTCATAATGATGTGCAAACATGTGTGGTACTTTATGTCAAGCCGTATAAGGTTTAGCCATGTCAAGGCGGATAAGGTTTATCCAACTAATCAACAAATAAGGGAGATCGTTTTACAAAAATCCTATTTTTGAAACACTCAAAGTCAGCTGGCCTATGTCTTTACAACTTAGCATGTGATGTAGTCCCACAAATAAAATCCCACCTGCTGATATCCCACAATAATTTCATGAATTTACCTAACAGTTAATGGAGGGAATACATACCTATTTCCGGAATCGCAAGTTATTTCAGAGGGGGAAACCCATCTCATAACAGAATTTCAAAAGACTGACTTAGGTATTGGAGATGGAAACACACGGGTTTGAAGCTGAATAATTACATTCCCCTTGATTTTCCTTAGAGGAACCTATTTCGGAGAAAGAGTGTTCATGCTCCCATGAACAACAGTCAGTCACGCGACGTCCTTGGTACGCAACATCACATGTAAACAAAAGATGCCATTGGTCTTTTTAAATGTTCCATTGGACATTGCCTCATGGCGACGGCCATTTAACAAAAGCGACTTAGCCATTGGTTTGTGACAGCTTTTCATTGTATATTTTACAAATGTTGCTCTTAAAGTTTGAAAATGATGCTCAAAATAGTTTTGAAATTAAATGTAATTTTTAGAGACAAATTTCATTTTTTCCAAAGTTCATAGAAGTATGAACACAAAGGGTCCCGTGCAAAGTTAACGTGAACGCCTTTCAGGCGTCACTTACTTTGAATGTGACCCATTGTGTTAAAATTCATGCTTCCATGAACATCAGAAAAATGAAATTTATTTCTTAAATACCATAATGTGCTTAAGTATTGGGACACCTAAAATAATGAATTTTCCATTTGCCCCAAGCCGGGCCGGGTAGCGCAATCGGTAGGGCACCTGACTCGTAAGTCAGAAGTCCTGGGTTCGAATCCCGGTCTGGCCACATACTTTCGTTTCTCCTTCCGCTGATTCAAGAAGGGCAGTTGTCAGTTACTGGCGAAAGTATGTGCACTGAGTACTGGTTAACCGCTTAGGAGGTCTAAGCCTGCCCAGGAATAGTGTGGTTAGGTTAACTGACCGTCCCGACATGACCTTAGTTGTTTACCGTGGACGTTAAGCACCAAATCAACCAACCAACCATTTGCCCCAAATGGAAAATTCATTACTTTTAGGTGTCCCAATATATATGCACTTTATGGTAAATACTATTGTTTTGCTATCTATTTACAGACTGCCAGCCGGATATGCCATACAACCATGGTTGATCAGGTATGGCAGTGGAACCGTATTTTATGGAACGACGGATGAGGGCTCGAACATTCTCTACAGAAGGTATGAACCCGGAAGCTGTACGGATGGTTCAAGACCCAGCAGGACAGGACTACAATGGCACTTCAGCTAAACAAAAAGAGCTAACATTACTACAGATATTTCTGTTGAATGCTGTAGTTTGTGGTGTTGAAATATGTGCTTGTGCTGGATTCACCTTCATACCGCCAATGTTGTTGAAATCAGGCTATACAGAGGAAAATATGAGTATTATTTTGGGTCTGGGACCATTATTGGGGTTCTTCTTGGTACCTCTTATTGGGAGAGCTAGTGATCGTTGCCAAAGTTCTATAGGGAGGAGAAGGCCATTTATTCTAGTCATATCGTTAGTGTTGATAATGTCTTTAATTGTGATTCCATATGGTGATACGTTTTGTAATCATGTTTTAGGAAAGAGTGATGTTGCCAAAAGTTTTTCGTTAACTTTGTTGACTTTAGGTGTTGTGATGTTAGATTTTACGAGTCAAGCATGTCTAACGCCATGTGAGGCTTTGTTATCTGATGCTTCCAAAGAGACAGATCAACATGAACGGGTGTTTATTGTTTATTCTTTAATGGTTAGTTTAGGAGGATTTATAGGGTATTTAATAACAGCATTGGACTGGAACTCAATGCAGTTTGGTTCATTTTTTGGCAATCAAGAACGAACAGTTTTCTCTTTGTTGACTATTATTTTTGCATGTCTTCTTCTCGCCACCACATTTGCTGCACAAGAAAAGCCATTAATTACGATAGTTGGAGAACAAAACTTGCCACACAGCACCAGTGCTACAAAATTAACTGTGGGAAACGGAAATATTGAAATGGGTTTAATGGAGAATGGAATTCTTTTAGAGCAACGATTAGATCAAAGTCCAAAGTCATCAAGAACAAGAACTTCATTACAATCTTATCTTCCAAAATTAAATATACTTAAATATATAGTTAACTGTAGAGTAGTTGCCGCTGTACTTAATCTTTTAAGACTGTTTTGGATAAGTATACATGAAAAATTGCCCGAACCCATACAGAGATTATGTGAAGTTCCGTTTTGTTTACGCTACTTGGCCCTAGCCCATTTCTGCAGCTGGACTGCAATTATGGGATTTAATTTATTTTACACTGACTATGTGGGAAATGCTGTATACCAAGGTAATCCAAATGCTCCAGAAGACTCATACCTACGCAACAGATTTGACGAAGGTGTTCGTATGGGAAGTTGGGGTTTATTATTACATTGTATCACATCAGCGGTGTATGCTTTATTTGTGGAGAAGTTTGTTGATAGATATGGCTGTAAAAGAACGTACCTAGCAGGAATGATTTCATTCAGCTGTGCAATGCTTGGGATGGTATGTGTTCGAAATATAGTCTTCGTCAACATTATGGCAGCGTTTACAGGGTTTGGATATGCTACCGTGACAACCATTCCATTTATCCTGGTGACCAAATATCATAATGAGAAAGAAGTAAGTATATTGTCTACTGTGTTTATTCAGTTGTAAGTAGGGGGTTTTCCTCTCCGAAACAATGCCAAAAATCCAGATCTGTCTTATAAGACAGATCTCAATATTTGGGATTGTTCCAGAAGAGAAAAAGCCCATCTCATAGCAGAATTAAAACAAGACTGATTTAGGGTCATTTTAGAAGGGAGAAAACAGAATATAACCATATAAATACATTATAGTATTTTTTTTTAAATCCTACCAGGCTTTGCAGTTGGGACAAATAGTGTCTTGGTATGGTGTTACTTGAGTGCATGACATATAGGTGATTGTTAAACTAAGGTTAAGGGATTGGATGAAGGTTCTCTGTTAGCTTTCTGTGCACAATCTTCATGTCTGCCAAAACACACTTTCATCATTACCAAAATACACTTCAGTATTACCAGACTGAACATAGTACTGTTCATTATACTCGGTACACCATATTGAAATTATTGTCTATGCCAGTAATTACTTTTGACACAGAAGTACAGTCATTAATTACCCACAATGCAGCTTGACCATGATACAAGTGAGCGCTGCTCGCAGAGATGTTGTGAGCGGTCATAAGCTATTCCCATATATGTCGTGAGCGCTAATCACATAGATATCGTGAGAAGTCATACAACATATGGTATCACAAGGTAGCAGAATGTATCGCAAGGTACGGAGGGATGAGGGAATGACTTGTGATTTTACGGCCTTTTAAACTGTATTTCAACCATGGAATGCAATGAAACCCCCAATGGAGGTTTTAGTGTCAGCTTTCAAGATATTAATTAAAGTTTTATTTTAGATTTTTGTGGTTGAAATGGTTTTTTGATAAGCAACAATTATTAATGGTTGCTAAGCACAGACCAAGCTTTTTGTGAAAGCTATACTTGTGATATATAATACTAGCATGTAAATCTCCAGTACAGAAACCTGGACAAGACTTCATTCTGCACTCTGCAGTATAATCTAGGGTAATACTTATTAAGCCTTAAAGCACCAAAAATTAAAATTGTTGAATTGGCAAACAGTGTAGATCCAGATGAGGTGGCTCATAATGAGCCACCTCATCTGAATCTACACTGTTTGCCCTCTAGTGTTCGAATATTCAATATGATATCGCTTGGACAAGACATTTCTTTGAAATTCTGCAGAAGTAAATTTTGTGGTCTGCTTTTTGGCGCATTAAGGGTTAAAGATGCAGACTGCATTATAACTGTAGAGACTATGTTGCACCTTATAAATCCATTTTCATTCACTATAAGCTGGTCCAAAATTAGTTTGTGTATTCGGGCTATATCAGCGTGTATTTCTGTAATGTTCATTTTGGTGTATTCCAACTTATATGTCAGTAATTGGGTGTATTCCAGTAATTCTATGAACCCCTTTTAAGCTTTAGATTGATATCTGCGGTATAATTTAACTTCAGTTCAGCAATAGGAGTATTTGTTAACTCTTTAAGCCCCAGTGACGCAATTAGCAAAATTTGCAAACAGCGTAGATCCTGATGAGGCGGCTCATAATGAGCCGCCTCATCTAGATCTACACTGTTTGCCCTCTAGTCTTTGAATTCTCAATATAAAAAGTCTTGGACAAGGCATTTTTTTAATTTTTGCAGACGTAAATTTTGTCGTCTGCTTTTTGGTAGTGAAAGAGTTAATCTGAAAAATCAATATCTCTGTTGCAGAGGCAGTGACGGTTTAGGGTTTCATGACCGTAAAGTCCGTAATTAGATTTTTGTCACACCTGCTTTAGCAAGGTGCGGTATAGGTGTCCTGTTTTTCCATCGATCTATCATTCTGTCTATCAGTCCGTCCATCCGTTTTCAGTCCTTTTATCCATCAGTCTGTTCTCTACTGCATCAACTCTAAAAAAAGATCATTTCTCTCATTTGACTGCATATAAATAAAAAAGATGGAAATGACAATTGATTCTTTCATGTTTTCCTTATAAAACATGGTCCCCAGTGTCTTATTAGATGCAGTTCCCAGCAGCAATTCTGATGAGATCTTGTTTCATCTGTCTAGTGGAGACACATACTCAGGGTTGGCATGTTCAGGGAAAAACATAGGTCTGGCAAATCAATTTATTCTGCAGGTCAGGTAATAGTCAGGGAATTTTGTATTTGGTTGGGGCAGTTTAAATAGGACTTGAAAAGTCAGGGAAAAATTTAACAATTAGTGGCTACAGCAGTCTTCAGAAAATATACTTACTTGATCCTCTGCTCAAGGGGAAAGAATGTTCTGTCAGGAAAGATAATCCCATTGCACAGAAGCATTTATCATGCACCTGCTGCAAAATTCCACTGATAACAGGGGTAGGATAGCATAATGTGATATCATGTCACTGTAGAACTGCGCTTGGGTGACTAAATCAGGTCATGCATTTTAGAAGCAATCTCTGAAGACAATACTGACAAGTTTATCAGGCTCGACCAGAAACACGTCAGACTGGCTCGGCAAGCCTCACCATTCCTACGCTGTTTCTGGTCTCGCCTGATTAACTTGATATCAGAAGACACTGACATGGTATTCTCTATTTATCTTCCAGACACATAGGGGATAACTCTTAAAGAAAAGACTTTGCAACCAGGGAGGGCAAATTCTTTTGTTCAGGAGTAACACCCAATTTTCTAGTGGTATACCTTCAGCACTGTTAAAGTCAAAAGTATCATTAAAATTTTGGGCTCTGTAATAGCCTATTAGGGTATGGAAAATTGAAAAATATCAGGAAAAAAATCAGGAAATTATGAATTGGAGATTGAGTTGCAACCCTGAAAATGTACAAAATCATTAAGCGCCAAAGTTTAGTTTACAGTTTGCTCTATAAATAGTATGGTCATGTAGTTAATTTATCAAGTGTTGCACTGCTCCAGATAAGAAGGGGTATCGGGGATAATTTAATGATAATTTTCCATATTTCTTACCTAAAACATGTTGTGACCCGAAAACATATGTTGTGACCCCTCATTAGAACCGTCTCTCATTGAGAGACTGTTCTAATACAGGGTCACGACTATGTTTTTGTTCAGAAATAAGAAAACATCTCTGAATTATCCTTAAAACTCCACCTTATCTGGAGCTCTGACTGACAATTAAATCTATATTTCAGATATTTTTCTATGATGTAATACAGCCATCCAGCTCAAGACAGCTTCCACCACGTGGTATTGCCACAGACATGGCAACACTTGACAGCGCTTACTTCCTGTCTCAGGTGATCCTGTCTGGAATTATGGGATACATTGTCTACATGACTGGTTCCGTGTTGTCCTACATGGTGACTGCTGGTGTCATGGGGGTGCTTTCCTGTTTCTTTATACAGAAAGTCATGGTGAACAAGCAAGAAATTATGATGTTCCGACAGCGACAGTTTGTTAATATATAGTTGTTAACCCGTAAATCACCAAGAACAAAAATAGTTGAATTTGCAAACAGTGTAGATCTAGATGAGGCAGCTCATAATGTGCCACCTCATCTGGTTCTAAACTGTATGCCCTCTAGTCTTTGACTTCTCAATACAATCAGCCCTCTTTATAACGGCACTTATTACAACAGCAAAATTCTTTATAACGACATTTTGATATGCACAGAATGGCTATATTGTTCTAAATGTTTATTCTTTACAACAGCAAATTCAGTTTAACGGCAAAATGTTTTGGAACGAATGCTGTCGTTGTAAAGAGGGTCCACTATATGATAATATTAGCATGGACGAATTATTTTTGTTGTCTGCTGTTATGGCGCTTTGATTACTTGACATGACAGGTATTTGATTATAATTCTGACTTAATGGTTATTGTTCAGTCTTTCTATAACATATGTTGTAGTTGTCAATAGAACTGCCTCGTTACTGCCTCAGTGAGACAGTTCTAATGGCCGCAAGGTATATTTTTTTATGTGAAAATAAGAAAAGTATATCACATATTGTCAAATTCCTTCCATTTTTGTCTCACCTGCAATTAATAGAAAGCGAGACATAGGTACCGTATACAAGGTAATTTTTGCGGTGTTCCATTTTTCGCGGTATTTCACGGCCACTTAGAAACCGCGAATATTAAAATCGCGAATAATTTCCTGTTTCTTACAAAGAGTCATCTGTAGATACAGTGTTCATATATTTTGTTTCTGTTTGCTTCGGTAGTTGCAGTTACTTTTCACTTGAGCCAGTTCTTTCATCAACCTGCGGCAGGGCTGCCGCAGGTTAATGAACAAACTGACTCAAGTGAAAAAGAAATAGTTTTGCTTTTCGCACATGTTGCTAACCACTAAAATTAAAAATCGCGAAAATTAATGTTTATGTTTTTGACCCTTAACCGCGAAAATTTGAACCAGCAAAAATTACCGCATATACGGTATTGTTGTTCTGGTATACAGACAGGCGAGACATGTCCTTCTGCAGAATTCTTGTTGAAGCTTTGTTCAGCTTTGCAGAGCTTTAGATGAGGGTGAATTTAGATATAAAAGCTAATCAAATTTTTTGTACTGCTGCATGGAACATGCATTGTAGGGCTTGCTGTGTCCCTTATAATAAGATTCCATAACATCTGTATTGATATAGAGATATAAGAAAAGTAAAAAGTTAAAGGTAAATGGGTCCACTTTCAGGGGAAACAACGCTGCCATTTCAGTATTTGCCTCCCTTCTCAGTGTGGGTCAACTGTTAAAAGAATTTGCTCCTTATGCAATACTTTCTTTTAATAGTAGACCCAATTTTTGAAGGGCTATGTTTACCTGGGAAGCAAACAGGCGGTCACAAAAGTTGATCCCCTTTGTAAAAATGGTGCAAAAACATGGAGATGTGCCCATACACTTTAACCGCAAGCTTCTAAAACTTAGGTTTATCTAGAGCTATAACTAGTTGGTCATTTCATTGGTTTTCATACAATTTATAAAAGTTATGAAAATTATATGTAAATTGTAAATCTACAATCCATACTTTGTTACAGTTACCATATATATCATATCCTTGATATATGGACAGGAGACATGAGCAGTAAATTTAGACCCTGGTCAGACTGCTCCTTAGGAGCAAGAAGTCTGTCTAATTTGGGTTTTAGTTTTCTAAAACACTCCCTGGTAGGACAAATGGACTTGTCCAAATTTGGTGTTGGTAGAATACATTATGAAATAGTATAAAATGCCCAAATTTTTTATGAAGACAGATGGATATTTGAAACTTGAAATTTTCTTCCATTTTTAGCTCACCTGAGCACGAAGTGCTCAGGATGAGCTTTTGGGATACCATGATGTCCGTCGTACGTGTGTCCTGACGTCCGTCCGTCCGTCCGTCCGTCCGTCCGTCCGTCCGTCCGTCCGTCAACTTTTGCTTGTGTACGCTCTAGCAGGCACAGTTTTGATCCAATCTTTCTGAAACTTTGTCAGAACGTTTATCTCCATAAAATCTAGGCCAAGTTTGAAACTGGGTCATGTCGGGTCAAAAACTAGGTCACTAGGTCAAATCTTAGAAAAACCTTGTGTATGCTCTAGAAGGCACAGTTTTCATTCAAAGTTCATGAAACTTTGTCAGAATGTTTATCCTCATAATATTTAGGACAAGTTCGAAACTGGGTCACGTCGGGTCAAAAACTAGGTCACTAGGTCAGATCATAGAAAAACCTTGTGTACGCTCTAGAGGACACAGTTTTGATCCAATCTTTATGAAACTTTGTCAGAATGTTTATCTCCATAAACTCTAGGCAAAGTTTGAAACTGGGTCATGTCGGGTCAAAAACTAGGTCACTAGGTCAGATCTTAGAAAAACCTTGTGTACACTGTAGAAGGCAAAGTTTTCATCCAAAGTTCATGAAACTTTGTCAGAATGTTTATCCTTATACTATCTAGGACAAATTTGATACTGGGTCATGTCGGGTCAAAAACTAGGTCACTAGGTCAAATCATAGAAAAACCTTGTGTACACTCTAGAGGACACAGTTTTGATCCAAGCTTTATGAAACATTGTCAGAATCTTTATCTCTATAAACATGAATGGGAACTTTTCAAAAACTAGGTCACTAGGTCAAATCTTAGAAAAACCTTGTGTACGCTCTAGAAGATGCAGTTTTCAACCAAAGATCATGAAACTTTGTCAGAATATTTATCCATATTATATGTAGTATAAATTTGAAACAGGGTCATGTCGGGTCAAAAACTAGGTCACTAGTTCAAATCATAGAAAAACCTTGTGTACGCTCTAGAGGACACAGTTTTGATCCAATCTTTATGAAACTTTGTCAGAATGTTTATCTCCATAAACTCTAGGCCAAGTTTGAAAGAAGGTCATGTCGTGTCAAAAACTAGGTCAATAGGACAAATCTTAGAAAAACCTTGTGTAGGCACTAGAAGGCATAGTTTTGATCCAATCTTCATGAAACTATGTCAAAATGTTTATTGTCCATATATCGAAGCCCCCTATGACATGAGTCAGGTTGAGTCAAAAACTAGGTCACTAGGTCAGATCTTAGGAAAACTTTGAGTACACCCTAGAGGGCACAGTTTTGATCCAATCTTCATAAAACTCTGTTAGAATGTTTATCTTTATAAAATCTAGATCAAGTTTGAAACTGGGTCATGTCGGGTCAAAAACTAGGTCACCAGGTCAAATATAAGGAAAACCTTGTATACGCTCCAGAGGGCACAGTTTTGATCCAATCGCAATGAAACTTTGTCAGACTGTTTATTCTTACAATATCTAGGCCAAGTTTGAAACTGGGTCATGTTGGGTCAAAACTAGGTCAAATATTAGGAAAACCTTGTGTACGCTCTAGAGGTCACAGTTTTGATCCAAACCTAATGAAATTTTGTCAGAATGTTTATCCTCACAATATCTAGGCCAAGTTTGAAACTGGGTCATGTCGGGTCAAAAACTAGGTCAGATCTTAGAAAAAACTTGTGTACGCTCTAGAGGACACAGTTTCGATCCTATCTTTTTGAAACTTTGTCAGAATGTTTATCATCACAATATTTAGGCCAAGTTTGAAAGTAGATCATGTCGCGTCAAAAACTACGTCACTAGGTCAGATATAAGAACGAACTTGTGTACACTCTACAGGGCACAGTTTTGATCCAATCTTCATGAACCTTTGTCAGAATGTTTATCCTCACGATATCCAGGCCAAGTTTGAAACTGGTTCATGTCAAGTCAAAAAATAGGTCACTAGGTCAAATGTTAGAAAAACTTTGTGCACACCCTAGAGGGCACAGTTTTGATCCAATCTTCGTGAAACTTTGTCAGAATGTTGATCTCCATAAAATCTAGGCCAAGTTTGAAACTGGGTCATGTCGGGTGAAAAGCTAGGTCACTAGGTCAAATCTAAATTAAGTTATGCTGCAAGAATCAGAACTAACATTGCAATAATGCCAGCCACAAACTCCTTGGAATACATTAGTTTCACCACAGTGAGATAATGATGCTACCATTTTATCATCTGTCTTTGCTTAGTTTAGTCTAGTTCAAATCCATCAAAGGAACATGAACGGGAACTTTTTGGAGAAGGAACTCAACATGAACGGGAACTTTTCAGAGAAGCGACTCTGCCATTTTCAGCCCACCTGAGCCTTACAGTATTGGTGTTAGCTGCCTCTGTCATCCATCCATAAACATTTTCAAACATCTCTGAAACCACTGGGCAGACTAAACTCAAATTTCATATGAAGCCTGCACATGGGTCAAAGGATTGAAAGTTCTTCAAATGATCTTGGTCACATGACCAAGGTGGCCGCCATTCCCATGTATGGTAAAAACTCTTATAAATCTTCACCAGAGCCAGTGAACTGATTAATGCTCAGGTGAGCGATTCAGGGCCACCATGGCCCTCTTGTTAGTGGAAGGCTGTTGTTGATTTAAATCTGAGGTCCAATTATGTAGTTTATTATAGAGAATGAGTACCGTTTTTCTCCGGCTGTAAGACAGGAGTTTCTGTCTCCTAATACCGTATTAATCCTATTGAAAGCCTCAGGAGTGTTGCATTTACAGAAAGGGGGGAGTTATTAACTGCCCAAAATGAAGAAAAACGACCACTGCCAAATACCTCTAATAAACTGTTAGGTGAATCAGTATACTTGCATGGGGAGCAACTCTGCTATTTTTGCCCCCCTTTTCAGTAGGAGTCTACTCTTATAGCAAACAATTTGCTCCTTTAGGAGCAAATTCTTTTCTTTAAGAGTAGACCCCATAAGAAGTATCCACTCATCCAGAGAAGCAAACAGGAATTCATGCAAGTTAATATAAAAATATTGTTTGAAAAAAGACGGGGCGTTTATTAGAACAGGGGCATTTATTAGGATAAATATGGTATGTAAATCAATTGTGTATAATTCAGCTGTTAGATAGGTTTTTCTCTTTCAAAACAATCCCAAAAATCTAGATCTGTCTTATTAGACAGATCTAGATTTCTGGGATTGTTTTGAAAGGGAAAAGTTTTTCTCTTCCCATAACAATCCCAAAAATCTAGATCTGTCTTATAAGAGAGATCTAGATTTTTGGGATTGTTCGGAAGGGAAAAGTTTTTCTCTTCCCAGAACAGTCCCAAAAATCTAGATCTGTCTTATAAGACAGACCTAGATTTCTGGGATTGTTTTGGAACCAGTCTTATAACCAAATAAGTACTGTAAAAGGCTCCATTATAATCAAAATATTGTTAAAGTGAATGTTTACACGTCTAGGGAAAACTACTCTACCATTTTCATTTTTGCCGACTTTGTCCGTGGGGTCAACTCTTAAAAGGAAAGAATTTGCTCCTAGGAGCAAATTCTTTCCTTTCAGAGATGACCTTATTTTTGGAAGAGCAGCATTGTCCAGTGAAGCAAACAGGAAGTCACAAAATTATTGCCCTTTGCCAAAAATGGTATAAAAACAAAGAGGTGTACCTTTTTACCAGAAAGTAGCTTAAAAATGGTATAAAAACAAAGAGGTGTACCTTTACACCAAAAAGTAGCTTAAAAAATGGTAAAAATCAAAGAGGTGTACCTTTACACCAGAAAGTAGCTTAAAAAATGATATAAAAACAGAGGTGTACCTTCACACCAGAAAGTAGCTTAAAAATTGTACAAAAACAAAGAGGTGTACCTTTTACACCAGAAAGTAACTTAAAAATGGTATAAAAACAGAGAGGTGTACCTTTACACCAGAAAATAGCTTCATTTTGTAGCAGTGAGTAGACAGGACCTGGTGAGGCTTAGCAATCAGTGGAATTCTTGATAAATGAAAAGGTGCTTGGCAGAATGTTAAAATGTGTATAAATGCGTGATCAGAAAAATACACTTTATACATCAGATTTTCAAAATATCAGCTTTTTTAAGACTTTCAGGGTCACTTTTGCTTTAAATTGATGTCAGAGTTGCAGATAAGGTGAGCTTTCCATTATAGTTCTGAGATAGCATCTGCTGCCCTTGTTAGAACCATATGACTGAGAGGGTTTTAATGAGGGACCACATGACAGATTGACCTGGAATTAAACATTTAACCCGAAACCGAGCCTTATCTGGGACTCAGAGCTCACATGAAGAACAAATTATTGTTTGGATTCAATTTTATTTTCTTAGTCACTGTACATTTGTTTATCTGTTTAGCTTTTATAAGAGCCTTTTATGTCATCATTTTTTGACTGTTTGTTTGTTATATACTCTGAACTGTCACTGTTTAAGACGTTTCCGCATAATGCCTTCATCGATTTGTTTGTTGTTTTCCAATAGCTGTTGTTCTTATCACTGCTTCAGTTTAGTCTTAAAGCACCAAAAAAGCTGACAACAAAATTTATATCAGCAAAAAAAAAATGTTTGGTCCAAGCTATAGCATATTCAGAATTCAAAGACTAGAAGGCAAACACAGTAGATCCAGAGGAGGTGGCTCATGATGAGCCACCTCATCTGGATCTATGCTGTTCGCAGAATCAACTATTTTCATTTTTGGTGCTTTAAGTTTTAAGATTTTAGCTCACAGTTTTGGTGTCATATAGTTTCACAAAAAATAGTCATTTGTTTTGTTTAAAATTAAGGACAATGTTCAATCTATGAACGAGGCCATGAGAAAAGGGCCTTACCATACCTCCCACATTTCAGAATGTCTCAGTTTCCATTTTCTTATACTTTATCTGTATTCTTCTGCCTAGCTGAATATATGTTTGCTACACAAGTCATGCAGAATGCATTTTTGAGGATAAATCTGGGATATTTTTTCTGTTCTACAGATAGAAGCATATTATTGAGGCAGACAGTATAAGGGGTCACAGTTTATGTAACAGAAATGACCTCTGACATAGAGTTGACTCTTGTTATCTCTGATATCTCTAAGTACTCTTTTATATCAAACGATATCGGACACACTTCTTGTTACTTTTCATTTCAACTCCAGGAAATGACTTTATAAATAAGCATCTTGCTTACTGTCAAATCCTGATACTTTTGAAATTGTATTGTAGTATATGTATGTAATGTATAGTTAATAAAATATCGTTTAAAGTAACTCGAGATATCTGAAACTACTGATATCTCAAAAGTAAATTTTCTGGAACCAGAAAATTTACTTTGAGCTATCAATAGTTTAAGATGAACTTCAGCTTTGAGATATCAAGAGTGACTGTAATTATCATCAAAACCCCTCATCTTTATCTTAACCCCAGGCATCTTAAACTACGAGGTACTTATATTCTTGATGTTCATTTATCATCAATTTTTACAAGCACTGTCTTCTAAGCTGTATGTGTTCATTTTGTGAAGAACGTTTGTACATTTTTTTGAAACTTCAAAATGTTATTTGTACTTTTCTTTTTTTCAATGTACATGTATATGGCTGCATCACTCTGATCCAGAAGTATTTGTCTAGCTTCTCCATGGGGACTAAGCTACTTTGATTTTGCCTTCATTCTCAGTTCGGCTCAACTCTTGAAAGACTGCTTGTCAAGGAAATTTGAGTTTGGCTCAAGGATGCAAACATGAAGTCATGAAAATTGTCTCCCTTAATAAAGCTGGCAGAAAAAAAACTGTGAAAGGATACCCTTTCAGCTTAGGAGTAGTCCCCTTTGGAGAGAGAGTGCAAGTACTAGTCTAAGTTTTCTCTCATGTAAAAGAGGTACCCTATCTGTTTTGATGTATCTATCAGAGCTCCAGATAAGAAGGGGTAAACCATGGATAATTCAGAGATCATTTTTATTTCTCATAGAAAACATACGTTGTGACCCCTCATTAGAACCGTCTCACCGAGACGGTTCTAATGTGGGGTCACAATGTATGTTTTAATGGAAAAATAAGGAAAATTATCCCTGTTACCCCTTCTTATCTGGAGCACTGTATCTAGCTTTATCATTGGCATAATTAGCTTGTTCTGTATGGCATTTGCAAATAGGAAAGACACACAGATCAGCCTATGGATCTGCACAGTCTGATCAGAGTCTTCCCTTTTCGCATATACAATACATGTGACTAGATCATAAACAATCTGAAAATTGTTTAGTATTTTTTATGTGAACATGGAATAATACTTGTTCACGCTGCTAGCTGATCATACAAAAAAACATGAAATTATGATGGAAAAAAGGTTGTAAGTCAGAGGTCCTGGGTTCAAAACCCGGTCTGGCCACATACTTTCGTTTCTTTTTCCGCTGATTCAAGAAGGCCGCTGTCAGTTACTGGCGAAAGTATGTGCACTTAGTACTGGTTACCGTATTTGTTTGTGGATAACGCGCTAGCATGTACAACGCGCACCCCTTTCTCGGCCGTTCTGGAGCTGGAAAAAAGCTAGTTCTGCTCTATAACGCGCATACAGCCTTCTGAATTACAGACTGACATTTCTAAAACTTGTCCGACGCCATGTTGTCTAAATGTGACAGTACCAATTCGCTGATTGGTCCGCATCTTTAGACGGGTTTTATATTTTTTTTACTCGGGCGAATTCGGCTGGACCTCTATTAGCAACAATGGTCAAGGTTGAATTCGGCTGGACATCTATTAGCAACAATGGTCAAGGTTATTGTAAGCAACAAATATGAGAACTTTGACACTTCTCACTTAAAGCTTGAGTCTTCTCACTGTCATTTAAGTTAATTGGATCCTTTTGTGTTGCTATCACCTCGATAATTGACGCTAATTGACATCTTTAATTCCAATGACTGGTTCTCTTTGGTCGGTACTAACATCAAAGTTTTCACACCAATTATCGATAGTTAATGTAATTACATCGTTGTTGCAAACAAACTTAGATTGAAAAGAAAAAATAAATAAAACATATCAAAGCGAAAATCATTCATATTTTTACATTTTGTTATCTTTTTGATTATTTTATTTCTGTTTATGGTATTTTTTTTATATGTTATTTTAATAAATACTTGCAAAGCTAGATACAGTCATAATCATTTACAGATTTATTTCATCGTAGTTTTAATTCAGATATCATATTTTGTTTGTATATTTCATTTCATTGCAGTATTTAGTTTAAACATACTGTGAGTCCGATATTTGTAGGTATTTGTTCTGTTCTGTTCTATGTCGGGAAAAATACTGCATGCCAGTCTACCTATTTTTACCTCGATCAGTTTCCGGCTAAAAAAATGTCAACAAATGCATGTTTCGCATGTTTTGGGGCGTATTTTGATCTAGTTGACGCATTTTGGAGATAAAATTGGATAAATACGGTCAAGATCAAGTTGTTATCGATGCGAGAAAAGCATCGGCTGTGCCACGCATCGAAAATGGCCGGAAAAACGATGTTTGGCTTTGAGAAAAAAATCTTGGAAATTTTGTTCTCGTGTACAACGCGCACCGGTATTTCGGATAAAGATTCTGACGGGGAAATGTGCGCGGTATCTATAGCAACTAACGGTAACCACTTAGGAGGTCTAAGCCTGCCCAGGAATAGTGTTGTTAGGTTAACTGACCGTCCCAACATGACCATAGCTGTTTACCATGGGCATTAAGCATCAAATCAATCAACCAATGATCTGGCATTAAATTTACAGGTTTGAAAGGGGGGAGACAATCATAATTATGTGAGCACTTAGGAAAACAAAAGGAAAAAAAGTTGAAAGCCTTTTGTCGCAAAATTGCATTCCATGACAAGCAACAGAATACTGACTGCTGATCTGAGTCTTTGCTGATTGCTAGTGCCAGGTCCTGTTTAGAGAAACAGACAAAAGTTCAATTATTTAACAAAATTAGACCGTAGACTGTGATAACTACTGGTAGATAGGCTTCCTTTCTCATGGCTTTTAGACAGCATAAAGCTTTAAAACTCTTGTCTCAGGTTTTGTTATTCTGTGAACAAATAAATCATTATTTAGAGAATTAGAATATATCAGTAAGTAATTGAATTACTTTTGTATTATTATTATGTGAGTTTCATCAGACTTTCACTTGCATTTATATTTTCACCTGATCATTATTTTGTTGATTTTCTGTTCAAGTGTTGTGAAATATGCAGACTAAACCTGGAGGAAAGTGCATAACACAAAAATCCTAGAAATTGGCCCATCTTTAGTATGCTTTTATCAGGGCTGTGGAAATACCAAAATTGTCTACTTGTCCATGGACAAGTACATATACAAAATTAACTTGTCCAAACAAATCTTTACTTGCCCCAGAAAAGGTACAAATGAAATAAAGAATGATAGATAATGAATGGAGGAAGAATTGAACATGTTGACAGTTTTTGGCTAACTGTCACAGTTTTGATTTAAAATTTAATGTTGTGGGCACCTGTTAGAATTGCCTCATTTTTGTGAGAAAATGTGAAAAATATCTTAGAATTATCCTGAAATACTTCCACTGATGACACTTTGAACACTTGTCCCAGGGCAAGTAAACTGAAATTTCTCACTTGACCAGAGTGAAACGGACAAGTTGGACAAGTTGGGCATAGTATTTCCACAGCCCTGCTGCTAGCATCCTAAACTTTGAAGAAAATGCTTTTACCACACAGTAATGCATCCAAATGACAAACAGTATAGACCCATACCAGACTGCTCCTTCATGTCCTTCAGGAGCAGTCTGATCTCAGTCTACACTGCTTGTTCAGGCATGCCTATCCCAGTGCTCTGGGCTATTGGGGTAAACATAGCTCCTACATTTGTATTTTATGTACTCTTAAATAGTTTTTGTATCCTTTATTGGGTTATTTGTATCCTTAAATGGGTGACATTGTATCCTTTAAATGGGGAAACTTTGATAAGTGTATATGATGATTTAGACAAGCTTTGATTGTCGATAATTTGTTTTACTAGAGAATTTTGTTATAATTCTGTCTTTTGAAACATGCAATGCCTTTTGATAGCACAATGTACTTAGATTTCTAATTTTTCTGAAACTTACATCTTTATCTGTTTACCTACTGAGCGTTTTCAAAATTCCATCTTTTAGTTTTAACATATTTTATTGCTGCCAAAAAATACAAGCAATTGGGTCGGACCACAAGTTCCACAATATTAATTATGGTCCTCCCCCTCCATCTTGTGAAGGGGCTACCTATGCCTCTGAAGTTATACAGTATTTAACCCAATTGCACTCAGAACAGCCAAAACTCTATAGAGTTTTGGCCATTCTGAGTGCAATAGGGTTAAACAGCTTTTTTTACTGATTGACAAGTTCTCAAGTTAGATCATGACTGGAGTTTAAAGTCAAAATATGGTTAAGTTCATTTTCTTTACCACAGAATGTTTTACAGAACTAAAGAACTGAATGGGGAACAGTACAACTCTAATCAAGGTTACTTGGTGTAAAGTAGGGGTTTTCCCTTCCAAAACAATCCTAAAAATCTAGATCTGTCTTGTAAGACAGATCTATATTTTTAGCATTGTTATGGTTCGATTGGTTTATATATTTAGGTAGTTTCAAAAAGGCAAACTCCTGTTTTTGTAGTCAGATATATACAATTAGAACATAATTATGTATCCATTGCTTTAATTGTAAATACTTGTATTGTAGGAAGGGAAATATGGCAAATGTATGTTTTCTCATATAGGAGTTAAAGGAAATATGTGGCAAGTTCAGATAATGGTTTACTGCTTTAATCAAAGCCACAAGCATTTTACAGTACATGTTTCATTTTTTGAATTTCACAAAGTTTGCCAAAATAAAATTTTTGAAAAATATTCAAATATTTCTCAGTTATGTGTAACAGTATTAGAATAAGGATTTTATACCTGGAGCATTTTCCAAGTTCAATAAGTCAATATAACATTATTTTTGGAAAAAGAGGGGAGTGGGGGTATTTATTAGGATCAATGTAGTACCTGGGGATCCGACAAGCACATGTACTTAAAACTTGCCTTTGTCAACAACGAAAAAAGATCTTTGTTAACCTTATGCAAGACAGTTTTGTTGTATGGCCAGCAACTATTAACAGAAGTGACACAAAGGTATTACTTTTCTGGCCTAGGTGTCAGTCTTGGTGTTGGCAGTGTAAACTTTGCATAATGTTGTCAGGTTCAGCTCTGTTTTGTGACAATGCATATTCAGGAGAGATTAAGCATTCCAAGGCTTTTTTTTGCGTAATTTTTTGTTTGCTCCCAGCAGGCACACATTGCTGAAACAACATCTTTTCTGCAGCGGCATTAGTACAAATGTTTGAACACTTATGGATGGCAGTGTACTGACCACACTGCACAGACTACTCAAATTTTGCTCTATTATGTGCTATGGCCCGTTTGTGTGCTTCTTAGATCAATTAAGGTGTTGGTGCACCTCTGTGTTTTTTTAGTCATGCTTACTAAGGGAAACAACTCTTGGCTTCATGTTTGCTTCCTTGGACAAAGAAGCCCTACCAAAATGGGATCTACTCTTAAAGGAAAGAATATGCTCCTAGAGGAGCATATTCTTTCCTTTAAGAGTTGATCTCTATGCAGAAGCAAGACAAAGATGATAAATGGTAGAGTTGCTTCCCTTGAAAAATTGCCTATTCACCTTAAGCCTGGACGACCAGCCCAGCTACATTGCTAGATTAGCTTGTGTGCCTGCAGTCTGAACTGGGACTTAATTGTTAAGGTGAAGGGATACACTTTCAGGGGAAGCAACTTACCCATTTTCTTTCTGCCTCCCTTCTCACCTTAAAATGGAGTAGCATTAACTGTGTCCCGACTGATGTTGATAGAAATAAGGATTTGTCTCCCTTGGAATTACACAATGTTGATATGCAGGTTGAGGATGTACGTGTACAGATATGTTGTGCCAGCTGCAACTTGATATATGCTTTAATAGAGAATAATATATGTATTATAAGAAAAATATGCTTTCATGGTAACAATCATGCTTGTCTCAATATAGGAATGAATTTTATTTTTATGGATTTTATCGATGTGTAAACGCTGGCGAATCACTCACAAACTGAATAAAACCCGAAGGGCTTTATGTTAAGTTTGTGAGTGATTCGCCGGCATTTACACATCCATAAAATCCACAAAAATGAAATTCATTTCTTATAATTCCAACTCGATCATTTTTTACTTAAAATTGTTAGCTAAACCGAGTATTTTAGAAACTGCCGCAAAGAAAATAGTTCAAGTAGTTCCCGGTTTCCGGTTCAGGGGATTTATCGAAGTATAAACGCAGTTTTCTGTACGCTCTTGACTAATCAAATTGCGCTAAATTAGCAGTAGAAAGTTTAGTTGGAATTATCATGAATTAGAGGTCTCTAGCACATATGCAAATAGCGTTCTCATCAACCTGTCGGCATCATTTGCAAATTTGCTGGTGATCTTTAGTGCCTGTTGTGGACCATATTTTGTAAACTGATGAATTGTTTTGCAGGGTCCTATTTCCACAAATAAGACTTAGAGCATTCATAAATGGTACCATGCCTTGATTAAGATCATAAAAAAATTGCTATACAGTTTAAGTGCATGGGTACACTGCCATGTTTTTCTGCCATTTTATGAAAGGGAGACAACTTTTGTGACTTCCTGTTTGCTTCTCTGGATGATGAAACCCTTCCAAAAAGGGGTCAATTCTTAAAGGAAAGAATTTGCTCCTAGAGGAGCAAATTCTTCCCTTTAAGAGTTGACCCTAGTTGAGAAGGGAGGCAGAAAAGCAAATGGTAGAGTTGCTTCCCTTGAATGTACCCATTCAGCTTCATGCACAATTGTGTCAAGAAAATGAAAATTGCTGCTAAAATTTCACAATTTACGATAATTTAACCCTATTGCACTCAGAACGGCCAAAACTCTATGGAGTTTTGTCTGTACTGAGTGCAGTAGGGTAAAGTGATTATTAACAAAGTATTTATTATCATTTGAAATAATATTGATATTAAAGCTGCTATTATTGTTGACAAAGATTTGTGTTGTGATTTCATCTTAACTGGTTTATTACTTCCTACATTAGCTCCAAGACAACCTGTTTATTACTTGCTATATTAGCTCCAACACAACCTGTTTATTACTTGCTACATTAGCTCCAAACCTGTATATTACTTGCTTTATTAGCTCCAAGACATTTTATTTCTGAAATTTATTATTACTTTCCTTATTTTTCTGGGGTTCAGTTTGCGTTTTGAGCGCCAGATTAAGATTGGTTTTGAGGATAATTCTTTTTCTTGAAACAAATTTGTGAGCCCTCATTAAAACTGTCTTGCCAATACAGTTCTATTGAGGGGTTACAACATAGGTGCCGGGCCGGGTAGCGCAATCGGTAGGGCACCTGACTCGTAAGTCAGAGGTCCTGGGTTCGAATCCCGGTCTGGCCACATACTTTCGTTTCTCCTTCCGCTGATTCAAGAAGGGCAGTTGTCAGTTACTGGCGAAAGTATGTGCACTTAGTACTGGTTAACCGCTTAGGAGGTCTAAGCCTGCCCAGGAATAGTGTGGATAGGTTAACTGACCGTCCCGACATGACCTTAGTTGTTTACCGTGGACGTTAAGCATCAAATCAACCAACCAACCAACCAACAACATAGGTTTTCATGGAGTAACGAGGAAAAATATCCCAAAATTACCCTTTATCTTGGCCTCTGTGAGCTTGTGCCTCTACAATGTAGGCTGTTTAAATGTACAAACTGTCTTGTAATCTATATAACTGTGCAGGTAGGTTTGTTAGCTGCTTGGTAGGCTTATAAGTTGCATCTTAGTGTGCATTGATGTTCAGGTAGAAAATAGTCTGAATGTTTATAAGGCTTTGCACATATAATTCCAGTCTGCATACTTTAAGACGTAAGGGAAATCACTCTGACAGGAAATAAATTGCCTCCCTTCTTATAAGGGACACGTCATTGAAGAATTAGCTTTTTAGCTCACCTGAGCCAGCGGCTCCGGGGGAGCTTATAGGATGGTAAGGCTCCGTCGTCCGTCGTCCGTCCACAATTTCAAATGACTTCTCCTCTGAAACCGCTGAGCCGATTGTAACCAAATTTCATATAGAGCCTCCTGGGACCTTAGGAACGAAAAGTTGTTTGAACGGTCCTGGTCACATGACCAACATGGCCGCCATGCCCATATATGGTAAAAACCTGAAAAAATCTTCTTCTCCAGAACCAATAGGCAGATGGCCTTGAAACTTGATATGTAGCATCGGGTATGCAAGTACTACCAAGATTGTTCAAATTATGACCTTGGGTTGACCTTGACCTTTTTTACGGTAAGGTCAAATTTGCTTCCTTATGCTTTTATATGGCAAGATGCTACAACATAAGATATCTTGGAAACTTGAAGATTTTGGGCTAGAAATTGGTATCTACAGTCATCTTAATGACTACATGAAGATTTACAAGTACAAGAGGTCAAGGTCATTCTTCGACCTTTGACCCTCAACTCTCATATTTTGATAAGTGCTAACAATCTCCTCAAAAGCCACTGGGCCAATTGAAACCAAATTTCATATAGAGCCTTCAGGGGTTGAGGGAACAAAAATTTATTTTTTAGTGTCCAGGTCACATGACCAACATGGCCACCACGCCCATATATGGTAAAAACCTTTAAAAATCTTCTTCTCTAGAACCAGTTGACCGATGGTCTTGAGACTTGGTATGTAGCATTGGGTACTTGAGTACTATCAAGATTGTTCAAATTATGACCTTGTGTTGACCTTGACCTTTTTTATGGCAAGGTCAAATATGGTTAAATGCTAGAACATGAGATTTCATGATAAGTTTTGAAGATTTTGGCCTAAAAATTGGTATATACAGTCATCTTAATGAGTCCATGAAGATTTGTGAGTACAAGAGGTCAAGGTCATTCTTTGACCTTTGACCCAGAACTCTCATATTTTGACAATTTCAATTAATCTCCTCAAAAACCACCGGGCCAATTGCGACCAAGTTTTATATAGAGCCTCCAGGGGTTGAGGGAATGACAGAATTTTGTAACGGTCCTGGTCACATGACCAACATGGCCACTATGCCCATATATGGTAAAAACCTTTAAAAATCTTCTTCTCCAGAACCAGTTGACCGATGGCCTTGAGACTTGGTATGTAGCCTTGGGTACTTGAGTACTATCAAGATTGTTCAAATTATGACCTTGTGTTGACCTTGACCTTTTTTACGGCAAGGTCAAATATGGTTAAATGCTAGAACATGAGATTTCATGATAAGTTTTGAAGATTTTGGCCTAAAAATTGGTATATACAGTCATCTTAATGAGTCCATGAAGATTTGTGAGTACAAGAGGTCAAGGTCATTCTTTGACCTTTGACCCAGAACTCTCATATTTTGACAATTTCAATTAATCTCCTCAAAAACCACCGGGCCAATTGCGACCAAGTTTTATATAGAGCCTCCAGGGGTAGAGGGAATGAAAAAATTTTGTAACGGTCCTGGTCACATGACCAACATGGCCACTATGCCCATATATGGTAAAAACCTTTAAAAATCTTCTCCAGAACCAATTGACGGATGCCTTGTGACTTGTTATGTAGCATTGGGTACTTGAGTACTATAAAGATTGTCCATATTATGACCTTGTGTTGACCTTGACTTTTTTTACAGCAAGGTCAAATATTGGAAAATGCTAGAACATAAGATTTCAAGGAAAGTTTTGAAGATTTTGGCCTAAAAATGGTATATATGGTTGTCTTAAAGAGTACATGAAGATTTATGAGTACAAGCGGTCATGGTCATTCTTTGACTTTTGACCCAAGACTCATATTTTGACAATTTCAGACATGATAAGAAAAAGCCACCTTGCCAATTGCCCAGGTGAGCGATTCAGGGCCTCATGGCCCTCTTGTTTGAAGAAGGATTCAACTACCAGGAAAGCAAACCTTCTGACCATGTAATCTCCTTGCTAGCAAGACCCGTTAACATACAGGATAGCTCACCTGACAGCGACTTGCCCATCACATAGAAATCAACCAAACATCCATTTATGGAAAGGCCAAAGCCAGGGTGACTGCAGTTCACCTTTCCAAAGCCACAGCTACGTTAAACAGGTATGCATCTCTTCTTTAACTGTAAGGTAAAGTTACAAATTTATTGTGGGACATTCAACACATGTAATTTTATTTGTAGGACCATGTCACATACTAAGTTGTGGTTGCTTTGGTCAGTTATTCAATTTCCAGAGACTTTTGAGTGACATTCTTGGTGTGGCTCGGAAAGGTGTTTTGTACTTTCATACATACAGTAGAACTTCATTGGCTCGAAAGGATTGGGACCATGAAAATTAGTTCCAGCCAAGGGTAGTTCTAGACATCCAGGGTTAGTTTCCATATAAAGTGACCTCTAGGGACCAAGAAAAGAGTTCTAGCCAGGCAGGGTTAACGAGCCATCAGAGTTTGAGCCACTGAAGTTCTACTGTACAAGCTAAAAATGATGAGTGTCCATAAGCATATGTCATCTGCACTGATGTTTCATTCTCATAGGCACATACCTGATGTGGGTCCACAGCTAGGGTTGCGAGCATCAATATGGGCATGTCGGTTTACCAGCAGATAGGGGACCAATCTAATTAAGCAGGGGGAATTATTAAAGGTCAGCATAATGGCTCAACAGCTTACTTGTCTTATCCTGGGTTCGAGTTCCTGTTCTGTCTAGATTTTTCCTCCCCTGTGACCTTTGGACCATCTTGTGTCATGAGTACCAGAACAACCCTAAACTCTGGAACATCTTAGGGTGCATGGATATACCTCAATGTTTTGATGTCATTTTTACAAAGGGAAACAACTTTTTTGACTTTCTGTTTGCTTCCCCGGATGACATAGCTCATCTACACTGGGTTCTACTTTTAAAGGAAAGATTTGCTCCCAAAGGAGAGATGGGAGGCAAAACAAACTTGTAGAGTTGCTTCCCCTGAATATGTTCTCACCCTTACTACACCTAAAACTGAAGTTATTTCATCAATTCAGGGGATGTGTCAGAAAACACTAAAGAATATCAAACAGTGCAGACCATGATCACAGGGCTAGTAAATTCTTAAAACTGTCACTCAATTGTACCAATGGCAAAGGACGGGTTACACTTTGGCCGATTTTGTGCCCACGACCGATCTTGATAAAATTTATGTATTTAAAAGCTTGGCATTTTGCAGTTTATATAAGCACATTTTTAAGTTTGCGGTTTCATAAATAATCATGTGACTTCCGGTTTATTGCATATGGGGTGCTGAATAGGGTACACTAACTACCCGCGGTTTTTCGATATAATCAGCAATTCCGCTGACATATCAGCCCTCCAAACTGACAGATATAATACTTTTGGTTCTTATCCACAGTCTAAAAGAGATATATTTGCTCAAACCATCTAGTAAGGAGACATTTTATTAGAATTTTTAAGAAACCTCAGAATAGTAGATTTTACAAGTGTTTATTAACACAATAATAAGCATGTAAAGCGTTTGCTTTTGTGAAAACACTGACACAAATGAACAGGAAGTCGATTATAACCGACCGATATTGTTAAGCAAATGTATTCTTGGCGAAACGCTTTTGCACGCTTGTGTTCTGGCAAGTGCGTGAAAAGGTCATCAACTTTCTTTTATTAAGCATTATTTACTATTTATAGATATTATGAAAGCTTCATCATATCAAATATTAAACACGTATGAAATATTACGTATTTATGGATGCTACACAGGTACAGATGTTTAAAATATTAGACAAAATCAGTGAACCAAGAAATATAGGTCACAGGATCCTACATCAGTGACATTTATATAGGTCACTGCCTACATGTAGTACCAAATGAGACGCAGCGCTGTAGTGACTTACCATTCCAAGTCCCATAAAGATTCAATAAATATTAGTTCATAATAAAACATTCATTTAATCGCTCATGAAATACAAGTCACAATGACCTATAAATGGTATGACGTCATTTGCAATGTCTGACCGAACCATTGTCTTTAGTATGATGCATATATAATGTTGAATATATAAGGAAAAGAGCAGTGGACTTTCAAATATATGTAACAGTAACCTACAAGTAGTAAGAGGATTTTTGCATCGTTTGACTGACCAACTAATTGAAATTATGTTGCGAATCCAAAAACTGTGTTGAGATATAAATGAAAATCCTGGTCCATGCATAAAGTTCAAGGACTCAGTGTGCATGGATGCTTTGCAGTTCCAACATTTTAAGGATATGATTTGATCAAATATCAGCACTTCTACCCAAAAGACATCAAAAGAGGTAAGGAAAAAGCTCAGCCTAGAAACTTATCATACAAAGTTAGTGGACCAAAGTTCAAGGTCACAGAATTTTACAATGCATCAGCTTCAGGCAGAGGGATACATCATCTGACCATGTCGCAACATTATAACATCGGAGGTTAAATCACAGCATGATGATGGAGGACAGTCAGTCTAATACCTTACATACATACATAACGTCACACATATACGCAAGCCCAGCGCTGCGCCCCATTCCCGATCCTACCCCCCCCCCCCCCCCCACACACACACACGGAATCCTTGGTGGGGGCATTAGGAACACTTACTACATAGAGTAACACTTTGAAAAAGGTGCGTGGTGTCGAATTATACCTCTATTTTCTATCAATTACAAAATATACTGATGCAATTTTGATGTAAATCGTTTATTCCTAGTGCTTTATACATGAAAATTTACCCAAAAAGTTTATTTTTCGTTTACTCCTACCCTCGTAACCACTGTAAAGTAACCCGTTTATGATGAATATGTACATGAGGAATAATTATGTATAAAAATTGTAGTGGTTACGAGGGTAGGATGAAGTGAAATTTGGATGCATAGTGGACGTTGGTAGTTCAAATTCCCATAGGCTCAATGTTAACTGTTGTAGACAGTACATGTATTCAACCGCAAAATTCACCTAAAAGGCATTAAAATACGGGAAAATAAAATCGTACAGAATAAACTCGAAACATATAGCTAACATTTCTGCATGTTTTTGTGGTTATCTGCCTACCTTCGAAAATCGGCAATTTCAGTGGGCACATTGCAATAGTAAAGTGTAACTCGTCCTTTCTCTTCCTTCAGTATAAAGCACTCAATATGGGGAGGAGACAAGTGGATTTTTCCAGCCCTGGATCAGACTCAAGCCTAGCCTGTTCACTCAGACTGGACCAGACTAATCCTCAGAGTCTTTTTCAAGTCTGATCTGTTCAGCCAGACACTTTAGGCCTACTATCTTTTATCATGTACAGTGGACCCTCTTTACAACAACAGCATTTGTTCCTGAAAATGTTGACGTTAGACTGAATTTGCTGTTGTACAGAATGCATATTTACAACAATTTAGCCAATCTGTGCAAATCAAAATGAAGTTATAAAGAATTTTGCTGTTGTAATGAGTGGCATTGTAAAGAGGGTTGACTGTTTTAAGGTACCCTAATGTGCCTAGGTACTAATATACCTAAAGTCATTAATTTTACATTTGTTACGAAATGGAAAAATAATGGTTTTTAGATGTCCCGATATTAAAGCACATTAGGGTAGTTCACAAATGTTTTGCCCATACAAGGCTCTCTTTGGGGTAAATAAGAGCAAAACAATCATTTTGACATACATGGAATTTTATTTGTCAAATCATAGAAAAAATAATAAAATAATAAATGTATAAAGATATGCACACATTTAACACTATCTGAATTTCATGCACTTTTACATAATTTTTAAATAGGAGACCGACTTTACATGGAACTGTCATGATACATAATACAAACAGTGAAATAAACAGTGCCTACTTTAAGACAGACAACTTAAAATTCATATCCTATTACAGTAATTACAGTAACCTATTAATGCCCATCTTTGCAAGCCAAGGGTACTAAGTCCACTTTGTTCCTTATGTATGTAAGGAACAAAGTGGACTTAGTACCCTTGGCTAGGGAAGATGATTAATGCCTAGCATCCCATAAAAGGGGTCTAAATGGCCAATCAGGGTCTACACTTACTGGAGTAAATAACCATAATGTGCTTAAGTATTTATTGGGAAATGTAAAAATAATCAATTTTCCATTTGTCCCAAATGGAAAATTAATTATTTTTAGATGTCCCAGTACTTAAGCACATTACTGTAACAGGAAAAATTTCAGAAAATATAATCAAATTCATAGCAGACATCCCTTACCATTATAACCCCATCTTATAGCTGAAATGCACAAGCCTGATTTACATAATTTGGGTAATTTTGGAAGAAAACCCCGTCTTAAAGCGGAATAAATGAGCCCCGACACAACAAAACCAACAAAGTGGATGCAGGTCCAGTGAAGACTCAGATCAGCCTGGGCATTTGCCCAGACTGAGTGGATACCCAGGCTTATCTAAGTCTTTGCCTGGCCCACATGCCACCTCTTTGGTTTTGTTGTGTCACAGCTCAATTATGGCACCACAATTACATTCTGACATTGTTCAATGAGCAAACTGTTGACCCAGACAAGACTGCTCTTTTGCCAGCATTTTTATAAAACGTCTGAGGTACACCTCCATGTTCTTCTGTCTTTTTTACAAAGATAGACAACTTTTGTGGCCTTCTATTTTCTTCCCTGGAGAAAATAACCCTTCCAAAATGGAATCTACTCGAAGGAAAGAATTTGCTTCTATGGAAGCAAATTCTTTTCTCTAAGAGTTGACCCTAATGAGAAGGCAGGCAAAACTGAAAATGGCATAATTGCTTCCCCTGAAAGAGTACCCATTCACCTTAATGGATGAGACAAATCTTTACAAATACATAGAAAGACAAACTCTGATGAAAAGGCTCAATATGGTAATTCATATTGAATACTAGAAATCAGGGAAATACTGTGTCTCGTCACAGATGCAGAGCTAAGCCAGAAAAGTCAACAAAAGTCAAAGTTTATGCCATCACTGGAAAAGCACCTACTAGGCTACTAAGTCTCACTTTCTGCTAGATCATTCCTGATCCCTGGAAGGGACATTATCTTTTCTTTTATCTTGAGTCTTCAGCACACATGTATTGAGTTGCAATACGACAAAACCAACAAAGTGGCATGTGTGCCCACGGACTCAGGTCATCCTGGACATCCCCCAAGTTTGATTAGAGTCTTCTCTGTCAGCATGATGCTAGATTAGACCCTAAGCTACCCTTTGAGCGCACAGCAAAGACTCTGATCAGACTGGGCACATGCCCAGGCTGATCTGAGTCCTCGCTGGGTGCACATGCCTCTTTGTTGGTTTTGTCATGCCGCGGCTCTTAGAATTATCTATAAGATGTATGGGTACATCTCCATATTTTCTGAGCATTTTTACAGGAGGAGACAACTTTTCTGTCTTACTATTTGCTTCCCTAGACCATATAACTCTTCCAAAATGGTGTCTAATCTTAAAGGGAAGAATTTCTTCCTACAGAAGCAAATTCTTTCATTTAAGTGTTGACCCCCATTGAGGGAGTCAATTCTTTCCTTTAAACTTCTGACCCCTGGTGACTTTAGAAGAGAGGCAATCAAGAAAATGATAGAGTTGCTGCCCCTGGAAGTGTACTAATTCATTTTTAAAAAATATACTGAACAGAAAAACAAACATTACAGACACTGAAAAAGTAAGTTTTGATTTTCTGCCCCTGCAACTTCAAATGAACTGGCATGAATGATGATGGATTGGTAATGAATGAAATCATAATGGTTACTTCTTTGTTCAAGTTGTTAGCCTTGGATAAATTTTGAAATTTAAATGACATGTTTCTGGAAAAAAATGATTTGAATGTTGATGTAATGTTTCTTTTTTTCTTCAGTATAGAAAATATATGTCTCTCCCAGGGTTCTATAGTACAAAGTATTTTGGTAAAGAATAATCTGAGCCACTAGCACATTTATTGTATCTAAACTTGTCAAAAGACATAAAAGCATCATTTTCATTATTATATGAGCCGCAACATGACAAAACCAACATAGTGGTTGTGCACCATGCGCAGACTCAGATCAGCCTGGGCATCCGCCCAGTCTAATCAGACTCTTTCCTAAGTGCTCAAAGGGTAGCTAAGGGTCTAAGCTACCTCCATGCTGACAGCCAAGGCTCTGATCAGACTGGGCGGATGCCCAGTCTGATCAGACTCTTTCCTAAGTGCTCAAAGGGTAGCTAAGGGTCTAAGCTACCTCCATGCTGACAGTGAAGGCTCTGATCAGACTGGGCGGATGCCCAGGCTGATCTGAGTCTGCGCTGGGTGCACAACCACTTTGTTAGTTTTCTCGTGTCATGGCTCAATTATGATTTATCCCTCCATGGTTTTCTGCCATTTTTTCAAAGGGAGACAGCTTTTGTGATTTCCTGTTTGCTTTCCTGGACAATGAAATCATTTTAAAAAGGGGTCTCTTCTTGAAGGAAAGAATTTGCTCCTGCACAGCTGCCAAGGCATGTCTGAGTTCCGAAAATCTAGATCCAGGGTTTAAGAAGGATCCAAATTTTTGGGAAACTTTTGGAAGGGAAAAACATGTCTTGATTTTTTAGATAGTTTTGGAAGAAAAAACAGATCTAGATTTTTGGGATTGTTATGGAAGGGAACAAGAATTCTGCGAAATGCTATGTCCCACCTGCATTGTGCTTCCACAGTAGCAGAGGCTATGGTTAGAAGAAAGTGAAAGCAAATACTGAAAATTAGAAAACCGAAATAGTTTCAGGCAAGGATTAATCCGGCGCAAATTTTGTCAAAGTCCATTTAGTGGATCTTAATGTACTGCCATTTTCATGTTCATGTTATTTTTAGTAACGGTAGATGGCAGCCATCTTGGATGGCCAATCTGCCAGATAAAAAGTGTAATAGCTATATGCAATGATCATTCTGACACAAAAGTGGTCCAAATCCATTCAGGGGTTCCTGAGATATTGTCATTTGCATGTTTTTGCTATTTTTAGTAACAACAGCTGGTGGCCATCTTGGATGGTATATTCTCACAAATTAAAAAAAAACAAAAACTTCCAGAATCATTCAGATTAAATTTGAGCAAAATCCATTTAGTGTTTTTGAATTTATTGGCATTCAAGCAAAAGGACCTCTGACAGTTTCCATGCAAATTTGCCTATTTTTCGACAAATTACTGCAGCTTTCTTGGGAAACCAAAGATGAAAATTTTAGCATTAATGGGTAGACTTATCCATTATAAAGAGATTTGATACTGATTTTGAACAATTATTGCATTTGCATACTAACTCTCACTGATTCTCGCAACAGGGGTAAGTGAAATTTTCAGTCATCCTAAATACATATATTTTTCGCTTTTTTCTTATTTAATGAATTTTATTTGTTAAATATGCTTAAAATGAAGTAAAACTCTATAGATGCTCATAGTATGCAATTATATGTAAATAAAAAGTATGCTAGCCTTATTTTTAGACACAAAGGGTCTAATTACCCCACCCACTTTTCAGTTTTTCAGCTGCAGACTATCTCCCCCCCCCCCCCTTGCCTCAGCTCGCCATTCATATATAATGTGTATATTGACAGAACACATATGCATGCAAAGTGGCTTGCTGAGGCATGGGGGGGGGGGGGGGAAAGCATCTTTATAAAACATTTCTTCAATGGTAAAAACTTGACTTTTACACCAAAAATCTAAGTCTGCGTATGATATAATTGAAAAATTATTTTTGTGCCAATTATAGGGAGTTCAGAGCAACACATTTCAATAAAAATTTTGAAGTATACCGAAAGTTCATTTTTCCCCATTTTTATAGGCAAATTTACATTACAACTGTCAGAGGTCCTTTGGACTTGTTGACCAAAAGTAGGTCATTGTGACCTAATTCTGCCACAGATTTTTGCATTTTTCATTCTTTTCAGTAATAAGGTCCCACTAATGTTCAATGCCAAATTTCAGCCACTTGTACTTAGTGGTTCCAGAGAAATTGTAGATTTTGTTGTTTTGCTATTTTTAGTAACGGCGGCCATATTGAATTCTCGACCAGGCTGAATTGCCATGTAGTCTGATTATATTCCATCTGATGAGAACCATGAGTGTAGTGGTTTTGGAGAAATTAACTTCACAAATCTTAATGCGAGGGTTGCTTAATGTGAACGGAATGACGGACAGACAGACGGATGGAAAACCGGACCCTATATCGCACCTTGCTAAAGCAGGTGCGACAAAAACTTTATAAGGGAATATTTTTGGAAGGGAAAAAAACCTCCATCTTTTGGCCAATGAAATATGGTAAGTACCAAGTAGTCCCCATCCAAGGCATCATCACATCATCAAAAGCTACACTTAAACATACCCAACAATATCTTCCACTGATAGATACAATGCAACATTCTCTAAAACCATATTTATATATATTTTATATATTTAAAATCATATGCTTTTAATTTCTTCTATACTGAAGTAAAATACTGTCTTTTTGTTCACTGCACAAAATAGGTTCCTTTCTATCAAAGTATTTTTTCGTTTTTCTTTTTAATTTGAATCAGAGATATACCCCTTCACCATTTCACTACTTCCAAATAAATCTGTTTACTAAATTTCATTACATATTATATTATCAAATCCACCTTCAGGACAAAAGTTCATAAACATGTTTTGGTTTGAATATAATTATGAATAAAAAAGAGAAGTTCAAAATGTATATGCAAATTAGCAAATCGTGAGCCAGTAAGAAATTAGTAATAGGTCTTGTGATCAAGTGAATCAGATGTACCTCAGGTAATTTTCTCTTTGGTGCATGGGATTGTTATGTCAATCGATTTTCTGTGGACCAATCACACAATTTTGATAATTACTAAGTCTGCCATTCTTTCCAGTTATGTTATGATATATATTAGCATATATTTGTATTTTCTTTTCTCTAATATTGATGCACAGCTGTTTATTTTCGGTCTTTCTACCTTTCCCCTCACTCCTAAATACAATTAGATTTATCTTTGTTTTTAATCTTGATCTCCTATCCCTTGAACTATCACCTTTCTGAAAGCTGTGCTGGGTTGGTTCTATATTGCCGGAAATACCTGTTCCTTATTTGTTGAGAGCATGAGTTCAGTTTATTTTTATCTTCTGTAAGAAAGTGTTGTAACAGGAAATATAGTAACCTTATTTGTCACCATCTTTGGGTTGGTGTGTGGAAGCGTAGTAGCCATATTTGGGAGAAGTCTTCTGTATGAAAGAGCATGTTGTGAGAAAGTGTGTACCATTCATGCAGTTCATTTTAGTTAGTAAGATCTAAGAAGAATTAGTAACATCTACGTTAAATAATATTTAGGCTTTTTACCATCTTAAATTTTTATAGTTTTAAATTATTGAAAGAACATAAAATAAAATTGGAAACATTATGTTGACTTTTTAATGAGTTAATTCCCCAGGTGTTAGTTGTGTATATTAACACCGTACAGGACTATTACATGGTGGAGAATCTAAATTTACTTTCAATGTGAAAAATGAACAATTCCTTTGACAATTCTCTTTTGGATTCTAGTTTAGATATAACATGTGTTAATCCAGATGAAACTTGTGGAGTTATGTTACCACCATTAACTCAGCCACTGAACTTATTTGACAGTGAAAGTATGGAGAATACAGGGAAAGTTAGCTTGGCTAAATTTAGTGGCTATCCCACAGAGGACGCTGAGAGGTTTTTTTCCAATTTTTCAGCATATTGTCTGTTCCATAAGATAAATGCCCAGGACCCTAGAACAGTGGCAGCATTTCAGCTGCATTTGCAGGGTCCTGCCCTAACGTGGTTTACATGTTTGGACGATACAGAGAAGGCAGACTGGAACAGTGTTCAGCAAATTTACAGGGCAAATTATTTAGCGGAAAACAATAAGTCAATGTTGCTTGTGGAAACCAAGCAATTTATGCACTTACGCCTCCTCCCTCACCAACAACTGGAGGACTACTTTAGTAAATTCATGGAAAAAGGGAGGCGGGTTAATAAAAGCCCACAAGAAATCATACTTAAGTTCACTGAAGGGTTGCCATCACAGCTGGCATTTTTCGTACGGGCTGGTAACCCTGAGGACATAAATGCTGCCTTAACAGCAGCGAAGCTAGGTGAAGCATATGGTTATAGGGCTTTGCCAACTACTACGGAGACGGTACTGGGAGGAGCAATTACAACTCCAGTGTCAAGTGTTTCAGCTGCCCAGCCAGGCCACAACAACAGGTTGAGTGAGCTGGAACGTAAAATGGACAAGCTATGTTCCCAGTTTGAACAATTTCATTCCACCAGGAGAAAGGACCAGTCACCGAGACATTTGTCCTGCCATGTCTGCAAAGGGGCAGGCCACTCTTTTCTGTTTTATGGCAATATTATGCCCTGAACTGATGACTGATAGTCAGATTTGAATTATTTCTAAAAACAAAACAAGAGGGCCACGAGTGACACTATTCTGAGTAAACAGGTTAAAGGTCAAACTAGGCTTATCACTTGAACAAACCTGATAGTTTAAAACTGTCAAAATGGTAATAGGTCAAAGAATGATCTTGACCTCTATATCTAAACAAGACCTGTCACCGGGACAGGATAGCTCACCTGACAGCGCCATGCCCATCACATATTAACGTAAAAATTTAACATTTTGCTAAGCCGCCGCCGCCGGGTAGTACAATAGCTCTTCCTGAACTTTGTTCAGGCGAGCTAAAAATGTTCATGTACTCATTTATTTGACTGTATCTATTAACTTCTGCACCAAAATTTTCTACAAGTTCAATGAACCCTTATATTTAAGCATTTTTCCACATAGATAGAAGCCCCTTACGAAAATCAAATGGAATTTTCTGGAAATTTCCAGAATTTTCTAGAACATTTCTCTGTAATTTTTCGGAATCTGATTTGGAAATTTCTGTCATTAATTGGTACAACAGTATAATTGGTCAAAATGATGCAGACCATGGCAAACATTGTGAACCTTGATCAGACTGCTCCTCTACTGTTGACCACATGTACTAGTAGTCTGATCAGGGTTCACAGTGTTCACTCACATCTGACAGTCAGAAAATTGAGGAGCATTATGGGATTAAAGAACAGTTTTACCTTACTGAGTTTTATCCTCTATCAAGGCATGTTGTTATGGGAAGATTGCTAAACACTGATTCACGACGGCGGAGCCAGAATGAATTCATTTTTGCATCTGCCCCAAAAAACATGCGTTAATCAGCAATAAAACACAGGTAGGGTAAAATAATTTCAATTCTAACATAAAACAGGAAGAGTTTTTCCTCTGAAGTTTTCCAAATGCACTTTTTTGCAGTAGACATCGACAGAAGTTAATTTACATGCGACATCATCATGAAATTCTTTTCATGCTCTACCTTAGGTACATACTTTATTGCAAATTTTCACAGGGCAAAGATTGTGTTTTATAATGGGAAAAGCATTTGTGTCATGTTAGAATCCCTCCGAGTAATTATCTATTGTTTATGCTCCATGTTTGATTTCTTTTCTAGGCTTCTGAGGCAGTGTGCAGAGGAGGCAGAAAGGATCAACAAGCCTGTCAAAGGAGTTAAAGGACTGACACCAATGCAGCAGCTGGATGGATTCAACTTAGAAGGAATAGTGCCCGATTATATGCATGGGGTACTGCTTGGTGTGGTCAAAAAGATGTTATATTTGCAGCTCAACCCATCTAATTCTAGGGAGCCATTTTTTTATCGGAAATCACCTGAAAGGAATTGATCAAATGTTAAAGAGCATGCGTCCAACCGATCAGATTGCAAGACTGCCTCATAAGTTGGAAACAAATTTAAATCACCTGAAGGCTCCTCACATGGCAGTTGCTTTATTCATTGCCCTGTCTGAAACCTGTTATGGCAAGAGACTACTTTGTCCACTGGGCTTGCTTGTGGACATTCTGTTGGAGACCAAATAAGTGAACAGCAATTACGAAAAGCTGAAGAATGTCTGAAGGCATTCTACGGAAAGTTTGCTTATTTATATAGACAAAACAACTGTACTCTGAACCTTCACAACACATGTTTACATCTTCCTTACTATGTGAAAAAGCTCAGACCTCTCTGGGCTTTATCTTGTTTCCCATTTGAAGATATGAATGGAACAGTCCTTGAGTCTGGTCATGGTACTGGGGATGTTTGCATGCAAATGTTGTGGACTGTTCAAGCACAGAAACGTCTTAGAGTTGATGTGAATATGATATCAGACCAAAGTTTGAAGGTATTTACTGAAAAGATGACTTCTGGTGGCCGCAGTGTTACAATAAAGAAAGAAAGATGCTATCAATTGCAAAATTGCAGGTGCTCGTGGCAGTCTTAAGTTGAAACCAGAGGACCAATGGTCCTGTAGCTCACCTGACACTTGGTCCTGGTATTTATACATGTATATAGCACCAGGGCAGGGGCAGATAACCCCCTCCCTTGGGGATTAATGTTGAGTCCCAATTCTATATACCAAGCCACAAGGTCACTGGGCCTTTGGTTCTGGACAAAGATTTCTGAAGGGTTTTTATCATATATGGGTGTGGTGGCCACCATGTTCATGTGGCCATGACCATCTGAAGAAACTTTGATTCCTTTGACCCAGTATAAAAGCTCCATATGAAATACAGTAATCATTTATATAAACTATGATGGGCCTGAGTGCCCAATGCTACATACTGGTACCAAGTTTCAAGGTTATAGGCCTTTCGGTTCTCGAGAAAAAGACGTTTGAAGAGTTTTTACCAGATATGGGCATGGTGGCCATCTCGGTCAAGTGACCAAGACCATCTGAACAAACTATGGTTCCTCTATGCCGGTGAAGCTCCATATGAAATATGGCTTCAATTGACCCCTGTGGCCGCTGAGAAGATGTTTGAAAATGTTGACAGGTGACAGAATCTCAATGACCTTGTACAAAAGTCAAAGAATGACCTTGACCTTTAACGACAAAATATCTTCATCTGGCCATTCAGTTAACCATATATACCAAATATTGTACTTCATACTTAAACAGTTTCTGAAAAATCCACTGTTTAAGCATTTTCCCATATAAAAGCCTACATAACGTACCAAAGTTGACAGTGTCATAAATTAGGTGAAGGGCAATGCACAATCATTTGTATAAACTATGATGGGCCTGAGTGCCCAAAGCTACATACCAAGTTTCAAGGTCATACGCCTTTTGGTTCTGGAGAAGAAGATTTTGAAGGGTTTTTACCATATACGGGCATGGCGGCCATCTTGGTCAAGACCCCCGAGAACAAACTTTTACTCCCAGATCACACTTAGACTCCATATTAAATTTTGATTCAATCAGACCAGTGGTTTCAGAGGAGAAGATGTTTTGAAAATCTTGATGACGGACAGAACGACAAAATGACCTTGACCTTCAGTGACACAATGTCTTCATCTGGTCATTTAGTTGACCATATATACCACATATTGTACCTAAGACTTAAATAGTTTCTGCAAAATCCACTGTATAAGCGTTTTCCCATATAAAAGCCTAACGTACCAAAGTTGACCATGTGGTAAATTAGGTCAAGGTCAACGCAAGGTCATCATTTGTATAAACTATGATGGGCCCGCATGCTCGATGCTACATACCAAGTTTCAAGGTCATAGGCCTTTTGGTTCTGGAGAAGATTTTCGAAGGGTCTTTACCATATATGGGCATGGCGGCTATCTTGGTCATGTGACCCAGACCCCCGGTATTAACTTTAGTTCTCCCATCCCACTGAGACACCATATGAAATTTGGCTCCAATCTCCCCTGTGGTTTCAGAGGAGAAGATGTTTGAAAATCTTGATGACGGACAGATCGACAAAATGACCTTGATCTTCAGTGACATAATATCTTCATCTGGTCATTTAGTTGACCATATATACCAAATATTGTACCTTAGACTTAAATAGTTTCTGAGAAATCCGCTATATAAGCGTTTTCCCATATAAAAGCCAAAGTTGACAATGTCGTAAATTAGGTCAAGGTCAACGCAAGGTCATCATTTGTACAAACTGTGATGGGCCCGCATGCCCAATGCTACATACCAAGTTTCAAGGTCATTAGCCTTTTGATTCTGGAGAAGATTTTCAATAGTTTTTTACCATATATGGGCATGGTGGCCATCTTGGTCATGTGACCAAGACCCCAGGTATAAACTTTCGTCCCCCCATCCCACTGAGACTCCATATGAAATTTGGCTTCAATCTCCCCAGGGGTTTCAGAGGAGAAGATGTTTGAAAATCTTGACGAAGGATGGTCCGACGAATGACCTTGACCTTAGTGACATAATATCTTCATCTGGTAATTAGTCGACCATGTATACAACATATTGTACCTTAGACTTAAATAGTTTCTGACAAATCCACTGTTTAAGCATTTTCCCTTATAAAAGCCTAACGTACCAAAGTTGACCATGCCGTAAATTAGGTCAAGGTCAACGCAAGGTCATGATTTGTACAAACTATGATGGGCCCGCATGCCCAATGCTACATACCAAGTTTCAAGGTCATAGGCCTTTTGGTTCTGGAGAAGAAAATTTTTGAAGGGTTTTACCATATATGGGCGTGGCGGCCATCTTGGTCAATGACCCAGATACCCCGAACAAACTTTCGTTCCCCCAACCCATGGAGGCTCCATATGAAATTTGGCTTCAATCGGCCCAGTGGTTTCAGAGGAGAAGATGTTTGAAAATCTTGAAGACGGATGGTCCGACGGAATGACCTTGACCTTTAGTGATATAATATCTTCATCTGGTCATTTAGTCGACCATGTATACCAAGTATTAAACCTTAGACTTAAATAGTTTCCGAGAAATCCACTGTTTAAGCGTTTTTCCATATAAAAGCCTAACGTACCAAAGTTGACCATGCCGTAAATTAGGTCAAGGTCATCGCAAGGTCATGATTTGTACAAACTATGATGGGCCCGCATGCCCAATGCTACATACCAAGTTTCAAGGTCATAGGCCTTTTGGTTCTGGAGAAGAAAATTTTTGAAGTGTTTTTACCATATATGGGCATGGCGGCCATCTTGGTCATGTGACCCAGATACCCTGAACAAACTTTCGTTCCCCCAACCCATGGAGGCTCCATATGAAATTTGGCTTCAATCGGCCCAGTGGTTTCAGAGGAGAAGATGTTTGAAAATCTTGAAGACTGATGGTCCGACAGAATGACCTTAACCTTTAGTGACATAATATCTTCATCTGGTCATTTAGTCGACCATGTATACCAAGTATTAAACCTTAGACTTAAATAGTTTCCGAGAAATCCACTGTTTAAGCGTTTTTCCATATAAAAGCCTAACGTACCAAAGTTGACCATGCTGTAAATTAGGTCAAGGTCATCACAAGGTCATGATTTGTACAAAATATGATGGGCCCGCATGCCCGGTGCTACATACCAAGTTTCAAGGTCATAGGCCTTTTGGTTCTGGAGAAGAAGATTTTTGAAGGGTTTTTACCATATATGGGCGTGGCAGCCATCTTGGTCATGTGACCAAGATACCCGGAACAGACTTTCGTTCCCCCGACCTAGGTAGGCTCCACATGAAATATGGCTTCAATCGGCCCAGTGGTTTCAGAGGAGAAGATGTTTGAAAATGTTGACGGACGACGGACGGACAGCGGATGCCTGGCTATACTATAAGCTCACCTATGAGCCTAAAGGCTCAGGTGAGCTAAAAAGGTTGTGAAAGAGGGTGAAAAAAGGGCTCTGCATTTGGAAAGCGACAATGAAATTGGTGATGTAACAAAAGTTCTCAGGGTACTGATTGCCAATAATGGTTTCTTCTCCAAGCGATACAAGAGGGTTTTCAAACAGATTTCCTATTATATGTTAGTAAAAGATGTTCCTTGGGCAGACATTGTCTTAGCTCAATACTTTGTGTATCATGGGTCAAACAAATGCTTGAATGTTGCAAATAAAATTCCTATAAATGAAGACACTTTTGTACATCCACGAGTTAATTGACCCCATGACTTCTGAGGAGATGTTTGAAATTGTCAGAATATGAGAGTCCTGGGTTAAAGGTCAAAGAATGACCTTGACCTCTTGTACCTATAAATCCTCATGTACTCAGTAAGATGATTGTATATACCAATTTTTAGCTCACCACATGGCCACCTTTCATACAGTCTGATAACACACTCAGCATCTGATTTGAAACATAGAATTGGAAATTCTCAACAAATTTCAAGAATGAGGACCCAACCTTGAGTCAGATAAAAGAAATATCTGTTAAACCTTTAAGTAAGGATGAATTAATTAAGGAGACAAAACAGCGAGGGGTAGATCCCCTCAGTATTTGTATATAAAATACAAATATATATTATACCAAGCACAACGTGGCCACATTTCATACAGTCTGACAACAACATGCTCAGCATCTGATTTTAAACATGGTACTTGGAAATTCTCAAAAAAACAAGACCTGTCACAGGGCCAGGATAGCTCGCCTGACAGCGCCTTGCCCATCACATAAACAAGAGGGCCATGATGGCCCTGGATCGCTCACCTGAGTATCCTGTGAACTTAACCTCAGAGACATCCATATGACCGACAGACAGAGTTTCACAAAGATTAAATGGAAAATGAACCCTTTATTGTGTACCTAAGGTTTTTATAAGATTTAACCTAATGACCTAGATTTTGACCCCACATGACCCAGTTTCAAACCTGGTCTAGATTTATTGGATATGAACATTCTGACAAAGTTATCAAAACTGTGCCCTCTAGAGTGTACACAATGTTTTTCTAAGGTTTAACCTAGTGACCTACTTTTTGACCCAACATGACCAAGTTGCACCCTTGGTCCAGATTTGTTGGAGACAAACATTCTGACAAAGTCTCATGAAGATTAGAACAAAACTGTGTCCTCTAAAGCGTTCACACTGTTTTTCTAAGAACTGACCTAGTGACCTAGTTTTTGATCTGACATGGCCCAGTTTCAAATCTGGTATAGATTTCATGAAAATAAACATTCTGACAATGTTTCACATAGATTGGATCATAACTGTGCCCTCTAGAGTGTACACAGATTTTTCTAAGATTTGACCTAGTGACCTAGTTTTTGACCCCACAAGACTCAGATTCAAATTTGGCCTAGATTTTATATAAATAAACATTCTGACAAAGTTTCATGAAGATTGGATCATAACTGTGCCCTCTAGAGTGTGCACAATGTTTTTCTACGATTTGACATAGAGACCTAGTTTTTGACCCCACATGACCAAGTTTCAAAGATGGTCTTGATTTCATTTAGATAAACATTCTGACAAAGTTTCATGATGATTGGATCATAACTGTGCCCTCTGTGATGTTCTAAGATTTATTTCTATTTTTAGCTCTGGTGGCCATTTTGTTCAACGGAGTGGAGCCGTTTTAGCAATTTTTGTTCAGGGCCATGAGTAAAATATTTCTGTGAAATTTTTTTGAAATTGAGCCATTGGCTTCAGAGACGATGAGGTTTAAAGCTTTTTTCTATTTTAAGCTCTGGCGGCCATATTGTTCAGCGGAGCCGAACCCTTTGAGCAATTTTGGTAGAGGGTCTCCTAAGGAACATTTCTATGAAATTATTTCAAAATCGGCCCAGCAGTTTCGGAGAAGTCGTTTAAAGCTTTTTTCTATTTTTAGCTCTGGCGGCCATATTGTTCAGCGGAGCGGAACCGTTTGAGCAATTTTGGTAGAGGGTCTCCTAAGAAACATTTCTGTGAAATTATTTCAAAATCTGCCCAGCAGTTTTGGAGGAGAAGTCGTTTAAAGTTTTTTTCTATTTTTAGCTCTGGCGGCCATATTGTTCAGTGGAGGGGAACCATTTGAGCAATTCTGGTAGAGAGTCCCCCAAGGAACATTTCTGTGAAATTATTTCAAAATCCGTTCTGCAGTTTTGGAGGAGAAGTCGTTTAAAGCAAAAGTTGATGCCGGACGACGGACAAAACCTATCACAATACCTCACCTTGAGCACTTCGTGCTCAGGTGAGCTAAAAACTTTAACGTAAAACTTAAACATTTTGCTAACGCCGCGGCTGCTGCCGCTATGCCGCCGCTGCGGCTACGCCGACGCCACCGCGGCTACGCCGACGCAAACGCCAAGGGTAGTAAAATAGCTCTTCCTGAACTTCGTTCAGGCAAGCTAAATATCGCAAGAATGACGACCCAACCTTGGATCAGACAAGAAAAATATGTTGGAACTTTATGCAAAAATGATTTAATTCAGGAGATATTAAGTGAGGGGTGGATCCCCTCAGTATTTGTAATCTAGAGGGCAAATTTGCTGGCTGAGAAGCTGCCAAACAGTCATCAGCTCTACTTCCCCTCATGTCAAACCAAAACATCCATTTATGATGAAATGAAGGTGCAACTAGGTAAAGAGGACTGTGTATCTTTTTCTCACTTTTTAAAGTTGTGGAAAGTGGAGATGAAACATGTGGCAATTCCAAAGGTGCTATCAGGGGCTTGAAGCTAATAAGCAATATGGTCCATGTTTTCAGCCAAAACACAAAACAGTCATCAGCTCTACTTCCCCTCATGTCAAACCAAAACATCCATTTATGATGAAATGAAGGTGTAACTTGTTGAAGAGGACTGGGTATCTTTTTCTCACTTTTTAAAGTTGTGGAGGGCGGAGATGAAACATGTGGCAATTCCAAAGGAACTATAAGGGGCTTGAAGCCAACAAGCAATATGGTGAATATTTTTAGTGTTATGGTGTTGCGGGTGCAGTATATTGAGTTGCCAACCAGGTTTTGAATTTATTATATTGGGTCTGATTAAAAAAAAAATGTGTTTGGTGGCGGTTTAGGCAAAGAGTGTTTCTCTGTGACACTATTGCAAGCCCCTAACATGTAATATAGGAAGGCTTTATCTTGAATATAGCAAATTTTATGACACAAGTCCGCTTTTGCTATTTGTATATTTCTAATCAGATCAGAGAAATTATTTGAACTCAGGATGGCCACCTTAATTGTGTAGTCGCAATTTGTTTAGCGAGGTCAGATATATTTAGACATTATACAATTCAGCTACGTTGACTGTGCATGTTATGACAAGTTATTGGATCTTCATATATATATCAAGCACCACCTGGCCACCTTTCATACAGTCTGACAACACACACAGCATCTGATTTCTAACACTGAAATGGAAATTCTCAACAAATTTTGCAAGAAAGAGGACCCAACCTTGGATCAGATAGAAGAAATATCTGTTGAAACTTTAAGTAAAAATAAATCAGTTAAGTAGACAAAAAAGCGAGGGAAGGATCCCCTCAGTATTTGTAATCTAGAGGGCAAATTTGCTGGCTGAGAAGCAGCCAAACAGTCATCAGCTCTACTTCCCCTCATGTCAAACCAAAACAGCCATTTAAGATGAAATGAAGGTGGAACTAGGTGAAGAGGACTGTGAATCTTTTCTTACTTTTTAAAGTTGTGGAAAGTGGAGATGAAACATATGTGTGGCAATGCCAAAGGTGCTATCAGGGGCTTGAAGCCAAAAAAGCAATATGGTCCATGTTTTCAGCCAATATTGTGCAGGAATTTCAGGATGGCAGCCTCCCTGTCATTGTCTGTCAAGGGCTGAACTGTAATTCTAATGCACTTACGTATGTAACGCGACGTTTGATTGGATAACGTCAAAAAGTTGCAACAGTATATCCTGCAATATACTGTCGGAAAGCTGATGATATTATGTAACGTCGTTTCTCATTGGTTGACATCTGGTTTTACATCGCTGAAATCGTTTTACCATGGATGCAAAGTAGCACACTGTTAAATGTGAAAAGTGTATTAGAATGGGGATATCTTGACGTTGCATGATGTTGCTTCTAAACGTTTGGAATCACTGTATATGATATCATGTAAATGTATTGGAAGTTAAATTTTGCTTCTTTGTTTCCGATTCTTCTTAAAGACTGAGATGAAGTGCCTGAGGGATACCAGCAGCTGGCCCCTCAGAGCATGCACTGTATGCGTGAAGCCAGACTGGCTTAGTCGGGTAATAGGATGGCTCACCTGACAGCGCCTTGCCCATCACATACAAAACTTAAATGTGAATCTTTAACATTTTGCTTATGCCGCCGCCGATGCCAGGGGTAGTGCAATAGCTCTTCCTGTACATTCGTACAGGCAAGCTAAAACAGTCACTCCAGAAAGCAGCTATAAGAAAGAGGCCTCTTGCAGGCAGTTCTTCAGTCTGATTTAAAGGCTGATGGATGGCTTTTATGAGCCATGGGAGCTTGAGGTTCCTGGTTCTCAAATGAGATGTGGATGCGGGTTTGTAAGAGCCACAGAAAAAGGAATCCAGCGACATCAAAACAAGAGCATGTGTCATGGCCCATTCTTAACTGCAAACCATGGAGTCTAACTGGAAACTTACATGAGGCTGGCTTTGCAGCTGGAAACCATTAAGGTTCCTCTTAACAGTTATATTGCAAAATTTCTAAGTGAATTTTTTACTGTTTTCCATGTCAAAACCTGGCCATATTATATACCAGATTAATTGTCCAGAAATGCTGATAAATTTGAAGCGGAAAAAGTATTTTTAAGAAATCACTATTTAGTGAAATTTTACTTTTTTTCAGAGTTTTCGGCAAAAATGTTACTTATCTCTCTTCACTCACGATCTGCAAAATAATGATGTAAAAATGTTTGTTATGCTTGTATTTAAGGACTGCCACATGAGATAAGAACGAAAATAGCCAAATTACAACGAAAATGGATGATCTCCAAAAAAATTCCATAAAAAAAAAATTCAAACATCATCCATGTTGGAACTACTTTTTCAGCAATGTGAACCAAAGTATGGTGACCTGAAAGCACCAACAGAAATTGTTATTTTAAATGAAAAGTATTTGAACATGAGTTTATTTATTGATTTTGATACAGCAAGTTCTGAAAGGTTTGTAAACTGAAGTTTATATATTTTGGAAGGTTGGTTGGTTAATCTGATGCTTATCATCCACGGTAAACAGCTAAGGTCATGTTGGGATGGTCAGTTAACCTAACCACACTATTCCTGGGCAGGCTTAGACCTCCTAAGGGGTTAACCAGTACTAAGTGCACATAGTTTTGCCTGTAACTGACAACTGCCCTTCTTGAATCAGCGGAAGGAGAAATAAAAGTATGTGGCCAGACGGGGTTTCGAACCCAGGGCCTTTGACTTATGAGTCAGGTGCTCCACCTATTGCGATACGCGGCCTGGCGCATATTTAGGAAGGATGACAAGAAACACATATTCATATTTATATTGGAAGCCAAACACATACCAGCAGGCACATTGCCAAACACATACCAGCAGGCACAATGCAAAACACATACCAGCAGGCACATTGTATCGGGTGCGTAAATTTACTGGAACGGACCGCAACGGACTGAATTACCGGAACAGACCCGTTTTCCCTATCTTCAGTTGATATTTGTAATATTCTTATTAAATACACATTTATTTAATATTTAAACGTATTCTGTATGCCCTCTAGCGCAAAACCAATTAGAGATATCAGTCAAAATACTCTTTGAGCATTTTGCGCCATGGGTAGGCCTCTTAATACCCCATGCATATGTGTTTCATATTAAAATCATATACGGTAATCTTATACAAAAAATCTGGCTATCTTTTGTCCAAGACTAAGAGAGAATGAAAAACACGAAGATTCCTGAATTTTTGTTCCATAGTATCATGACCAACATTTCATCCATAGGACATATGTAGCTCTATATGTATCAAGTTGGTGGATGAAATCAGGGATTGCTAGTTAAGATGATACATGACGTTAGTCACAGGTAGAGCCTGGAATTAATCTGGGCGTGCAGATTGTATCGAAATATCTAAAAAAATAGCTGGAAATATGAATAATATGGGTCCGTTCCGGTCCAATCCAGTAATTAGGCCTGTTCCGGTAAATTTACGCACCGCATTGCATAGTAATGACACTGTACTGACATTGATGCCATGTAATAACGTTGCAGTGACATCATTATGACATCACGTGCCTACTGGGATATAACCGATATAAGGTAAAATCTTTTCAGTGCTCGTTTTTTCCAAGCCTTTTATTTTACTTCTTGCCACCATGTAAGCGCTTGATAATCACAACATTGATTATCTTTGAAATGATATGAAAACTGATAGCTCTTTCGACCAAGACATAGGTATTTTCTCTTTCTACGGTGTCTTCCCCTTGCAATTCCAAACTTATGTGAGTTTTTCTTAAGACTTGCCATGATAGTACACCCAACTTATTCAATATAAACCAAATAATTGAGCAAAATTATTTCTTCATGTATTTTCAGTGATGGTCTGATTCTCGTTGGCCCCCATATGTGAACAACCAAAAACACATGCACAAACACATTTTATTATTTGTTATTATGTCTTTAGTGAACCACAAAATGGACAACACTTACCACTGACATTACAAATTTAATGAAAAAAGTGGTTTGAAAAAAATAAAAAATATGACCGCTACGTTATCAAAACAACATTTGACAGGTCAGCTAGTGGACCTACAAGATGAAGATTTGAATAATTGTATGAACGATCAATCGTTTTTCACACCTACCAATGTGTAAATAGGTCAGAACTCGGCAAATACTTGATGTAAACTTCACATCAGCCAAGGTCAGCTTCAGCAGTCAAGTTTTTCTAGTTTCTGTTTACGACCGAAGAGCATTTCCGCATAGAAGCAGAAATGCTTGAGCTAAAAAGTAGTTCCAATATAAATTTGTCATTTCATACAATTACGGATAGAATAATTTTTGTAGACACATTAACTAGTGTTATATGTAATAATAAATCAAAATAAACCTCTTTCAACAAATAATATGAACATAATATTTATATTTCAATCAAATTAGTTCGGTTAAATTTTACGCGTAGGAATCTTAGTTAATCATAGACGAAGCAAATGTAAACAAATACATGTGGACATGATTCTTTCCAAATATGACACGATACTAAAGCAAGAACGTTTAATCGATTATGTGTTAAAAGAGGGCTTTTGTATCGAAGTTTCAGAAAGTGTGTCTTGATAGTTGGCTAAATGTAAGATCTCATCGTAATTTTGTTCGAAAAATGGCATACCATGATTTTCCCAGTTTTCAAATATGGCCGCCTCCAGAAAGCATGAGGGTGGCCAAAAAAATTCTGGTTTTCCGTATTCGGTCGTTTTTTCACAATCAAAATTGGTAGGAGTCGATAGTGAGTGGTTTAAAATATTTGTGTGCATAGTTGTAACAAACTTTAAACCACTGTCTAAAGAGCTTTAATTTTTTTCCTTTCAAAAGTGAAAATCTTTGATAACTATTTTTTTATCAAAGGAAAACACAGTGTTCTGGTAAATTTAATATTGTGCAAACACAACCAAAAAAATTTTAAGCACTTTTTCTGAGAATATGGATAAAATGGAGACAATCAGGGATATAATTTAGGTATTGGTATGATGCAAATAATGGTCCTATTTTTTTTTCTTGCAACTGTGAAGAGGAACCTTAAGTATGGAAGAGGAAAGGGTAAAGCCTTCGACCATCTGGAAATGAGGCCTGACATACTGGACTTCAATGACTGGATGCTCCTAAATGAATCAACAACGCTGACCTCTGAACAAAGCTCCCAGACATATCTGCATCCGCCCAGTCTGATCAGAGTCTTTGCTGTCCGCATGGAGGTAGCTTAGACCCTTAGCTTCCCTATAAGTGCTTAGCACAGAGTCTGCTCAGACTGGGCAGATGCCCAGGCTGATCTGAGTCTGGACTGGGTGCACAGCCACTTTGTTGGTTTTCTCGTGTCGCGGTTCATCTTTGTAGAGATGAATCCTTGACTGAAAAAACAAAATGAAGTTAGGGAAGAAGTTCAGACCTTGAAGAGAATAAACGAAAGCCTTTCAAATGAACTGATGGAACCAGATATGGGCCTGCCAAATGAATCAGCACTGTATGGTTTTCATGACTGTTGGAGACAGTACCAGGACGAAATGCCGCCAGGTCCTCCTGTTTCCTGAACCACCCAAGAAAGCACACAGCCAGGTGACCATACCAGAATGGAACACTTATCGGACCAGAAACCAGAAGCTCTAGAAGAGATCTATGTTGAAGGCAAAGGTTAGCGACCAGAAAAGTAATAAAATATAAGATAGTAGGTAACAGGTATCCTAGAAAATAAGTTTTGAAAAATGTATTCAATTAGTTTCCTAACATCCCCCAATTTCTCCACTATATTGTCAACAAACAACCAAATTTTATTTATTAAAAGTCTGATTAATTCTCTTTCTACTGTTTAAGTCTGTTCAAAACCTTTATAAAAATTTGTTAAACAAAAGAAGAGAAAAAAACTAGAGCAAGTGACCTTCGGCTCAAGTGTACCCCTAACCAGGGCCACAGCCTAATGCAAATGTTAAAGTCTGACCTTGACCTTAGGTCAGCAGCAGCATCCAGATGATGTCAACTATTCTGCATGAATAGAGAAGTAAACCTAGTCATAAATCAAAAGGTTCCATACAAGGATATTGGAAATGTGAGCAAAGAATATAAACTTACCGCAAAATTTGAATGCAACTATACAACTCTGTGACCTTGATTATTTGGTAAGTAGCATCATCCAGATGATGTAAACTACTCTGTATGAACCTAAAAGTAAACCTAGTCAAATATCGAAAGATTCCATTAAAGGACATTGGAAATATTAAAGAACAATATACACCTAACACAAAACTTTAATGCAAATGTTTAAGTCTGTGACCTTGACCTTAGGTCAGCAGCAGAATCAAGATGATGTCAACTATTCTGCAAGAGCCCTGAAGTACACCTAGTCACATACCGTCCAACAAAGGATATTGGAAATATAAGCAAACAAGGGCTTCGCAAGCGGCGCATAATACGCCCGTTTTAATGTCATAAAGGAATTATAGAATGACAAAGATTGTTTACAAAAGGACAGACAGGCAGACAAACAGGGTAAACCACACTTTAATTAATGACGGCAACATTATTTAAATATTTAACACATCAAATATTATTAGTATACCAAAAATCAGCTTCCAAGGTGAAGTGGCTCCTAAGTTGAGTAATGCCAAAGTCAAACAAGGGAGATAATTCATAAACTAAATATACTAGATATACCATTCTTGGTTCTAATACATTCACTTCACAATATACACATCTCCATAAAGTTGTGTTAAAATATTCTAAACGGTTAAAGACAGGGGTGGCACTATATAAGGAGGATTAACTTCAACAGTGTCATTCTGTCTCTTGATCACATAGAGTCAACACCTCCAGTCAGCCAATAAATGGTCATAACTGGTAATTCTGGTCTACTGATTGGTTGAATAAATTTTCACACCTTTACCTGTACAGGTAAATCAGCTGTGAGATGGGAACCAGACCCCCAGGCAGAAGTTCTGTCTTTAAGGAGTTACAGAGTAAACAGGAAATTTATGCATGGGCAGATAATCCAGTAAGCAAGCCAGAGTCGTGGTTCTTGCTCGGGATACATTGCCCCATTATTACACACATTCCTACAAAGTTTCATTCTAATACTTCAAAGGGTTAAGGAGATATGTAGTGAATGGAAATGCCTAAAAATAATGATCAAAGGGAGGTTACTCCAAAATTAAGAAATGGGGAGCAACCATTCTTATATGTGACACATCATCTTGTGCTGCTATAAAGTTTCATCATGATATTCCATTCCAAACAGTTACCAAGTTAATGCATGCACAACATAAGTATACACAAAAATAGCCGAAAAGTACTAATAAAAGGGATGTAACTCAGAAACGAAGAAAGGGAGAGTAACCATTGTTGTACCCGACACATCCTTGGGACTTCATACACATTGCTATGAAGTTTCATGAAGATATCCCAAACAGTTATCTAGTTATGGCGCGCACAAGACCTGCAGGGAAAAAAAAACAATCAAAGGGGCATAACTTGGAAACTAAGGAAAGGGGAGCAACCATTCTTGTATGAGATACATTCCCCCTACCTATTACATATGCCTACAAAATTTCATGAAGATATTCCAAATGGCTACTGAGTTATGGCACATACAAGAATGTTTACGGATGGAGGAAAGGGAGTTTACTCCAAAATTAAGAAAGGGGGAGCAACCATTCTTATATGCAACATATTATCTTGCGATCATGCACATTGCTATAAAGTTTCATCATGATATTCCTAACAGTTACCGAGTTAATGTATGCACAACATAAGTATACACAAAAATAGTCGAAAAGAACTAATAAAAGGGATGTAACTCAGAAACGAAGAAAGGGAGAGCAACCATTGTTGTACCCGACACATTGTTAGGACTTCATACACATTGCTATGAAGTTTCATGAAGATATCCCAAACAGTTATCTAGTTCTGGCACGCACAAGACCTGTAGGGAAAAAAAAATCGAAGGAGCATAACTTTGAAACCAAGGAAGGGGGAGCAACCATTCTTGTACGCGACACGTTCCCCCTACCTAATACATATGCCTACAAAATTTCATGAAGATATCCCAAATGGTTACTGATATCCCAAATGGTTACTGAGTTATGGCGCGCACAAGAATGTTGACGGACGGACAGCGCCATGACATAATATGTCCGTTTTTTCAAAACGGGCGTATAAAAATATAAACTTAATGCAAAACTTTAAGCCAAACGGAGGGATGAATGGACACATGGATGGACAGATGGACGAATGGATGGAAAGACAAAAACTATATGCCCCTGACATATTTTGTATGTTGGGAGTATATAATAAGAGAAGTTTCACTCAAACTGGGTGCGATCTTGTATGTTTCTCGTGTTCAAAAAAGCATTTTGGTACCTTTTGTACGGAAAATCCTGTTTTATTTGCATGTCAAATTGACTCATCTGCATGCAGAGCCTAACCACGCCCCTTCAAGGGACATAACTCGCTTGTTGCTAGCGTTAGTCAAACGTCAAACTTTCAAAAATATGGCGGCAAAACCAGTAAGACTGCGTGCAACTTTGCAAGGTTTGCCGGACCATTTTTCATTGTGGTTTTTGAAAGGATCTTCTGTTTCACTGAAAAGTAAAAGGCAGCGATACAGATATTATGCAAAGAATTACTTTCACAATGTCAGCATGTTCATTGAGGAGGAAAGGACCATTGAGCACAAAATGTTACGCCAGCTACCGGACGAACGACGAACCGCGCAGCACTATTTGGACATCAAGCCAACTGATATATCGCTTGCCCATAGTTCATGCCAAGCAGGGTAAGAAACAAGAGGGCCAAGAGGCCCTGACTCGCTCACCTGCGCTAAAAGGTTTAAGGTCAAACTAGGGTCATAGTTGAACAAACCTGATAGTTTGCAACCATTTCCAAATGGTTCTGAAGAAGAAGATTTTTGAATATCTTTCTATGTATTGCTATGGTTCAAACCCTGGACCCCTTGGGCCGGGCCATTTTGGACCCTGGGGCCATCATTTGAATAATCTTGGTAAAGGACCACTATGCAAAGATAGAAGCTAAATTTCAAGCCTCTGAGCCAAGTGGTACTGAAGCAGAAGATTTTTGAATATTTTTCTACATATTTCTATGGTTCAAACCCTGGACCCCCAGGGGCAGGGCCATTTTTGACCCTGGCACTGTCATTTGAACAAACTTTGTAAGGGACCACTAGGCAATGCATCATTCCAAATTTCAAGCATCTGCACTAAGGGGTTCTGGAGAAGAAGATTTTTAAGTACATTTTGATTTCGAACCCAAGACTCCCTGCCCCAGAGGCATTTTGGATCCCAGGGCCACCATTTACACAAACTTTGTAGGAGTCCATCAGGCAATGCATCAAACCAAATTTCAATCATCTGAGCCAAGTGGTTTGGAACAAGAAGATTTATTAATAGTTTCCTATATGTATTTCTATGGCTCAATCTCAGGACTCCCTGCCGCAGGGCCATTTTGGACCCTGGGGCCATCATTTGCAACTTGATAAAGGACTACAAGGCAATGCATCATACCAATTTTCAAGCATCTGAGCCAAGTGATTCTGAAGAAGAAGATTTTTGAATATTTTTCTATGAATTTCTATCGTTCAAACCCAGGACCCTCTGGGGGGGGGGGGGGGGGGGGGGGGGGGGGGGGGGGCCATTTTAGACCCAGGGGTCATCATTTAAACAAACAGGTAAAAGAGTATGAGGCAAAGCTACATACTAAATTTCAAGCATCTGAGCCAAGTAGTTCTGAAGTTAAAGATTTTTGAATATTTTTCTATGTATTTCTATGGTTCAAACCTAGGACTTCCTGCCGCGGGGCCATTTTGGACCCTGGGGCCAAAATTTGAATATACTTGGTAGAGGACCACTAGGCCATGCATCATACCAAATATCAAGCATTTAAGCCTTGCGGTTCTGAAAAAGAAGATTTTTGAATATTTTTCTTTGCATTTCTATGATTCAAGCCAATGGGCCATTTTGAATCCTGGGGCCACCATTTGAACAAACTTGGTAAAGGACTATTAGTCAATGCTACATACCAAATTTTAAGCATCTGAGCCTTGCGGTTCTGAAGCAGAAGATTTTTAAATATTTTTCTATGTATTTCTATGGTTCAAACCTGGGACTCCTTGCCCCATGGCCATTTTGGACCCTGGGGCCACCATTGAACAAACTTGGTATAGGACCACTAGACAATGCTACATACCAAATTTCAAGCATCTGAGCCAAGTAGTTCTGGAGAAGAAGATTTTTAAGTATTTTTTAGTTTCGAACCCAAGACCCCCTGCCCCACGGCCATTCTGGACCATGGGGCCACCATCTGAACAAACTTGGTAGAGGACCACTAGGCAATGCTATATATACCAAATTTCAAGCATCTGAGCCAAGCAGTTCTGGAGAAGAAGATTTTTTTTAGCATTTTTTAGTTTCTAACCCAAGACCCCCTGCCCCACGGCCATTTTGGACCCTGGGGCCACCATTTGAACAAACTTGGAAGAGGACCACTAGGCAATGCTACATACCAAATTTCAAGCATCTGAGCCAAGCAGTTCTGGAGAAGAAGATTTTTTTAGCATTTTTTAGTTTCTAACCCAAGACCCCCTGCCCCTGGGCCATTTTGGACCCTGGGGCCACCATTTGAACAAACTTGGTAGAGGACCACTAGGCAATGCTACATACCAAAGTTCAAGCATCTGAGCCAATCAGTTCTGGAGAAGAAGATTTTTTTAGCATTTTTTAGTTTCTAACACAAGACCCCCTGCCCCAGGGCCATTTTGGACCCTGGGGCCACCATTTGAACAAACTTGGAAGAGGACCACTAGGCAATGCTACATACCGAATTTCAAGCATTTAAGCCAAGCAGTTCTGGAGAAGAAGGTTTTTAAATATATTTTAGTTTCGAACCCAAGACCCCCTGCCCAAGGGCCAGCCCCTGCAAAATTTGTTCTAGAACTAACATAAAGTTCTTGAAGGTTCAAGAACTTTTGTTGAACCTTTAGAACAGTTCTTGAACTGATAAAACAGTTCTTGAACTGTGGTTCTGGAACCCAAATAGTTCTTGAACACTGGTTCTAAAACTATGAGATCTGAAGAACATGTATTCTAGAACTAAACCAGTTCTTGAACTCATTTGCAAGTTCAAGAACTGTTGGCCAACATTCAAATGGTTCTTGAACAGTTGTCAAGAACTAGTTCAAGAACTTCAGAGAAATTGTTCTAGAACAATTTCTCTGAAGTTCTTGAACTAGTTCTTGAACTTCAAGTTGTAGAACGGCCATTTAATGTTCAAGAACAACTCTAGAACTAGTTCAAGAACTGTTCTAGAATGATTTCTTGAATTCCTCACAGGGGATTCGGACCCTGGGGCCACCATTTGAACAAACTTGGTAGAGAACCACTAGACAATGCTACATACCAAATATCAAAGCCCTAGGCCAAGCAGTTCTGGAGAAGAAGAAGCCTTAGAGATGCTATCAATTCACCAGCAAACTCCATGCTTCGCCCGAAAGACCGTCATATTTACTATGTGTGTCATGGGGGCTGGTCCATCTCAAATTACAAAGACTTCATTGCCGTGGTGCGCAGGGATATTCCAGAGGTTCCATTGTGTGCGGCAATAATACAGATGGGTGAAAATGATTTGACAGCCACCTGCCAGCCAGTTGAACTTGCCAGCAAACTTGATGACTTTACACAGTGGCTGAGAAATGAATTTGACATACCTTTAGTTTTTATCTGTGATAGTTTCATTAGGCCAGCCCCCAGTAGGATTTCACAAACAGAATACGAAATCAAGCGCCGGGCAACAATGAACTACTTGGAAACTATGCTTGAGAATAGCCCTGGTGTGCGCATATGGAAGCACCGGAGACTTTTCAACAGTCCAAACAATTTATTTTTGCAGGATGGAACGCACTTGAATTCGACTGGCATGAAAAAATTCTTTGAATCAAACTAACCACCATTCTTGCCACCGAAAGCTCAGCACCATGCCGGTTAGTAATACATAATGGTTGCTGGGTCATTTACATACATGCCTTTTTGTGTATGATCAAACACATAAGCCTATCTGGTCACTAATTCTCATACCAGAGTGTATGTTGTTTACTTACCGTAATCGACCTTATTAGCGCCCTGTGCGCTTAACTTTTTCAAAATGGCGGCAAATACTTGTAGTAAGCTTTCTTTCTTATTAGCGCACATTTTAATAGGTTATTATATATTGAAAGGAACAAATTTAAAGGTAAAGCATCAGAGAAAAGCTGCTTATAGGCAACTTTTCTCTGATGCTTAACCTTTAAATTCATAGAGAAGCTTTAGAAATAAAAATGATATATTCTGTTGCATTTTCAGCTCTTGTAAACAAGCAAACAAAGGAATAAACCAGTAAAAAATATGTGCATTTATAGTCCTATGTCTCACAAATTGCCATGGTGTGCGCTTATAGGGGCATGTGTGCTAATTAGGTAGAATACGGTAATTAGGGTATGGCAAAATGTCATTCAGCCCATGCGAATTTGGGTCATGGCTTTTTTATTCGCCATTTAGCCCACTGTATTAATAATTTACTAAATAGAAGTATTATTGTGGGTATGGCAGTTTTGTATGCCATTCAGCCCTCTGGCAGTATTGTGGATATGACACTCTGTGGTCATTTAGCCCTGAATAACCTGTGGGTGTGGTTTAGTCACCATTTAGCCCAATGAAATAATTACCATTTTAATTTACTTTAGATGTAGTATTGTGGGTATGGCAATTTTTCGATGCCATAATTGCCATTCAGCCCTCTAGCAGCATTCTGGGTATGACTCTCTGTGGTCATTTAGCCGTGAGTAGGTTGTGGTTGTAATTTAGTCACCATTTAGCCCAATGAATTCTAGGAACAGCAATGGACGCTGGCTCATGTATTTTATATTATACAGTAATTAACCTCATTGGCACCTCGTATGTAGAGAGGCTTTGCAAAAAAAACAAACACTGAATTATGTGCACTCATTTGGTGAATATGGTACACACTTTACTGAGTTTCGGTCTTTAGCTGACCCTAGCCTTGTGATTCAGTCTGAGCCACAGAAACAAACAAGAACACTGATCCGTACAAATACTAGAGCTCGGCAGGATATCTCTAGCATGCAAGAAGCATGAACAGAACCAAATTCATTAATTTTATAAACAATGTAAAAAAAAAAAAAAAAAAGAGTGATAAGGTTGACGATAGTTATGATAGTACTGTAATAACATATAACACATGCACTTAATGCATGAATAACAAATAATACTTTAGCGACCTGCATTATATGCCGGTTAATCTGCAACACATAGATCGCTCATGCGTTTCCTGTTTCTATGGATGACTTATGCTTTGCATCTAGTATACAGTGACTATCAGGAAATTCAGTAACACTGAATGTCTCTATGGGGGGCTGCATCATTACTTTAACCTCACAGAAGCTTTCAGCCTACTATTGCATGATTAACCCAACAGGTTGAGTTACATATGTAACAGCGTTGCTGATTCGGCCGTGCGCTTCACATGGGTATACTTAAGCTACTCATGGGGGGAAACATGCACTTAAGCCGTCCAGGTCCTGTCAAAATTTGTTCATGGTAGCTGTGTTAGCAATACGCATTTTTGTCGTTTTTTTTTTTTGTTTGTTTGTTAAATACACTTCTGTCAACAAATCCAATTACATACCTGGTAGCTTATATTTAAATATATATATGTATATATATAATTTTAAATATACATATATATATATATAAAACACAATGGAGTCCGATTTCACAGTAATGAATGATTTATTTCGCTGTTTTCTACCGGTCTCACTGTTATAGTACAGATCATCAGGAACAAATATGGCGGCTTTGTGTCGCATGGAGACGACGTTAGCAATGTAGCGTTCCTGTCGCATGCGCCGTAACGTCGACTTCCGCTCATTACAGTAAAATGCGCTGTCCCATTAATATCTATACAGCGTAGTGTAATAATTGCGTATAGTTCATTTTACTAATATAAGAGTAAGTGGTTATTAATACATGTATATAAAAAACAATGCATGTTGATGGTACAGATTATGAAGACCTATTTAGCTTAGGTTTAAGAAGTTTAATGAAATATTTTTCTTTTGCGCGCCTTAATGACATGCTTTCAAAATACATTTTGTAGAACGGGAAGATGTAGTATTTCGGATCTTGCCGATTGGCACATGTACTTATGTGTTCACTAACATGAAGCATTCTGGTACTTGGGTCTCGGATTTGCTGATTGTGTACAGTGACCCGTTTTTGTAAATAGTTTCCAGTTTCGCCTATATATTCTTCGCCGCAGCCTCTGCATTTCATGACATAAATCACATTTTTTACTTCACAGGTCATTGTTTCATGTACGTAAAATTTTCTACCGCAATTAAAATCAAATGCGGTGCCTTCTAATAAGTGAGTGCTTTGCAAACATAGGTTATATAGCTCATTGTATTGCCTCAACATAATTGTTGATTATTTTTATTAAGCGACAGGCCTGGTCAAATCGATGGTTCTGGCAGCGCACTGCCAGGATTCAAAAATCTCGACCAAACCCTGGTCTGAGATTTGGTTACATGAAGAGAGGGTTCCATATGTATTAACATGCATACTACACCTATTTCTTTCTGTTCCAGGCCAGAAAATGCCTCCAAGCAAAAGGGAAGTCAGCCAGAGACTATCAAGTAAGAGGAAACGCCTGTCCCCACAGCAGGCCAACCCACAGTCAGGGGACATCAATCAACAGTCACACCCAGAGGGCCAGTCAAACCCTAATATTCAAATGGACACAATAAGCTTACCTGGACCACCCAGCAGTTTAAATACCGGTATCCAGACTTTAACCAAACAAATCACTCAATCAGTAACGGTAGCGGTAATGGAGAACCTGCGACAAGCAGGACTATTAACTAATAACAATGTGCAGTCTGCAGCTCATACAACTGAGGAGCAGAGTAAAGACAAAGGGGATAACACCCACAGCTCTTCTTCAAGCTCAGCAGGGACCTCTAAAACGATTGAAGGTGCACAAGCTTGTGTAATAAGTGCCAGTCCTTCCACGTCGTCCTCCGGTTGCAGCGGAGCAAATGGATATGTCTCCTCTCGCATGCCTTTATATTATGCCCTAATGGGGTAAACTTGAGTCCCAACCCGGGCTCAAGGAGGATCACTTGGTGCTGGGACTTCAGTTTGTGGCAGAAATTTACCCCATCAGGCTCTTAGTGGGTAATATTGTTGGCACGCCAGGATTGGCGCCTTATTTACAATGTTATGGTTGTGTGGCGCCATCAGGAGCTCAGTGTGTTAATTCCATGGCACGCCAGGTTTGGCATATTATTTACAGTGTTACGGTTTGTGACAGATGATGCTTTGGAAGATATGTATTTCTTTTTTATAATAAAAATCTCTTGATACAACACAGTATCCTTCACTCATATATTGGTTGTTGTATTTTAATTGTGTTTAATAGAAAGTAAGAGTGTCAGCTTGCGGCAGCTTGAGGCATTCCCATTTGACAGCTTGGAAACCTCCAGCCTCCGCGCGCTGTCCCTCGTTGATTGCCATAGAAAGGAGGAAGGGAGATAAATGAGTTTATTATTGTTGGAGTCCATTCAAATCAATTGGACACTGTTCAAGTCAAAGTAAACATCAGACCTTTGGAATTTGATGACAAATGTCATATGAGTTTTGGTCAACTTTTAAAGGTCAGATGATTCTGTGCTGTTCCACAGATGTTTGGCAGGTGTTAGGCATATTCTAAGTTCAATTTACATACCTGTCAATCATAAGGGTGTTTTGTTTAATATTTCATCAGAAACCCTATTACATGTTATCATTCTTGTCACTCACAGAGTGCTTTGACATTTTAAAAGAATGTTATTCTATTCTAATAACTGATTTGATATTTAAACAATATTTAATAAGAGTAACATGATTGATGCTTTGTACTAACAACAGGTGGGGTGTTTTTGCGTTGTGAAATGTATTGGAATGTTGTGGTAGTGACACAGCCTATATACACCTCGAGCTGTCCAGACTTATCAGTTCAGTATTAGTCTTCAGTTATGTTTCAGATTTAGTTCAGTCTTGCTTTAGTCTTTGGTTATACTTAAACTCATTTTGATATTTTAAAATAAAATATGAAATTAATAAACTTTGTTTATTTAAAACTTTCAAGAAACACAACGCAAAGTCATTGTCTTTAACCTTGCTACGGTACAAGGTTAATGATTTGGTGCTGTGACCAGGATTGTTGGACCGGCTGTGTTCTTCTATCAAGGACAAGGACATCATGGAGAGAACCTCAACTAGAAAGATAACTATTAGTGACATTGAGATAATGAAAGAAGACTATGGACAGAACCCAACAGCAGTATATCCTATTGCCATGGTAATTAACATACACACCACAGATTCGCACAGAACAGCTGAATGATGGAGTATTTCAACCAAGGAATCGGGTACCCATTATCCCGATTCCACCCAAGCCCACACAAGTAAAGAAAGAGTGACTGTGAGATGACATTGAAAAAAAAGACATAAACATACTTAAATTAATTTATCAAAATTGTATATAATGTGTTAATTTCCTTTGTTTTAATTATGCCATTATCAGTGTTAAAGTGCCAACTATTGTTTACACTATAAGAGACTAGAAGTACTGTGAACAATGAACAGTAAAACTGTGACTTTATAGAAAGATAACTACTAGTGACGTTGAGATAATGAAAGAAGAAAATGGACAGAACCCAACAGCAGTATATCCTATTGCCATGGTAATTAACATACACACCACTGAACAGCTGAATGATGGAGTATTTCAACCAAGGAATTGGGTATCAATTATCCCGATTCCACCTAAGCCCACACAAGAAAAGAAAGAGCAAATGTGAGGTGACACTGAAAACAAGAGGACCATTGGTCCTATAGCTCACCTGGGTCCATTCAGCCTCAATTCTCTAGGGTAAGTTACTCTAAGGCCATCGGTCAATTGGTTTTGGTGAAAAAGATTTTCAAAGGTTTTAACCATATATGGGCATGGAGGACATGTTGGTCATGTGACCTGGACGTTTGAAAAAAATTTTCATTCCCTTAACCCCCTGGAGGCTCTATATGAAATTTGGTTTCAAAATTAGCCCAGGGGCTTTTGAGGAGATGGTTTGATATTGTCAAAATGACAGAGCTCTCGGTCAAAAGTCAAAGAATGACCTTGACCTCTTGTACTCATGAATCTTCATGTACTCATTAAGATGACTGTAGATACCAATTTTTAGGCATAAATCTTCAAAACTTTCCATGAAATCTTATGTTCTAGCATTTTCCCACATTTGACCTTGCAGTAAAATAGTCAAGGTCAACCCAAGGTCATTATTTTGAACAATCTTGATAGTACTGGAATTCCCAATGCTACATACCAAGCTTCAAGGCCATCGGTCAATTGGTTCTGGAGAAGAAGATTTTTATAGGTTTTTACCATATATGGTCCTGGCGGCCATGTTGGTCATGTGACCTGGACTGTTTGAACAAATTTTCATTCCCTCAATCCCTGAAGGCTCTACTTGAAATTTCGTTACAATTGGCCCAGTTTTTTTAGGGGATTGTTTGATATTGTCAAAATATGAGAGTTCTGGGTCAAAGGTCAAAGAATGACCTTGACCTCTTGTACTCACAAATTTTCATGTACTCATTAAGATAACTGTACATATCAATTCTTAGGCATATCTCTTCAAAACTTTCCATGAAATCTTATGTTCTAGCATTTTCCCATATTTGACCTTGCCGTAGAAAAGATCAAGGTCAACCCATGGTCATAATTTGAACAATCTTGACAGTACTTGAGTACCCAAAGCTAAGTTTCAAAGCCATCGGTCAATTGGTTCTTGAGAAGAAGATTTTTAAAGGTTTTTACCATATATGGGCGTGGCGGCCATGTTGGTCATGTGACCTGGACCGTATGAATAAGTTTTTGTTCCCTCAACTCCTGGAGGCTCTATATGAAATTTGGTTTCAATTGGCCCAGGGGCTTTTGAGGAGATTGTTTGGAATTGTCAAAATGACAGAGTTCTAGGTCAAAGGTCAAAGAATGACCTTGACCTCTTGTACTCATAAATCTTCATGTACTCATTAAGATGACTGTAGATACCAATTTTTAGCCCAAAATCTTCAACAGTTTCCAAGATATCTTATGTTCTAGCATTTTGCCATATAAATGCACTAGGAAGCAAATTTGACCTTACCGTAAAAAAGGTCAAGGTCAACCCAAGGTCATAATTTGAACAATCTTGGTAGTACTCCCGTACCCAATGCTACATACCAAGTTTCAAGGCCATCGGCCTACTGGTTCTGGAGAAGAAGATTTTTTTAGGTTTTTACCATATATGGGCATGGCGGCCATGTTGGTCATGTGACCAGGACCGTTTGAACAACTTTTTGTTCCTAAGGTCCCAGGAGGCTCTATATGAAATTTGGTTACAATCGGCCCAGGGGTTTCAGAGGAGAAGTCGTTTGAAATTGTGGACGGACGGACGGACGACGGACGGACGGACGGACGGACGGACGACGACGGACGACGGAGCCTGACCATACTATAAGCTCCCCCGGAGCCTCTGGCTCAGGTGAGCTAAAAAAGGACATATACTTACTTAAATTATCAAAATTGCACATAATGTGTTAATTTCCTTTGTTTTAATTATGCCATTATCAGTGTTAAAGTGCCAACTATTGTTTACATTATAAGAGACTAGAAGTATTGTGAACAATGAACAGTAAAACTGTGACTTTGAAATGTGACTTTTGAAGTTGTTTCGTAAATATGTTTAGGGACAGTTATAGTTTTGCATACTTTGGTAAATACATGAGTTTATTATTGTTGGAGTCCATTCAAATCAATTGGACACTGTTCAAGTCAAAGTAAACATCAGACCTTTGGAATTTGATGACAAATGTCATATGAGTTTTGGTCAACTTTTAAAGGTCAGATGATTCTGCGCTGTTACACAGATGTTTGGCAGGGGTTAGGCATATTTTAAGTTCAGCTTACATACCTGTCAATTATAAGGGTGTTTTGTTTAATATTTCATCAGAAAGCCTAGTACATGTTATCATTCTTGTCACTCACAGAGTGCTTCGACATTTTAAAAGAATCTTATGCTATCCTAATCACTGACTTGATATTTAAACAATATTTATTAAGAGTAACATGATTGAGGCTTTGTACAAACAACAGGTGGGGTGTTTTTGCATTGTGAAATGTATTGGAATGTTATGGTAGTGACAAAGCCTATATACACCTGGAGCTGTCCAGACTTAGTCTTCAGTTATGTTTCGGATTTAGTTCAGTTCAGTCTTGCTTTAGTCTTTGGTTATACTTAAACTCATTTTGATATTTTAAAATAAAATATGAAATTAATAATCTTTGTTAATTTAAAACTTCAAAACTTTCAAGAAACACAATGCGAAGTCATTGTCTTTGACCTTGCTACGGTACAACAGATATATGGAGGGTGCGACCATGAGACAGGGTAGATTTTAGGGACTGTCTCACTTTCTTAAAGTAACATGTCTCGGTAGGTATTCTTGTGGCAGGGATAGCAAACTAAATAAATATGAAGAAATGTTAACTGGACTTTCTTCAATATGACTTTAAAACACAATGCAGGGTAGATAGGGACCATACCTTGCTACATCACATAGTACCTGCCTATGGAAATCAGAAATTATGATCCAGGTGGGTAGTGAAGCAATGGACTCCGGGAAGGAGACTGAGGAGTATTATTTAGACTCAAAAACTGTGTTATAAACTGAAATTAAGGGAACTAATGTTGGTAAATAATTTATCAGAGAAATACAAATTGACTGAGACCATAAAAATTACTTTACATGTGTATTTTGGAACTGGACAAATACAACAGCCTACTGAACGGGTCCCAATACATCTCATGATAAGAGAGGCAACACAGGAGAAGCGGAAGTAGGGACAAGTCCGAAAGGTTCCTGTGGCCCAGCTGTTTATCTAGATGGAGGAACGGCTGGACTATCAGGATTGGGACAAGGTTGACAGCAGCCCATCTGAGACCTGGGCCGAGTTAAGAGTGAAACAACAGAGACTGGAGGAGGAGAAAGGCAGCTTAAAGAAGGAGGCTGACTGGTTGAAAATAATATATGAAGTAATAGCAGCAGAAATTCTGGAGCCCAATGTTGGGGTCCTTTATGAGTATGCTGTCTCCAGATTAGAGTTAGCATGCGAAGAACAGATTCATAATATAGCCTCCTGTACCTTGTTTCCTGACCCTACCAAAAAATAGCCATCAGAGGAGATGGCAAATCCCCCGACCAAAGCCCCCCATGGGCCTTGGTAAAAAGGGTGCACTTCAAAACACATATAAGTAATATATTGTCATTCTTATATGCTTCTGATTGACATTATCTGTTTAACAGATGCATGATTATCTAACACTCAGACTAAAATAGTATGCTTGACTGCTAAAAAGAAGTAATATCTCAAACAGCCGCCATATACAAAAAATATATAGCATATGATACATTAAACTTTCAAAATGTGTGAATAACTTCTAAACTACAAGCCCTACAAACCTAATTTTGAGCTCTCTAGTAAGTGAATTTGGACAAAGAATCCAAATCTGGAGAAAAAAAAATTTTGGTGGGGTGGGGTGGGGGGGGGGGGAGGATGTGGAGGGGTCAGAGAGAGTTAGGAACACTGATAAGATATCACAGCATGTTCATCAATATTCTAAAAGGTATAAGGTTATTAAAATTGTGGAGCAGGCCAGGGTTATACAGATATGGAGCAGAGACTCAAACAGCAGCTCAAAATACCAAAGGGAAATAACTCACAAAGTATGAATGCAAAAGTTGTCATTCATGTATGAGACAAATAATCATGACCTGTTCTTCATATCTGTGAAGTATCATGAAAATATTTCAAAAGATATTCAAGCTATGGAGCGGACACCTAAAATCATCAAAGGGAAACAACTCTAAAAGTAAGAAAGCAAGAGTTGTCATTCTTGTTTGTGACACATTGTCATGACCTGTTCTACATATTTATGAAGTATCATATAAAAATTTCAAAAGGTATTCAAGTTATAGAGCGGACACGAAATCATACCTAAAACCATCAAGGGGAAATAACTGAAAAAGTAAGTAAGCAAGAGTTGTCACTCTTGTTCGCAACACATCATCATGAACCTGTCCTACATATCTGTGAAGTATCATGAAAATATTTCAAAAGGTATATGAGTTATAGAGTGGACACGAAACCACACCTAAAATGATTAAGGGGAAATAATTCAGAAAGTAAGAAAGCAAAAGTTGTCATTCTTGTTTGCGACACATCGTCATGGTCTGTTCTACATATCTGTCAAGTATCATGAAAATATTCCAGAGGGTATTCAAGTTATAGAGCGGACACGAAATCACACCTAAAACAATCAAGGGGAAATAACTCAAAAAGTAAGAAGGCAAGAGTTGTCACTCTTGTTCCCGACACATCGTCATGGTCTGTTCTACATCTCTATGAAGTATCATGAAAATATTCTAAAAGGTATTCAATTTATAGAGCGGACACAAAATCACACCTAAAACAATCAAGGGGAAATAACTCAAAAAGGAAGAAAGCAAGAGTTGTCACTCTTGTTCGCGACACATCGTCATGGCCTGTTCTACATATCTGTGAAGTATCATGAAATTATTCTAAAAGGTATTCAAGTTATAGAGCGGACACGAATCTGCCAAAAAACCACACCTCAAACCATCAAGGGGAAATAACTCAAAAAGTAAGAAAGCAAGAGTTGTCATTCTTGTTCGCGACACATCGTCATGACCTGTTCTACATATCTGTGAAGTATCATGAAATTATTCCAAAGGGTATTCAAGTTACAGAGCGGACACGAATCTGCCAAAAAACTCTCCAAAGGGGAGATAATTCAAAAAGTACAATAGCAAGAGTTACCATTCTTGTACGCGACACATCGCCATGACCTGTTCTACATAACTGTGAAGTATCATGAAAATATTCCAAAGGGTATTCAAGATATAGAGCGGACAAGAAAATGTTTACGGACGGACGGACGGCGGACGGACGGACAGACGGACGGACGCCAGGCTCATCGCTATATCCCCCGAACCTTTCGGTCAGGGGATAAAAAGTGGCAAATGGCATCCAACGAGGGACCACAATGTATTTGATATATCGAGTTCCTTTACAGTATCTCTCCCTGCCGGGCGACTATTATCAGCTGCCAGAATCGAATATGCTACAAGGCACTCTAATTAGAATGTGTATTCCATTAGTTCAATCAGTTTTGCAGAATCGATTGTGTAAAATGCCTTCCCTCCTTGATAATTTGGGACAGTTTAAATTAATTAATATTTAGGAAAGATTTTTGTTTTGCTGAACTTTGGAGCTTATCATGCTTTGTCTTTGTGAAGATTCATTATTTCAGGAAGGCGCAAACAGTGGTAACTGCGTTGAAGCAATTCTGCATGTGTGTAAAGTTCATGTGTTATCGATCATTTTTTTTTTTTTTGAAACAAAAAAGAAAAAAAAAAGAACAAAAATGTGTTATCGATCATAGAGTTTTATAAAGAACGAGTTTTATAAAGAGCGACACCTTCCATACCTATGTAAATATGGCATGTTCTAATATACTCGTCAAAACAAATTCCGCCGCAATTAATCATGATATTGACGATTTTAAATATAACATTTGAAATTATTTTGCTTTTAATTAGTTGCCACAGCCTTTGTCCACGGAAAACTTTTTAATGTTTCAGTTTCCTGCCTGCGTGTACAGAGTTACCGCGCATAACTAATAAACCATAGAAACTGCGACTAGGCACTTACTGCGCATGCGCAGTATCGTTATGTTTGTCTCGTTTTATTCTCGAGAAACCCTACATTCTACAAACATATAAATCAAATCTGAACAACCTTTCAAATGGCGATCATTGCATCTTAAAGTGTGCGAGTCTGTAAATTACCTCCCTTTGAATCAAAACTATAGGAAGTTTGATTTTCACATTATGGGCTTATCAGTCACAAATTTTAGTTCTGCTGTTCTGGACATGTGAATACGTTTCTTTGCAGCAGTTTTAATTAGAAATGCATCGGTTTATTGCAAGATTGTGTCAGGCAGGCAGTTTTGAAATGTTTAGGACAATGCCACTGCAACTTTAGAAAGTTTGGCTTTTCTGCCTAAACGTTGAAATTTAGAAGTAGGAAGTTATCTCATGCAAACCGTTTTGAATTCCAATTTTCTTCTGTATATTAATTATTTGGCATCCAAAAAATATGTCTAAGAAATACAGATCAGAAAATGGGAGTAAAACTAAAAGAAAAGGCGATTTTTTCATGAGAAATCTCGGGAAATTAGAAATAGCCCCCCACTGAAATTGAAAGTTGCGCAAACTCTCGGTTTACATCAAAATTTTAAAACCTGTCTGTCTAACAATATAAAAAGGTCATATCAGTACTACAATGGCTCTTCAAGTTCATTCATTACGGTAGCTTTTCAGAAAAAGATGCTAAAATTAATGCGGCGGAACTTATTTTGACTAGTATATTTTAATATTTGGCCACAGTTTCGTCAAAAGACTTGATGAAGCAGTAAGTCAGAAACAGTATGACCCTTTTCACAATGACTTTGGTCTTCAGCAGTGCAAGGTTAAGGTGCAAGGACATAGTGGCCTCACGGTGCATGTACTTACAGTGCCCAATCAGGCATGTAATAGTGATGTTGCCCACCCATTGACCTCCTCTGGTATGGTTCCAACATTAATTCGAGTGTGTACATCCTCTGCCTCATCCACCTTAACTGATGCTCCTGAGACAGCTCGGCAAACGAGTCTGGTTTCACTAAACTAAACTTTGTTTCAACAGCTGTTCCAATGCATATGAGGTGCCAAACAAGACCTGTCACAGGGACAGGATAGCTCGCCTGACAGCGCCTTGCCCATCACATAAAAAACTTTAACGTAAAACATTTTGCTGCCGCCGCTAACGCTAACGCAGACGCCTGGGGTAGTACAATAGCTCTTCCTGAACTTCGTTCAGGCCAGCTAAAAAGACTAAAGAAAAGATATGGTCAGGTGATTTTGTGGAGTTGTCTACTTTGGTGGATGAGGAGGTTGATGATATCACAATAAATATCAAATCAGGCAAACTTTCGACAAAGCCCACGGTTCGACGGCGATTCATGAACATTGAACAATGGACAGATGCATTTAGCCTATAGACACTCTCTGATGTAGAGGGGACTGGACTTGCATGCGTCCCCGCGAACGTCCCCTCTGATGTAGAGGGCAAGTGAGACACTCTGCATGTGACCCTGCAATAATCTCCCCTCATGTCGGTCCAATAAGTGGAAACAAAGATGTTTTTATGCTTGGCCCAAGTCTTTTCATTGCTGTGTTCTCTAATTACAGAACAAGGTGCCATTAGAACAAGACCTGTCACAGGGACAGGGTAGCTTGTCTGACAGCACCTTGCCCATCACATAAAAACTTTAAAGTAAAACTTTAACATTTTGCTAATGCCAACGCCGCCGACACTGATGCCGACGCCGGGGGTAGTGCAACAGCTCTTCCTGAACTTTGTTCAGGCGAGCTAAAAGGAGGGCGCCCAAGCCAAACAGCAGAGATTACACTGTTTCTACTTCATGAACCCATGGAGAAAGTCCCTCCTGAGAGTGTAAGAAATAAATTGACTAAGAGAGGTCTAGGTAATTTGGACATATGCATCTGTCTTAGTCTATTGCATCAAATTTCAAGATAAGGCTGATCAATTATCAACATACATGAATCGGGTTAGGAGGACTGCCAGCGAACGAGGGACCTGCTTTTATTATGACAAGAATTTCAGACAAATTCGCTAGGAGGCAAAGTTGCATTGAGATGATATAGAAACAGATCGGCCAGTTTTACATCGATTCAGACGGTTTATGGCAAATGCTATTTATGGCAAACGCTGTTATCGACAACCGCAAAACGAATTGTGCACATAAAGTGATGACGTATTTTGCAACAATTTTCAAAACAGGAACAAAGAGATTGCGGAAATGAATTTTAAGATATTTTCATTTGAAAGTCGGCATTGTTTTCTGAAATATTGATAGCAAGGATTAGTTTAACATGGCGGATATTTCATATGAGAGTGACTGGAGGGGATCTAGTGATGATGAGGTGAAAAGAGCGGTAAGAAATGCCAGAACTTGACAAAACAGGCAATTTGACCATAGCGATATAGATTCAGATTGGGAAGTTTCCTAGGGCTCAGACCTGTTGTCTGCCGACAAATCGTCAGAAAGTGACTGAAAATTCTTCCAGCAGTGGCTCAGATGATGACAATGATGATTGGGGAGAGATAGGCTTAGTCTGGTCAGATAACTTACGACATATCACTACCAGAGAATTTCAAGAACCTGTTGGGCCAACACATGACCTTAAACTAGGGTCTCATCTACTGGATTTCTTTCCTTTAATTTTTGATGAAGACTTCTTTGACCAGATTACTGGCCAGACAAATCTGTATGCTACACAATGCCTGACTCAAGATGGGCTTCAACAACTCCTGAAGAAATCCAAGCTTTCTCTGCCATACAGATTATTATGGGTATTCACCAGATATGTAGCCGGGCCGGGTAGCGCAATCGGTAGGGCACCTGACTCGTAAGTCAGAGGTCCTGGGTTCGAATCCCGGTCTGGCCACATACTTTCGTTTCTCCTTCCGCTGATTCAAGAAGGGCAGTTGTCAGTTACTGGCGAAAGTATGTGCACTTAGTACTGGTTAACCGCTTAGGAGGTCTAAGCCTGCCCAGGAATAGTGTGGTTAGGTTAACTGACCGTCCCGACATGACCTTAGTTGTTTACCGTGGACGTTAAGCATCAAATCAACCAACCAACAACCAGATATGTACTGGGCCGACGACAAGAATCTCAATGTCCTTGGGGTTGCAGAAGTTATGCCCATAGCTCGTTATGAGAAACTTGCACAGTACATGAATTTGGTGGATAATTATCAGCTACTACCACATGATCAAAAGGATTATGATCCTCTTTTCAAAGTCAGGCCTTTGCTTACAATGATCAATGCAAACAGTCTCAGAGCTTATGTACCAGGTAGAGTGATGAGTATGGATGAAGCAATGATTGGTTTCAAAGGACAAATCTTGCTGAACTAGAAAATTATGTCTGTAAGACACTAATGATGCCCCCATGCAGCGCCTGTCACAGGGCATGTTTACATCCCTAAAGCACCTTTAAAGCACAAACACTATTTACAAAGAATCCACTGAAAACAATTTACACAAACTTCATACCCTATAGTGCAAAATGCAGCCCAAAAAGACTAAGTTTAAAAGGCCATAACTCCTTCATATTTATTTTTTTATCAAAAAACCAACATGCACATCTTCATTATGTCCACATCAAGTCTACAATGTCTGAAAAACAGCCACTGAAAATTGTGTGGAGTTGATTATTACACGAAGTACCTACCCTACGATGCAAACACATGCCTAAAATGACTAAGTTCAAAGGGCCATAATTCTGTCAAAATTAATTCTAGCTCCAACAGAACCCCACATGCACATCTTCAATATGGTCATAGCATGCATGCAAGGTTTGAAAAGATCCATCGAAAACTGTGTGAAGTTGATTACTTCGTAAAAAATTTAGTTTAAGCAACATCATAGCAACGACTTAAGTCATTTTATAAACACAGCCCCAGCTTAACGGGATCCTACGACGAATGATACAGAAGTTTGTTGACCGTAATAAGAATAACTGGGATAAGTATTTATACCTGCTTCTTGCAGCATATAGAGCTTCTCCACATCCTGCTACTAATTATACACCATTTATGCTAATGTTTGGAAGTGAAGGACAAAACTTTTTCCTTTTCCAAGATCTGGGGCCGTATTCATAAAACGACTTAAGTGGTTGCTATGCTGTTGCTAAGGCTAGATTTCTTTGAAGGAGATTCCGTGCAACTATGAAAGTTGCTCTGGAGGAACAGTCTTACAAAGACTGTTCCTCTAGAGCAAATTTCATAGTTGTAGGGAATCTCCTTTATAGATATTTAGCCTTAGCAACAGCATAGCAACGACTTAGGTAGCTTTGTGAATACGGCTCCAGAAGAGCCGTCAGATGTTCATGAGCATGTTCTTAACTCAGAAACAGATTAGAAGAATGCTACCATATGGTACACAAAAAACCCTTAAATCAGCAGTGGAATGCTAAGAATATGACTCTGACAGTAGAATTGTGGGATATTCTTATTGGAAGGGAGACATCGTATACAAGAAAGAGGGGGCTGGGAAAAAGCTGGATACCGTAATGACCCTAAAATTTCGGACACCCAAAAGTTGGACAATTATTGTTTGAAAATTCATAGAAAAAGGATTTTACACATTCTTATGCATCCAAATGATGCTTAGTGAATGGCAAATGTTGTAGACCCTGGTCAAACTGCTTCAGGAGCAGTTTGATCTGGGTTCACAATGTTTGCACAGATCTGTCTGTCCGAATATTTAGGGTCATTACGGTAATAATAACACAGGCCTATACATTATAGTGAAATGCCAAAGTCCTTCTGTGTGTAAGATACAAGGAAAGAAACTGACATTTGTGGTTCAACATGATCGTTTGAAAACATATGTATCAGAGAAATTACCCTCATGAGTTCTCAACATAAAGAAACATCTAAAAGTATAATTGTCTTTAGCTAGTTGTAAAACTAATGCCAGTTTTTTTTTCTTCTTAGAAAAAAAACAAAAAACATTGTTAAATCTATTAATGGGTAGTCATAGCCATGAATAGCATGATGTACTCCCATATTTATAGAATAAATCTTCAGTACTGTTTGGTATTGTACTTGCAGATGAGAAGTTACATTTGCATGTTATGCAGTTTTGTGCATTTCTTGGAGGGGGTGACAGTCCACCTATATAAGACACACCTTAATATGGCGGCACCACTGCAGTGTAGCTGTGGCTTCATAGCTGATCGAGCAAAATGTCTAGAGAGGCATTAGAAACAGAGGCGCTGTACTGGACAAGCTCAACAGCCTACAGAACCAGTCCCAACACATCTCATGATAAGAGAGGCAACACAGGAGGAGGGGAAGCAGGGACAAGCCCGACAGGTTCCTGTGGCCCAGCCGTTTATCTTGAAGGAGGAATGGCAAGAAATTTTGAGCCCAATGTTGGGGTCCTCACTCCCTATGAGTATGCTCTCTTCTAAGAAGAGACTCACAATACCTCTTCTACATTGTTTCTTGACCCTCCCAAGAAAGTGGAAAATATGGTAACTGTACCAGACACAAATTGGCATCTAAGCAAGAATCAGAGGGTCTGGATGCAATGTAGCCAGGAGGCAACAAACAAGACCTGTCAGGGGGACAGGATAGCTCACCTGACAGCACCTTGCCCATCACCTAAAAAACTTTAACGTGAAACTTTAACATTTTGCTAACGCTGACAACGACGACACCACCGCCGCTAATGCTGGGGGTAGTATGGTACAATAGCTCTTCCTGAACTTCATTCAGGCAAACTAAAAATTAAAACAAGAAACATAAACATTAATCTTAGTCCTCTGGGTAAGTTATAAATGCCATTCATCTTGTCTACTGTAAGTTTTCATTTCGTTGCTGATTTCATGTTAATGTTTATATAATTTACTTGAGGTGATGTTTAAGAAAAATTTTAATCTTAAATGAAGCAAGTTTCAAGGAATGGTTTTCAATCATGTGGTACTATTCACAGTCACAGTTTCATGAATTAAGGACCAGTTCTAGAATTGTGCAGGTGTCTGCGAATTTTTGTGCTGGTTGTCATTATTTTCATAAAGCCTTCACTTTCGCAACTATGAGATAGCATATCCTTGGCAGTGTAACTCACTGTGCAACACCCTTTTAAAGCGAATAAACATGGTATAGACCATAGGACCACACCTTTATGTAAAGAAGCTATACACAAACAAAAGGTCATATTGTCCTTGGCGTGTAGCTACTATACATCTCACTGTGATAAGAGAGGAAACACAGGGGAAGCCAAAACAGGGACAAGTCTGAAAGGTTCCTGTGGCCCAGCCGTTTATCTTGAAGAAGGAATGGCCTGACTATCAGGATTGGGACATGTTGTCCTTGGAGTGTGGTTACTACACATCTCACTGTGATAAGAAACAAAACACAGGACAAGCGGAAACAGGGACAAGCCAGAAAGGTTCCTGTGGCCCAGCCGTTTATCTTGATGGAAGAATGGCTTGACATACTGTCCTTGGAGCGTAGCTACTACACATCTCACTGTGATAAGAGAGGAAACACAGGACAAGCGGAAACAAGGACAAGTCTGAAAGGTTCCTGTGGCCCAGCCGTTTATCTTGATAGAGGAATGGCTTGCCTATCAGGATTGGGACATACTGTCCTTGGCATGTAGCTACTACACATCTCACTGTGATAAGAGAGGCAACACAGGAGAAGCGGAAACAGGGACAAGTCTGAAAGGTTTCTGTAGCCCAGCCGTTTATCTTGATGGAGGAATGGCTTGACTATCAGGATTGGGACATCTTGTCCTTGGCATGTAGCTACTACACATCTCACTGTGATAAGAGAGGAAACACAGAAGCTGAAACAGGGACAAGTCTGAAAGGTTCCTGTGGCCAAGCCTTTCATCTTGATGGAGAAATGGCTTGACTATCAGGATTGGGACATATTGTCCTTGGCGTGTAGCTACTACACATCTCACAGTGATAAGAGAGGAAACACAGGACAAGCGGGAACAGGGACAAGTCTGAAAGGTTCCTGTGGCCAAGCCTTTTATCTTGATGGAGGAATGGCTGGACTCTGGATTGGGACGAGGTGGAGGCCATCCCATCTGAGACCTGGGCAGAGTTAAGAATGAAACAGGAGGGCCATGATGGCCTTGGATCGCTCACCTGAGTATCCTGTGAACTTAACCTCAGAGACATCCATACGTACGAAAGAGTTTCACAAAGATTCAGTGGAAAATAAACCCTTTATTGTGTACCAGAAGTTTTTCTAGGATTTAACCTAATGACCTAGCTTTTTACCCCACATGACCCAGTTTCAAACCTGGTTTAGATTTTTTGGATATAAACACTCTGACAAAATTTCATGAATATCGGATCAGAACTGTGCCCTCTAGAGTGTACATAATGATTTTCTAAGGTTTGACCTAGTGTCCTAGTTTTTGACCCAACATGACCCAGTTGCACCCTTCGTCTAGATTTGTTGTTCTGACAAAGTTTCATGAGGACTGGAACAAATCTGTGCCCTCTAGAGCATTCACATGGTTTTTCTATGATCTGACCTTGTGACCTAGTTTTTGTTCTGACATAGCCCAGTTTCAAATTTTGTCTAGATTTCATAAAGATACCATTCTGACAAAGTTTCATGAAGATTGGATCATAAATGTGCCCTCTTGAGTGTACACAAGGTTTTTCTAAGATTTGACCTAGTGATCTAGTTTTTGACCCCACAAGACTCAGTTTCACACTTGGCCAAGATTTCAAAAGGATAAACATTCTGACAGTTTCATGAAGATTGGATCATAACTGTGCCCTCTAGAGTGTACACAAGGTTTTTCTAAGATTTGACCTAGTGACCTAGTTTTTGATCCCATATGACCCAGTTTCAAACTTGGTCTATATTTTATTAAGATAAACATTCTGACAAAGTTTCATGATGATTCGATCAAAACTGTGCCCTCTGTGTCATTTTAAGATCTATTGCTATTTTTGTTCAGCGGAGTGGAACCCTTTTAGCAATTTTTGTTCAAGGTCATATGTCAAACATTTTTGTGAAATTATTTTGAAATCGAGCCATTGGCTTCACAGAAGACGTCGTTTGAAGGTTCTCTATTTTTAGCTCTGGTGGCCATTTTGTTAAGTGGAGCAGAACCATTTTAGCAATTTTGGTTCAGGGCTATAGCAGCAACATTTGTGGGAAATTATTTTGAAATTGGCTAACTGGTCTAGGAGGAGATGTTGTTTGAAGAAATTGTTGACGACGGATGGACAACGGACAAATATCAATCATAATAGCTCACCTTGAGCACTTCGTGCTCAGGTGAGCTAACAACAGAGACTGGGTAGCATGAAGGAGGAGGTTGATAGGTTGAAAGAAATAAAGAAACCAGGATAAACACCTGTTAATTATTTATCAATTAACAGTTATTAAAGGACTTTGGACATTGTCACAAAAAAAAACACATTGCAAAAAAAGTATTTGGACATAGTGTGCTAGGACATTCATCGAGAAATCTGAACTGATCTGGACATCAAAAGGTATGGTTTTCTTTCTGAGTTCTAGCTTGCTTTTATATTTTGTTATAAGGAAATCATTTAAGATAAGTTCACAATATTTAGATAGAAAATTGTGAAGAAAGCACCAAACACAATTCTCAACCACAAAACAGAAAAGACTCAGAAAAAGTAATTTTAATACCAGCAGGGGCAGAAACTGATTGCGGTGATGTTCAGCCATTTCTGGATGGTCATTTAATTGATGGGACTTATATCAGTTAAAATTATTATTTAGGAAAGAAACAAATGATAAAAGCAGGTTTTAATAAAAACTGATAGATAGATAAATAGGCAAAGAAGTAAGTTTACAAATAGTGTTTAATTAAATAGATCAGAACACAAATATTGCCTGTATTCGATGTTTATTTTTGCAAACCAGCTGTTTTCTTTAAATAAGCTTATTTCCCCTTTAAATGCTATTTATAGTTAATGGGAATTCCTGGAATTCACCCAAGCTATTTCCAGATAGATAAAGGTCATTCTGAGAGGGATATACTGAACTGATTTTTGTTAGGAATTCACCCAATCTATTTCTAGTTAGGTGATGGTCATTCTGAGAGGGATATATTGAATTGCAATTGTTAGCAGTTCCTTTTCCAATATTCCTATGAAAGAATAAGCACACCTTCTTCAAAGTTCTAAATAAATCTATCTGTATCCTCCCTATTGCTCATTTATGAGGGAAAGCTTCAAGGAAGTGTTCAAGAGAGGATGATGAAACTGACAAAGCCAGCAAAAGACAGAATTTAGAAGAAGAAACCCCTGGGGCCGTATTCATAAAACTACTTAAGTGGTTGCTATGCTGTTGCTAAGGCTAAATTTCTTTGAAGGACATTCCCTACAACCATGAAATTTGCTCTGGAGGAACAGTCTTTCAAAGACTTTTCCTCCAGAGCAAATTTCATTGTTGTAGAAAATCTCCTTTATAGAAATTTAGCCTTAGCAACAGCATAGCAACTGCTTAAGTACTTTTATGAATACGGCCCCTGATACAATAAACTAAAGGGGCAATGGAGTCTGAAACAAGTAGCCCAAAGGGCAACAATTGCTCACCTGAGAGACATTGTAAACCTATAGGGATATTTAAGATGCTCAAGGGCAGCTAACTCCACAGTCAGTGGTCCAATCAGGCTGAAAATTAAACTCATCCAAAACATTATGTATGCCCTCATTTAATATATGCAAGTTTAAAAAGTATCCGATCAAGAGCACAATAGACACAGTGTCTATTCTAGGATTGAAAAAATAGGGGGGATTTTTAACAGAAAAAGGGTATCACTCACACTTGTAACTCTAAAATTTGGCTTAAGCTACATAAAAACCATTGTACCTAGTATTTTAGCTTTAATTTAGTATCAATGATTACACACAATGCTTTTAGATATCATTTAAATCTATTTTTATGAATAAAATAAAGAAAATAATTCCCCCCTTCTGCTAAGAATTAGGGGGGAATTGTCAGAAAGGTGGGTGAATCCCCCCATCCCCCTCTCTAGAATAGACACTGTAGACAGAGCTGTCAAGGGCAGCTAACTTCGTAGTGGTTGGCCTGATCTGGCCAAAATTTGAACTTGTTTAAGATATTATGCATTTCCTCATTACCTGCAAGTCTGAAAAGGATCGGATCAGTAGAAACCAAGAAAAAGTGGCGACATTGATTTTTTGGATGCTCAGGGCAGGTACTCCATAGTCAGTGGTGGGATCTAGCCGAAATGCTAACTTATCCAAGCTTTTATGCATATCCTCATGACCTGCAAGTATGAAGAGGATCCGATGAAAAATGAAATTGTGATGACGTTGTTTTCTCCATTATAAGACTATGGGATTTTTTTCAAAAGCTCAAGGGCAGCTAACTCCTTAATCTGTGCTCGAATCCGGCCAAATTTCGAACTCATCCAAGCTCTTATGTATGTCATCATTACCTGCAAGTATGATACGGATCTAATCAAAAACCTTGATTGCAGCACCCTAAAAGTCAAACCTGCTAGAGATATTGTCATCCCCTACATTTGTGTGAATTTATTTTAAAATCCGTTGAGAAATGTAGGTGCTAGAGCCATGACAAAGTTTTTCTAAAAATAGCCACAATGACCTTGACCTTGGGCACAGCATCCTGAAAGTCGAACTTGCTTGAGATATTGTCATACCCTACATTTGTGTAAAGTTATTTCAAAATCCATGGAGAAATGAAGGTGCTAGAGCGATGACAAAGTTTTTCTAAAAATAGCCACAGTGACCTTGACCTTGGGCACACCACCCTGAAAGTCGAACTTGCTCGAGATATTGTCATGCCCTACATTTGTGTGAATTTATTTTAAAATCCATTGAGAAATGTAGGTGCTAGAGCCCTGACAAAGTTTTTTCTAAAAATAGCCACAGTGACCTTGACCTTGGGCACAGCACCCTGTAAGTCAAATTTGTTTGAGATATTGTCATGCCCTACATTTGTGTGAAGTTGATTCAAAATGCATGGAGAAATGTAGACGCTAGAGCGATGACCAAGTTTTTACTAAAAATAGCCACAGTGACCTTGACCTTGGGTGCAGCACCCTGAAAGTCACACTTGCTCGAGATATTGTCATGCCCTACAGTTGTGTGAATTTATTTTAAAATCTGCTTAGAAATGTGGGTGCTAGAGCGTTGACATAGTTTTTCTAAAAATAGCCACAGTGACCTTGACCTTGGGCGCAACATCCTGAAAGTCGAACTTGCTCGAGCTATTGTCATGCCCCACATTTGTGTGAAGTTATTTTAAAATCTGCTGAGAAATGTAAGTGCCAGAGCGCTGACAAAGTTTTTCTAAAAAAAGCCACAGTGACCTTGACCTTGGGCGCAGCATCCTGAAAGTCGAACTTGCTCGAGATATTGTCATGCCCTACATTTGTGTGAAGTTATTTTAAAATCCATGGAGAAATGAAGGTGCTAGAGCGCTGACAAAGTTTTTCTAAAAATAGCCACAGTGACCTTGACCTTGGGCGCAGCATCCTGAAAGTGGAACTTGCTCGAGATATTGTCATGCCCTACATTTGTGTGAAGTTATTTTAAAATCTGCTGAGAAATGTAGGTGCTAGAGCGCTGACAAAGTTTTTCTAAAAATAGCCACAGTGACCTTGACCTTGGGTGCAGCATCCTAAAAGTCGAACTTGCTCGAGCTATCGTCATGCCCTACATTTGTGTGAATTTATTTTAAAATCCGTTGAGAAATGTAGGCAATAGAGCGATGGCAAAGTTTTTCTAAAAATATGTGATGACATTGTTTTCTCCATTATAAGACTATGGGATTTTTTTCAAACGCTCAAGGGCAGCTAACTCCGTAGTCTGTGCTCGAATCCGGCCAAATTTCGAACTCATCCAAGCTCTTATGTATGTCATCATTACCTGCAAGTATGATAAGGATCTAAGCAAAAACAGTTGAGAAAACGTGATGACGCCATTTTCCCCATTATAACCCTATGGGATTTTTTTTCAAACGCTCAAGGGCAGCTAACTCCGTAGTCTGTGCTCGAATCCGGCCAAATTTCGAACTCATCCAAGCTCTTGTGTATGTCATCATTACCTGCAAGTATGATAAGGATCTAATCAAAAACAGTCGAGAAAACGTGATGACGCCGTTTTCCCCATTATAACCCTATGGGGGCTATCTGTTGCCATGGAAACCAGAGTTCTGAGCTGATCGGCACCAAAACCTAATGCAGCCTTTCCCCCACCCCAATGATGCTTCAGATAAAATTTGATTGCGATCGGCCCACTGGTTTCTGAGATATTCATGTTTGAAAGTGTTGACGCACCCACGCACCCACCCACGCACCCACAGACGACGGCTCGACTCCCATCCTATAAGCTCACCTCTGAGCCTTCGGCTCAGGTGAGCTAAAAAATGGAGGTTTGGAAGGAAATCAGACCACACCCTCTGGAATTATTCATTTTGATACAATCTTTCAACCTTTAAACCTAAAAAAAAGCTCTTTAGACATGCCTGAAATTGAAGAAATAAGGTGTGGTGATGACATTACAGTCCATTTTCCAAAATTGCTTAGAAATAAAATTTTAAACTGGCAATATGTCAATTTGGCTCTCTTATTGAAGGGGTCTACTGAGCTGCCTGACATCTGTTCTGGCAGCACATTACATATAAATGAGAAAGGTGACATTGAAGCCAGACCAAAGACAACTATGCAAAAAGTGAAGTCCATTGACAAATGGACTGATGCTTTTATCATTTATGCCAGCATAATATGCACAAAATATCCAGAGAAGGGCATAGAATTATTCAAATACATGTCCGTGAATTGTGATGCTATTAAACATTTTGCCACCACAGCCAGGAAAAGTTATGAAGAACAAGTTTGTCTCCATCACGCTAACCCCCACACGCTATTGCCTTGGGGCACTTTGAATAATGAATTAAGGTTTCATATCATGTCAGCAGCAAATTCTTCATCTCCAGCAAGTCAGACATCTACTAATTTATTTTTTAATAATAAAATAAAATAATAGAAAGATATGAAACAAAATGGCTGAAGAACAAATTAGGAAATTATTGATAGAAAATAATAAACTTATTTTATAGAACAACGAACTATTAAATGTATTATGCATGTATTATGTATTTGTGAGTATTTTAATTGCAACTAATCATGGCTAAAGGAAGTTCACAGGTGAAGTATTAATGTAAAATTATCTGATAGTAAATTAGAGGATTAACGTGTGAATGAAAGCACGTCTAAGCAACATGATAGTTCTCATAGTAGCCTGTCATGTAAAACTCTGGTAATTTACACGAGCGATAGGATTCAGAGAAAGTTCCTTTAGTTGAATTAGGCAAGCAAATTCAATGTAAGCCTGAGTACTTTGAGCTTGAACAATATGATTCAGAAGATTAAATTCCACTTTTGTATTTAGGTAAAAAGGGTGCAAAGAAGAAAGTTTTAACGGGCAGTTAATTAATGCTGTGCCCCAATATTTAGTTAATTAGAAAATTTTGTGTCCTTAAATTTACGCATTTTTTTATAACCATGATTTGTTACTGTAAGTAAATTATGTCTCAGTAGTAAAGGTTGATATCACTGCTTCTAAATTTAGTTTGATACTGTCAAATAAGACAGACATTGGTTAATGATCACAGAACAACCCTGACCTCTACTGCTAAACAAAATATAAGTTTGTTTGCATTTCCGGTTTCGGAAAAGATTTTATTGCTTAAACAGACTTATCTGTCCTAGCTCCTAACGTAGATGACTGATCATGACCAAAGAAGCATATTATTGTTCCCCCTACATCCGAAGTCTCTACATAAAATTTCACTTTGAACTGCCAGTTGCTTTCAGATAAAATATCATTTGAAACTTAACAAATTTGCCAAATGTAAGTTTAAGGGATTTTCTGTCCTGATTTTTACAAAGTTCACAGTTTTTATATGCATACAGTTTAACACACTGCAAAAATATGTACAATGACAGGAATGGGTAGTACTTCAAACCACTCGGATTTATTTTTAACTGTTTTTTTTGTCTCAGACTATTTGATGATGTAATGATGCCTGAATGAATCTTAATCTTCTACCGATAACAACTTTGCCATGGTTTTCTCACATATTGGTAATATAAACAGAATGGCTTACCTATTTATTCATCATTTGGTATCAAATGCTCTGTTCACTTCTACATGGTTTTGACAATATCACATAATAACATGTTTCAAAGTCTTCTAAAACAGCTGTGCAAACATATAAAATTGTAAGTTCATAAATTTTTTACTTCCAGCTGTCAGAGTATTAACCATATTCCTTTGGTTATAAGATGCAGATTTTTTTCCCTTTCAAAAACAATCCATCTTATAAGGTCTAAAAAAATTTTTTTCAAAAGTCTAGATCCATCTTAAAAGGTCTTAAAAACAATCCCAAAAGTCTAGATCCATCTTATAAGATGGATCTAGATGTTTGGGATAGTTTTGGAAAAGAAAAACCCATCTTATAGCAAAATTTCACAGATAGATTTGGGGTCATTCTAGAGACGGAAAAAACTCTGTTTTATAGTGGAATAAATAGAGGATCTTACATGAGTGCTCATGTATTATTGAATTTATTAAACGAGTTGGGGAAAAAGATAAGATGCGAGGCTTTGCCGAGCATCTTATCAGTTTTCCCCAATGAGTTTAATAAATTCAATAATACAGGACCAGGACTGCAAGATTCTATTTATTTACTAGCAAGTTTTGCACTAAAACGTCACGATTTGGCCATTTCAAAACGCGACATTTTTTATGGACATCAACACATAACGTTAAGACGTAATTTGCATATTTAATCCACTAGCTGATTATCGTTGTTAATGCATGGCTTTATTACACTCTAGATGCGACGTCATATGATAAATATGTTTTTTTTTGTACAGATAACAACTTTGACATGGATTTCCCAAATTTTGGTAATATATGTATAAACAGAATGGCTTACCTTTATAAGCATCATTTGGTACCAACTACCCTGATGACTTCTACATGCTTGCCATCTTGACTTCTACAAGCTTATAACAGTATCATATAATACCATGAAAATTTTAAGAATTGGGACGGATAGGTCTGACATAACAGTGCAGACCAAGATCAGACTGCTATTACAGGAAGTTTGATCAGGATGTACACTGCATGCCATTCTATGTCCATCTTTTGGACACATTTTAACACCAAACTGTTCCATTTTTAGGACAATTAAGGTCATTATTTATGGTGTCCCAGTTTTTAGAGTTTTTATGGCCATGTGTGTGAAAGTCTTCTAAAACAGCTGCACACAGTACACAGATATTTATACATTTATAAAATTTTGATTTCCAGGTTATCAAAGTATCAAGTGATAATTCAATTATTTTTTGCCAGTTCTGCAGGAAAACTTACATTGTGACATCCCATTAGAATTCACAGTTGGAGAGAAGGGAAATAACTGGTGACAATTCTGGCAAAGTATTTAATACTCCTCCAAAACATATGAGCCGCGACGCGAGAAAACAATGTGGTTGTGCACCCAGCGCAGACTCAGATCAGCCTGGGCATCCGCCCAGTCTGATCAGAGTCTTCGCTGTCCGCATACAGGTAGCTTAGACCCTTAGCAACCCTTTAAGCCCATAGGGAAGACTCTGCTCAGACTACGTGTATGCCCAGGCTGATCTGAGTCTGCGCTGGGCACACAACCACATTGTTGGTTTTCACGTGTCGTGGCTCATATGTTGTCACTGATTCAGCTCTTTTGAGGTATCACAACATGAACAAGAGAAATGAGCCGCGACACGACAAAACCAACAATGTGGTTGTGCACCCAGTGAAGACTCAGATCAGCCTAGGTATCCACCTAGTCTCATTAGACTCTTTGCTTAGCTATTAAAGGGTAGCTAAGGGTCTAAGCTAGCTCCATGCGGACAGCAAAGACTCTGATCAGACTGGGCAGATGCCCAGGCTGATCTGAGTCTGCGCTGGGCGCACAACCACATTGTTGGTTTTGTCATGTCGTGGCTCAAATATCTCAGAATTACCATCAGATGATCACCTTATCACCATTTCTGGAATTGTTCCACTGTCTAAAAGGAAGGAAGAAAATGGGATTAACTGACAATATTTCTAGGATAATTTTAATTCATTCTCCATCCAAACGCATGTTTTGACCACTAACTAGAACCGTCTCTGCAAGAGTGTTCATTAAGAGGTCCCAACATAGGTTTGTGGGGATTGACAAATCTATTCCAAGAATTATCAACAATTAAAGGTACAGATGCATGTGCTGATCTGAACTTTTACTAGCCACATTCAGATTAGCATCATTTTCACATGGCCTGGGGCTCAGGTAATTTCAGACACTTTACAGTTTGCAGCTCAAGAGTGCACTATTACACAGGACTTAAGTTTGAGAACAAGTTATAAATTTTGTTTTCAGTTCATACAAACATACCCTTATATTCTGCTTTAAGACTTCTCCCTACAGAATAAGCCAAAAATCTAAATCAGTCTAGTTTCTTTCTGATACGAAATATTTTTTTTCCTTCCAAAACCACTCCAAATATCTAAGTTCATCTTATAAGATGAATCTTCAGAATTTATGATAAATCTACATTTTTTGGGGATTGTTTAAACAGATCCAGGTTTTTTAATTGTTCTGGAAAGAGAACACCTCTGTCTCAGGGTAAATATGGTGATAAGAAAATCATGGAATAGTTTGGTCAACTTTGATCAATTTTAACACTATTTTCTTGAACAACAAAACTTTCTGACAGACATAAACTTAACATCAACATAAAATTACAGCCTTTGTACAAATAAATAAACATATAGAAGAGTACAATTCAATCTCAAGAGCACAATGATACTCAATAGTCAAATACACATAATTCGCAACAACCTTGAATTTGATATAGAGAGAGTCCAAGATAAGGTTGAGTATTTGAAGGCAATTCTAAGATACTTTTTGATAATTCTCCTTAAAAACATACACTGTGAACTTTCATTAGAACCGTCGCGTAGAGATGGTTCTAATGAGCGGTCACAATGTATATTTTTATGGAGAATTAAGAAAAATATCTAGAAATTATAAACAAATACATCTATGGTTTTGTATCTGTTTTTATTTTTACAAGAGAGACTACTAGCTGCATCTCTGGTAGATGAATCCTTTATATAATGAAGTTTTCTCTCAAGGTGTATGTTACCTGTGTTTCCACAAATTTTACAAAAGGAGACACTTCTAGGTCTTCACATTTGCTTTCCTGGATGACAGAACCCTTCCAAAATAGGGTGAACTCTTGAAGGAAAGAACTTGATCCCAAATGGAGAGGGCAGCATCAATGCAAATGGCAGAGTTGCTGTCCATAAATGTATATCATCTTAAAGAGAAGAATTTGCTTTATAACCATATTCTTTCCTTCCAGAGTAGTATCCCAGTGAAAATTGAGACATATCCTTTGCAAATCAGAATGACCTCCCTTGAACACCTCCCTTGAACACCACACCAAAAACCTTGACAGAGCTCCAGATAAGAAGAGTAATGGGGATGTCGAGGTAATTTTTTTTTTCTCAACAAAAACGTATGTTGTAACCCCTCATTAGAACCGTCTCGACCATGGGTCGCAACAAATATATATGGGTAATATCCTTAGATTATCCCTCTTACTCCTTCTTATCTGCAGCACTGATTAGCTCCCTTACACATCTTACCCTAAACCTTGTCAATATCTCAGCTACACGCTAAGGATACAACCTATAGATAAAGTATACAACCTATATGAAGACTGGGAACCATCTGAAGTGTTGTCATGATGACTGGACCATCTTTACAAAATTTTTGAGATTCTCCACTGACTGTTGAGCTTTCTTGTTGATATCTATCAAATCCTGTTTCTTTATACCTTGTTGCTGAAAACAGAAAGGAGAAAATACAGTCCACTTTCATTATCTCAAAGTTTAAGGAACTGGAAAAGATGCCAGTTATTTGAAATAACAGGAGCTGAACATAAAAGTTCAATGTATAGGAAATGCGTTCAAATGCTGCACAAATCTATTTGACATAAGAGTACTCAAAGATTTCAATGTTTGAGATTATGAAAGTGAACAGAACATATGAACACTAAGAATCTTTGGAGATTATTTTCCAAGAAATTAATCAGTTTCATGAGTTTATTTTATTAATGGTTAATAAAGCTCCCATTTTGCGTCTAAAAGCAAATAATAAAATGCTCAAGTCCCGGACTGCCATTCAACATGCACCAATCCATTTTTCTAAGAAAACAAGCCATATTTAGAGGATAGCTTGCCCTCCTAGTGCTTAAGGTGTACAGACACACCACCCTGTTTTTTTGCCATTTCTTCAGCCATTTCTTCAGAGGGGAATAACATGCATCTTATATTAAATGGGTACCACTCCATGTTCTTCTGCCATTTTCACTAATAAAGATGAACAGTTTTTGTGACTTCCATGTTTGCTTCCCTGGACAATAAAACCCTTCTGAAATGGGGTCTACTCTTGAAGCCAAGACTCTGTTCCTAGAAAGCAAATTCTTTCCATTAATATTCGATCCCCATTAAGATGCTTGGTAAAAATGATAATAGCAGAGCTGCTTCTCCTGAAAGTATATTTATCCATTCCAATTAAAGGGTTACTACAGTTAACTTACAGCTAAAATATCATTAAGTTGTTGAGTTCTGTTTTGTAGATCTGTTTTCTCTTGAAGTAGTTCCGTACTTCTTTTAAGAAGTCTTCTCTTCTCTTCTTCTTTTGCTGCAACATATACCATACATTTGTTTAGATAAGGCAGAGAAACAGTGCAGACCCAGATCAGACTGCTCCAAGGAGCTGTCTGATCATGGTCTAGCATGTTTGCCATTCCATCTGCATCTTTTAGACGCATTACTGTATTGTAAAATCAAACTGCTCTATTCTTAGGACAATTATGGTTTTACTATTAAGTGTCCAATTTTTTAGAATTTGATGGTAAACATGAACATGTACTGCCAAGGGTTAAAATTTATTTTCGTACGTTAATTTTCCTGTAGAACTGAGTGCACCTCCCTGCTTACTTGGTGCTGGTAGAAACGTATCAATAATGGAAGTAATGTAGTTATTTTCCTCAAATTGTTCAATCTATATATACAAACAGTCAACTTTGCAAGCCAAGTCCACTTCTTCCTAACACACTCTTGGCTGACGGCCAATTTGCATACCAGATTTGCTGTAGCGCTGTCTTTTGGCTGCAGCGAGTTGCTCACCTTGGCACCTGTTCTTTTTTGACCAATCAGAAGAGCCATTGCAAAACAGTTACCCCATCACATTGAATAATTGTTCAAAAATACTGATGAATGGGTTAAATATTGACTGTCTACTCTTTTATTGGTACTTGTTCACGGTAAATATGATATAGTTCTATCGACAAATAAATACAGATAATTTTTCAACCTACCTAAAACATAACAAAAACATTTAAGTTCATAATGCTTTCTTTACTAAACATAGTACAAGAATCAGCTATTAAATACAATTGACTCTTGTTATCTCAAATAATGAGATCTCAAAGTATTCTTTTATATCAAGAACATGCATGTAGTTTGGACACACTTCCTATTTCTCTTTACATTTCAACTCCAGCTATCCCAAATTACTGGTATTTCAAAGTAAGTTTTTGGGACCAGAAAATTTACTTTGAGATATCAGTAGTTTGAGATCAACTTTGAGATATCATGAGTTGACTAAATACCTGTTTTGGTTGATATGTAAGTGTTCACAGCTGCCAATGACTCAGCAGATTTTTGACTAGAGATCTGTAAATGAAAATACATTTTACTAAAGGCTTCAAAAAACGCTAAAAATGGAAACAGATGAATTTGCAAAAAGCATAATTCCAGACGAAGAGGCTCATAATCTGGATATACACCTTTTCCCCACTATTTTTTTAATTCTCAATGCATGCATGATACAGCTCAGATGAAACATTTTTTGAAATAGTGCCCTTTTAAAGCTTGAGCTGGGTGAGCTGATAAAATTCAAAATTCTTCATCAGTCCTTTTCATCAGTGCAAGTATAAACTAAATCCATTCAGTATGGAACTGTCAGCATTTAGCAATCTTTAACCAGAAACTTAAACATGAAATGTCTAAGTCGTTACCTTGACTTCAAGGTGACATAAGCAGGGCTGGTACCATTTAAAACTGAATACCAGTACCCAAGATCAGTTGAAATATCAATAAATCCATCCTGGTATAGAAACTATAAAACCTTACCAAAGTTACACCAAAAAGCTTCAGGTCAACAGGGTGGAATTGGTATGAAATCAAACTTTGGACCAGTATATAAGATCAGCTTAAGTATTAACTGAATCCATCCATGAGTTAAGAAAATCTTAAAACAAAGCATTCATTCATGTAAATGCAGATGCAATTGCTAATGCCATGATGACAACAATAGCTCTTTCTCTTTCTTTTTTTCGAACTGGCAAGCTAAAAAGAGAGAATTTCAAAAACAAGTATTTGAAATGCAAGCCCTTACCTGACATTTTGGACAACTCCACTGGCCCTCTGGTGCCTTCTCCAGAGCTGGGGTTAAACACTGAAGGTGGTATACACAAGGACATGTATCACAGAGTAATAAATGGCCCCCTGTGCTGCAAACTGCACACAAGTTGTCATGAACCTTGAAAAAACAACAGTATTGCCACATTAGAAATCAGTTGTGCAACAACTAGAAAGATATTACCCCAATGTATGTTCTCTTACTTCTCCAATAAACAAGACTTGTCCACACCGTCTAGCTGGCCGACAGGACCTTGCCCATCACATAAAAACTTTAACATAATACTTTAACATTTTGCTAATGACACAGCCAAAGCTGGGGGTATTGCAATACTTTACCTGTAAATTAGTACAGGCAAGCTAAAAAAATGAATTGCCCTCTATTCAGACTGCACTGATGGAGGGAGAGAGGAGGCACAGTATCATATAGTTTTTCTGACAAAAAAATGTGAAAAATTATCACAGATTATCTGATAATCATCTAGATATCGAGGACTTAGTGCAAGACTAGTCTAACTCCATATTTTGAAACTTTTCAGGAGAAGCAAAAAACTGATTATTACAGTACATAAACAAAATATTTATATGAAATTTGACTCATTTACATAAAATATGGGGAAGAAATGCTTACATTATTCAATTTCATTAATTCATTTTTGTTAAATTAGGTTTTTGTGACTTAGACTACTTTTGCGCCAAAAAGTTTAGTGCAAGACTAGTCTAACTTGAGATAGACTTTTTTTTTTCAAATGCAAAATATAAGTGCATTATAAAACAAAAAAAAACAACAATTTTTACAGTTTGAAGGCAAAACTCGATAAGCATGAGCTGTGAAATAGCTATTTAACAACTTTAAACATTTAAAAAGGACAATTTATGTAACTTTTTTTTTGTTAGTGCCAAACTAGGCTAACATTAAATCCACTTTTTCTTAGCGCAATACTAGTCTATCTCAAGATAGACTAGTCTTGCACTATGAACAAGAGCTGTCGCCTGACAGCATAGCTCGCCTGAATTGGTGCTTGCCTATCACACAGCCGCTATGGTGGTGTGGACTGCTATGCATAAAACTTGATGCAAGCATGTCCATAATGAAAACACATTTATAAACAAAAGCTATCTCAGAAATAAGTCTTAAAATAAAATTAAAATAAAAAAAAAAAATGAAATGAAATTTCAAAGTCCATGAGCTTGAGGTAAAAAAAACTGATGGGTAGGTGGGAGGGGGTGGGGTGGGGGGTTGGAGGGGGGGGTTGTGGGGGGGGGGGGGAAATGAAATTTCAAAAGGGGGGAGGGGGTGGGGTGGGGGGTTGGGGGGGGGCTATGTGGACTGCTATGCACAAAACTTGATGCAAGCATGTCCATAACGAAAACACATTTATAAACAAAAGCTATCTCAGAAATAAGTCTTAAAATAAAATTAAAATAAAAAAAATGAAATGAAATTTCAAAGTCCATGAGCTTGAGGTAAAAAAAACTGATGGGTAGGTGGGAGGGGGTGGGGTGGGGGGTTGGGGGGGGGGGGGGGGGGGGTTGGGGGGGGGGATGAAATTTCAAAAGGGGGGAGGGGGTGGGGTGGGGGGTTGGGGGGGGGCTATGTGGACTGCTATGCACAAAACTTGATGCAAGCATGTCCATAACGAAAACACATTTATAAACAAAAGCTATCTCAGAAATAAGTCTTAAAATAAAATTAAAATAAAAAAAAATGAAATGAAATTTCAAAGTCCATGAGCTTGAGGTAAAAAAACTGACAGGTAGGGGGGAGGGGAGGGGAGGGGAGGGGCTAGGATGTATCAAAACCCTGAACCATTATTTAACATCAGTCCAAGTATTAGTATCAACTGAGTCCATCATCGTGGCACTGTGAAATTATGTCTTCATAAATATAAAACTTTAACCAAAATCTTTAAGACAAAATTCTAAGTCGATGACCTTGACTTCAAGGTCGTCCAGTGGGATAAGTATAAGGTGTTTTGTAAAAACTCAAAAAAGAGTCTAACATCAGTTCAAGTATAAACTAAATCTCTGCAAAGCATTATGAATCAGTATGCAATTACAAAACTTTAAAAAAGACAAAAATTTCTTAAGTCCCTGACCTTGACATCAAGATCACTGAGCGGGGTTGGGGTAGTACTCTGTAGATCTAACTACAGTGCAAATATAAAAAGAATTCATCTATGGGTTCAGGAGATATGTGTCTTTAAAAAAACTTTAACCAAAACATCCAATCAATAAAAAGACAATATTCTTAAGTCCATGACCTTGACATCAAGGTCACAGAGGGGGGTGGGGGTAGTACCTTCGAAAACTTTAGACCAATATCTAACTTTAGTGCAAGTATCAAAGGAATCCATAAATGGGTTAAGGAGATATTGGGCTTTATAAAACTTTAACCAAAACATCCAGTCCAAAAAAACTACCAATTTTCTAAGTCCATGACCTTGACATCAAGGTCACGGAGTGGGGTGGGGGTGGTATCCTGTTAAACCTTTGACCAATATCTAACAAAAGTGCAAGTATCAAAAGAATCCATCCATGGGTTAAGGAGATATAGGTCTTTAAAAAACTTTAACCAAAACATCCAATCCGAACGCCGACGCGGACACGGACACGGACGCTGACGCCGACGCCGTGGTGACACAATAGCTCTTCCTGAACTTTCGTTCAGGCGAGCTAAAAATGAGGAAAATATATTGAAATGAAAAGATTCCAAGTTTTACTACCAAAAAACTGTTTACTTTTAAAGTGTTAAGAAAACACTGCACCTAGACCTATAAACAGTTAAAGACTATGAGAACTTGTATCTAAATTTATAAAACTGAAAACTTAGCCATTTATCCATAATATGCTCTTTAAAATCAAATTCGTGTCATTGTAGTTAGACTAGTCTTGTGCTAAAGATTTGGCTCATTTGGCTCCTAGACTATTTTTAAATAAGGAATAAAAGCATTTTTTGCAAAAACATGAATCTTAATATTTTCAAAGAATGTGTATTTGACCATCAAGTTTTCAAAACTGCAAAAAAGTGAATTTGTGAAAATGGTGAGTTAGACCAGTCTTGCACTGAGCCCTCGATATGTTTGCAAGTTCTACAAGGCATGAAGACACTTAAATTTGCCAATCTTTAAGGTGAGTGGATACTTTCAGGGCAAGCAACTCTGCCATTTTCATTTTTGCTTCCATTCTCAATGAAGACCAACTTTAAAAAGTTAGAATTTGCTCCTAGAAGACCAAGTTCATTCCTTTAAAAGTACAGCCCATTTTATCTGGAGTTACAATTAGAAAGTCACAAAAGTTGTTCCCCTGAGTAGAAATGGCAGAATAATTTGGAAGTGAAACCAGATTTCTTGCTCACCGGATAAACCAGAGGACCAATGGTCCTGTAGCTCACCTGCCACTTGGTCCTGGTATATATTTTAATGCTTTTATACATGTTTATAGCACCAGGGCAGGGGCAGATAACCCCCCTCCCTTGGGGATTAATGTTGAGTCCCAATTCTATATACCAAGCCACAAGGTCACTGGACCTTTGGTTCTGGACAAAGATTTCTGAAGGGTTTTTATCATATATGGGCGTGGCGGCCACCATGTTCATGTGACCATGACCATCTGAACAAACTTTGATTCCTTTGACCCAGTATTAAAGCTCCATATGAAATACAATAATCATTTGTATAAACTATGATATATACATACCGGTACCAAGTTCCAAGGTTATAGGCCTTTCGGTTCTTGAGAAAAAGACGTTTGAAGAGTTTTTACCATATATGGGCATGGTGGCCATCTTGGTCAAGTGACCAAGACCATCTGAACAAACTATGGTTCCTTTAAGCCGGTGAAGCTCCATATGAAATATGGCTTCAACTGACCCTAGTGGCCTCTGAGAAGATGTTTGAAAATGTTGACGGGTGACAGAATCTCAATGATCTTGTACAAAAGTCAAAGAATGACCTTTACCATATCTTCATCTGGTCATTTAATCAACCATATACACCAAATATTGCACCTTAGACTTAAATAGTTTCTGAAAAATCCACTGTTTAAGCATTTTCCCATATAAAAGCCTACATAATGTACCAAAGTTGACAGTGTCATAAATTAGGTCAAGGTCAACGCACGATCATTTGTATAAACTATGATGGGCTTGAGTGCCCAAAGCTACATACCAAGTTTCAAGGTCATATGCCTTTTGGTTCTGGAGAAGAAGATTTTGAAGGGTTTTTACCATATACGGGCAAGGCGGCCATCTTGGACAAGACCCCAAGAACAAACTTTTATTCCCCGATCACACTTAAGACTCCATATGAAATTTAGCTTCAATCAGACCAGTGGTTTCAGAGGAGAAGATGTTTTAAATATCATGATGATGGACAGACCGACAAAATGACCTTGACCTTCAGTGACATAATATCTTCATCTGGTCATTTAGTTGACCATATATACCACGTATTGTACCTTAGACTTAAATAGTTTCTGAGAAATCCACTGTATAAGCGTTTTCCCATATAAACCCCTAATGTACCAAAGCTGACCATGTCGTAAATTAGGTCAAGGTCAACGCAAGGTCATCATTTGTATAAACTATGATGGGCCCACATGCCCAAAGCTACATACCAAGTTTCAAGGTCATAGGCCTTTTGGTTCTGGAGAAGACGATTTTTGAAAGTTTTTTACCATATATGGGCATGGCGGCCATCTTGGTCATGTGACCCAGATCCTGGGTATAAACTTTAGTTCCCCCATCCCACTGAGACTCCATATGAAATTTGGCTTCAATCTCCCCAGTGGTTTCAGATGAGAAGATGTTTGAAAATCTTGACGACGGATGGTTTGACGGAATGACCTTGACCTTTATAGACATGATATCTTCATCTGGGCATTTGGTCGACCATGTATACAACATATTGTACCTTAGACTTAAATAGATTCTGAGAAATCCACTGTTTAATTGTTTTTCCATATAAAAGCCTAACGTAATAAAGTTGACCATGCCGTAAATTACGTCAAGGTCAAAGCAAGGTCATGATTTGTATAAACTAGGATAAGCCGGCCTGCCCGATGCTACATACCAAGTTTCAAGGTCATAGGCCTTTTGGTTCTGGAGAAGAAGAGTTTTGAAGGGTTTTTACCATATATGGGCATGGCGGCCATCTTGGTCATGTGACCCAGACCCTGGGTACAAACTTTCGTTCCCTCATCCTACTGAGACTCCATATGAAATTTGGCTTCAATCGGCCCAGTGGTTTCAGAGAAGAAGATGTTTGAAAAACTTGACGACGGATGGTCCGACGGAATGACCTTGACCTTTAGTGACATAATATCTTCATCTGGTCATTAAGTCGACCATGTATACCAAGTATTGTACCTTAGACTTAAATAGTTTCTGAGAAATCCACTGTTTAAGCGTTTTCCCACATAAAAGCCTAACGTAATAAAGTTGACCATGCCGTAAATTACGCCAAGGTCAACGCAAGGTCATGATTTGTATAAATTATGATTGGCCCGCATGCCCCATGCTACATACCAAGTTTCAAGGTCATAGGCCTTTTGGTTCTGGAGAAGAAGATTTTTGAAGGGTTTTTACCATATATGGGCATGGCGGCCATCTTGGTCATGTGACCCAGACCCCGGGTAAAAACTTTCGTTCCCCCATCCCACTGAGACTCCATATGAAATTTGGCTTCAATCGGCCCAGTGGTTTCAGAGGAGAAGATGTTTAAAAATCTTGACGACGGATGGTCCGACGGAATGACCTTGACCTTTAGTGACATAATATCTTCATCTGGTCATTTAGTCGACCATGTATACCAAGTATTGTACCTTAGACTTAAATAGTTTCTGAGAAATCCACTGTTTAAGCGTTTTCCCATATAAAAGCCTAACGTAATAAAGTTGACCATGCCTTAAATTAGGTCAAGGTCAACGCAAGGTCATGATTTGTACAAACTATGATGGGCCCGCATGCCCCATGCTACATACCAAGTTTCAAGGTCATAGGCCTTTTGGTTCTGGAGAAGAAGAGTTTTGAAGGGTTTTTACCATATATGGGCATGGCGGCCAACTTGGTCATGTGACCCAGACCCCGGGTAAAAACTTTCGTTCCCCCATCCCACTGAGACTCCATATGAAATTTGGCTTCAATCGGCCCAGTGGTTTCAGAGGAGAAGATGTTTAAAAATCTTGACGACGGATGGTCCGACGGAATGACCTTGACCTTTAGTGACATAATATCTTCATCTGGTCATTTAGTCGACCATGTATACCAAGTATTGTACCTTAGACTTAAATAGTTTCTGAGAAATCCACTGTTTAAGCGTTTTCCCATATAAAAGCCTAACGTAATAAAGTTGACCATGCCTTAAATTAGGTCAAGGTCAACGCAAGGTCATGATTTGTACAAACTATGATGGGCCCGCATGCCCCATGCTACATACCAAGTTTCAAGGTCATAGGCCTTTTGGTTCTGGAGAAGAAGAGTTTTGAAGGGTTTTTACCATATATGGGCATGGCGGCCAACTTGGTCATGTGACCCAGACCCCGGGTAAAAACTTTCGTTCCCCCATCCCACTGAGACTCCATATGAAATTTGGCTTCAATCGGCCCAGTGGTTTCAGAGGAGAAGATGTTTAAAAATCTTGACGACGGATGGTCCGACGGAATGACCTTGACCTTTAGTGACATAATATCTTCATCTGGTCATTTAGTCGACCATGTATACCAAGTATTGTACCTTAGACTTAAATAGTTTCTGAGAAATCCACTGTTTAAGCGTTTTCCCATATAAAAGCCTAATGTACCAAAGTTGACCATGCCTTAAATTAGGTCAAGGTCAACGCAAGGTCATGATTTGTACAAACTATGATGGGCCCGCATGCCCCATGCTACATACCAAGTTTCAAGGTCATAGGCCTTTTGGTTCTGGAGAAGAAGAGTTTTGAAGGGTTTTTACCATATATGGGCATGGCGGCCAACTTGGTCATGTGACCCAGACCCCGGGTAAAAACTTTCGTTCCCCCATCCCACTGAGACTCCATATGAAATTTGGCTTCAATCGGCCCAGTGGTTTCAGAGGAGAAGATGTTTAAAAATCTTGACGACGGATGGTCCGACGGAATGACCTTGACCTTTAGTGACATAATATCTTCATCTGGTCATTTAGTCGACCATGTATACCAAGTATTGTACCTTAGACTTAAATAGTTTCTGAGAAATCCACTGTTTAAGCGTTTTCCCATATAAAAGCCTAACGTAATAAAGTTGACCATGCCTTAAATTAGGTCAAGGTCAACGCAAGGTCATGATTTGTACAAACTATGATGGGCCCGCATGCCCCATGCTACATACCAAGTTTCAAGGTCATAGGCCTTTTGGTTCTGGAGAAGAAGAGTTTTGAAGGGTTTTTACCATATATGGGCATGGCGGCCAACTTGGTCATGTGACCCAGACCCCGGGTAAAAACTTTCGTTCCCCCATCCCACTGAGACTCCATATGAAATTTGGCTTCAATCGGCCCAGTGGTTTCAGAGGAGAAGATGTTTAAAAATCTTGACGACGGATGGTCCGACGGAATGACCTTGACCTTTAGTGACATAATATCTTCATCTGGTCATTTAGTCGACCATGTATACCAAGTATTGTACCTTAGACTTAAATAGTTTCTGAGAAATCCACTGTTTAAGCGTTTTCCCATATAAAAGCCTAATGTACCAAAGTTGACCATGCCTTAAATTAGGTCAAGGTCAACGCAAGGTCATGATTTGTACAAACTATGATGGGCCCGCATGCCCGATGCTACATACCAAGTTTCAAGGTCATAGGCCTTTTGGTTCTGGAGAAGAAGATTTTTGAAGGGTTTTTACCATATATGGGCGTGGCGGCCATCTTGGTCATGTGACCCAGATACCCGGAACAAACTTATGTTACCCCGACCTAGGTAGGCTCCATATGAAATATGGCTTCAATCGGCCCAGTGGTTTCAGAGGAGAAGATGTTTGAAAATGTTGACGGATGACGGACGACGGACGGACGGACGACGGATGCCTGGCTATACTATAAGCTCACCTATGAGCCTAAAGGCTCAGGTGAGCTAAAAATGCCATTGTTTTCACCTTGGATAGAAAATCTTATCTTACCCAGGTTATCTCACCCAGGACTGGATAAAAATCACGAGCTGTCAATGCATTGGTGGTATAGGAGCTCACGTACCTGCGTCATCAAGTGAAGTTGGCATTTTATATGACGATGTCATGAAGATGACAAAAATGATGTCAGTTTATGCACGCCAGTTGTTGACGTAAAGAGTCAAATGGCGGTGACTGAAAGCAGCGCCTCCTTTCAAAATCAAATTGAAACCTCTCAAGCACTAGAATTATGCATTTTAACAAGTTCTGAAGTTAGAACAAAATGTGGTGTGCAAGGAAAAGTATCTTTCATGGGTGTGAGGTGTGGACAGAAAAATCTGTCACTCAGGATCACTGTTGGGCATTACTCAGCAAGTCTTGTGATGCCAAACCGAGACCCTTGTAACGGATTTTTCTATCCACATCTCACAACCATGATAGATACTTATAATCTTATCTTAGTTTGCTAGAACAAATGATTAAGCTGCTTTGTTTCGGCAAGATATAACAGCAGCTACATGTAGGTGAGTTTTGCACTTAATAGTTACTTTAAAATCAACCATATCATTTAACCACAAATGATTGATGTAGCCTTTAGAGGTACCTTATGGCATGTGCAAATGGTGAAGCCTCAGCTCAGCCTGCACATCTGAGCAGTCTGACCAGAGCCTACCCTGTTCGGATCACTATGTAAAAAGAAGAGTCTGTTAACTTTTCACAAACACAAAGGTCATATTTATCTGGTTAAAAGACTGGAATTTTCCCCTCTAAAACAACCCCAAAAATCCAGATCCATGTTGTAAGAGAGATCTGGATTTCTGGGATTGTTTTGGAGGGGAAAAATTAACCTTGTAACAGAATTACACAAGACTGATTTAGATATCTTGGTCCGAGGTTATAAAACTTGAGTATAATCTCAAACTCAAACTAGAATTGTTTTTCTACGAATAAACAGATGTCTCCCCCCTTTCTGATGTCAAAAGGATCAGTCATTAAATACAATTTCAAACGGAAACTTTAAATACAATTTCTAATGCAAATACTGGTCATTTTTCATGCAAACAATGAGCTCGTATCCAGTAAAGATATTTTGTGATAGACTAATAGACAGACGCCAAGGGAAAAACAATATGTTTCCCTACCCTGAAGCAGGGATTCATAATAAGTAAAAAGTATAAATGCAAGAGTTATAGTTGTTATGCTCTGCATGTCATGTAATGTTGACTGATATTCATATTTAGTTTTTGTCAAAAAATATAAATGCAAGAGTTACGGTGCTCTGCACTTCGTCTATTTATGTGTTGACTGATATTTGTATGAAGTTTCATGAATATAGCTTAAACGGTTTTCAAGTTATAGAGCTTAGACGATTGAGACACGATTTTGTGAATGATAAAGTTCCAAGGGAAATAACTCAAATAGTATAGATGCTGTGCTCTGCAGGTTGTCTAGTGTTGACTGACATTTGTATGAAGTTTCGTGAATATAGCTTGTCCGGTTTTCAAGTAATAAAGTGATTGAGACACGATTTTGTGACTGACAAAGGTCCAAGGGAAATAACTCAAGAAGTATAAATGCAAGAGTTATGGTTCTTGCACTATGCAATTCTTCTAATGTTGACTGATATTTGTATGAAGTTTCTTGAATATAGCTTGAATGGTTTTCAAGTTATAGAGCAGACATGACTGAGACACAATTTTGTGACTGACAAAGTTCTAAGGGAAATAACTCTAATAGTATAAATGCTAAAGTTATGGTTCTTGCATTCTGCACGTCGTCTGATGTTGATTCATATTTGTATGAACTTTCATGAATATAGCTTGAATGGTTTTAAAGTAATAGACGGACTCCACTGAGACGCAATTTTGTGATGGACAAAGTTCCAAGGGAAATAACTCAAAAAGTATAAATGCCAGAGTTACCATTTGTGCACTCTGCACATCGCCTCATGTTGATTGATATTTGTATGAAGTTTCGTGAATAAAGCTTGAGCAGTTTTCAAGTTATAGAGCGGACACAATTGAAACACAATTTTGTGATGGACTAAGTTCCAAGGGAAATAACTCAAAAAGTATAAATGCCAGAGTTACCATTCTTGCACTCTGCACGTCGTCTCATGTTGATTGATATTTATATGAAGTTTCGCGAATATAGCTTGAGCAGTTTTCAAGTTATAGAACGGACACGATTTTGTGATGGACTAAGTTCCAAGGGAAATAACTCAAAAAGTATAAATGCCAGAGTTACCATTCTTGCACTCTGCACGTCGTCTCATGTTGATTGATATTTATATGAAGTTTCGCGAATATAGCTTGAGCGGTTTTCAAGTTATAGAACGGACACGATTTTGTGATGGACTAAGTTCCAAGGAAAATAACTCAAAAAGTATAAATGCCAGAGTTACCATTCTTGCACTCTGCACATCGCCTCATGTTGATTGATATTTGTATGAAGTTTCGTGAATAAAGCTTGAGCAGTTTTCAAGTTATAGAGCGGACACAATTGAAACACAATTTTGTGATGGACTAAGTTCCAAGGGAAATAACTCAAAAAGCATAAATGCCAGAGTTACCATTCTTGCACTCTGCACGTCGTCTCATGTTGATTGATATTTATATGAAGTTTCGTGAATATAGCTTGAGCGGTTTTCAAGTTATAGAACGGACACGATTTTGTGATGGACTAAGTTCCAAGGGAAATAACTCAAATATATAAATGCCAGAGTTACCATTCTTGCACTCTGCACGTCGTTTCATGTTGATTGATATTTATGTGAAGTTTCGCGAATATAGCTTGAGCGGTTTTCAAGTTATAGAACGGACACGATTTTGTGATGGACTAAGTTCCAAGGGAAATAACTCAAAAAGTATAAATGCCAGAGTTACCATTCTTGCACTCTGCACGTCGTCTCATGTTGATTGATATTTATATGAAGTTTCGCGAATATAGCTTGAGCAGTTTTCAAGTTATAGAACGGACACGATTTTGTGATGGACTAAGTTCCAAGGGAAATAACTCAAAAAGTATAAATGCCAGAGTTACCATTCTTGCACTCTGCACGTCGTCTCATGTTGATTGATATTTATATGAAGTTTCGCGAATATAGCTTGAGCGGTTTTCAAGTTATAGAACGGACACGATTTGTGACAGACGGACAGACGGACAGACGGACGGACGGACGGACGGACGGACAGACGGACAGACGGACAGACGCCCGGGGAAAAACAATATGTCTCCCGACCCTTAAGGGGGGAGACATAAATAAAGCACACTGATTGGCTGCTTCCGAGCATGTGCTCGGAAGGAGCCAATCAGTGTGCTTTATTTTGAGTTTGAGAATGTACTCAACTTTTATAACCACCGGACCTGGGGTCATTCTACAGGAGAAAATCCTGTAGCCAAATTGTTGTGGTATTCTATACTTAGTAAAACAATTGAAGGATATTAAAATTCTATGATTATTTTTACTTAAAACAAGAATTTTACAAATTTCAATATGCATGCATTCAATAGTATCGGGTGTCTACAATTAAAAGCCTGTCCAATATAAGACACGCTTAAGTGGTTACAGTACAGTACCGCTCCAAATGGAATAACCCCTACATCACGAATTCACAAACATGCATATTTATCGCTATATTGTTGTTAATACCGATTTTAAGGAGTTGAATGGTTTACCATAAGGGGACCATCATTCCCACAAAACGTTAGTTACACAATAAAAGCATTTGAATTATTTCCAAATCTGAAGAATCAAGACTACTCCTACTCCCTGCCCTGGATATTCTTTAGTTTAGTTTTGATCAGCAGCAGAATAGTTGGCATCAGAATATTGTAACAGGCGCTTCCATGACCAGGCAAGCTGCCTATGTGAATTACTTGCGAAACAGCAGGTTTAAACTCAGTTTTAATTGTTTGTGATTTTTTGCAGTAGGGGGTCAGTACATTTGGAATGGTACCTTACAGTAACCACTGTAGCGTGACGTTAATTAATCCAGCCCATCAATTGCATATGCCCGGTACAAGTACATGCATGCACATTTAATTTGGTATATATTCTATTAAAAGTCACAAATATGATTAAAATTTAATATCCTTCAATTGTTTTACTAAGTATATGATCTTCGGGACTCTAAAATGTGAAATGTTAAGACTTCAGTTTGCACACAAAAAAAAACATTCACTGTATGCACATGGCTTAAAATCCTTTTTCATGCAAATGTCACTGAAATATACCTTGTCTACTTTATCTGATGATTCATTTTCAGCAGTTGGTGTGTTTTCCACACTTTCTGGGGTGCTCGCTCTACTAGTATTTGGTGATGGACTTGACTTGGGCCTCCCTATGACAGACAATTAACTCACAAATAAGTAACACAAAACATTTCTTTGTACTATTGAAGTTAGTACACAAATATATTATATTTAAAAAAAAATTAACATACATTGGTTGATTAAAACTCAAACTTATACACCTACACATTTTTCTGATTCAACTGTTACAGTTCAAATTCATTCCATGTTATCTTGACAAATATGTTATAACAACACAAAATCACTAGTCATTCACAAATTGAATGCTACCTGGTAGACATTTTTTCTAGGCGAAATCACATGGTTTAAACAACCTTGGTACAGGGTCACCTGAGGCATATTCCCATAACACTACTTTACAAGAGGCTCAAATGATCATTTCTGTGAACGTTCATCAAAATATTCCATAAGTACATTGTAACAGCTATTTTGGGCCAGTTTCATTATTTTCAACTCTAGATTGTAAGTTATCTCACAGCCATGATTTGAAAACTTGAGTAAGAAGGCATCTCTAGTGTTTCTACAAAATATCAGCTTGACTGCTTCAGTGGTTTTGAAGAAGATTTTTTCTGACGTGAACAGAAAAAAAATTGTTTTCCCTGGTGGCCATCTTGGTAATAAGACCAAAATCATTTGAACAAGTTTTCCTTAAAGAGATAAAAAAAAATAGCTCATTATGACCACTTGTATTTTGGCATATAGACTTATATATGTAGATATAATCCAGTTTTGAATAAAGGTGGTGGACAAAGCCTGAACCAACAGCTGTCTAACTTGTCTGAATAAAATTTCCCAGCTGTTAGTGACAATGTTTCATCCAGCCCCTGGAGGCTATATATGAAATTCAGTCCCAACTGGCCAAATAGCAGCCTCAGCTCACTAGAACAGTCTTTTTTATGGTAAATTATCCCTGAATTATCCCAGTTAGCCATTCTGATCTGGCACTCTAAAACATACCTCTAGACTTCTTTGGTTCTGCTAGGGCTGCTGCTAGAAAGGCTGGTATTCTTGGTCGTCTCTGAAATGTATATCATAAAAATTCTGACAGGAATTCTGCGGAATGTAGTTTCTTGCTTGTCTGTGCACTGTAACAAAACAGAGCTAAACCAGAAAATTGAAAGTCAAGTTACACCGCAAATGACTACGATGAAACCAGAAGTATTTCTCTATACTTTAGAATCAAAGAGTAATTTGAGATAAATGTAATTCAACTGTAAACTGATATAATATTTGCTCTTTCTTTGACCAGCTTAACCCTGCAATATATTATTGCTGTAAGTGAAGTTTGAACTTTTTAATTTTGAAAATGTATATTGTCCTCAGGGCAGTTTTAGACAACTGTTAGCTATACTGCAAATAGGGAAGACTCTGATCCGATGGTCCTTAGGAGCAGTCTGATCAGGATCTACACTGTTTGCTAAGGCATTTTTTGTTTTTCATTTATTATTCCAGGTAAATACTGTTGCTAAATTATAGTCAATTCTTGATATCTCAAAGTCAAAAGTTGTTCCAAACTACTGATACCTCAAAGTAAATTTTCTGGTCTCAGAAAATTTACTTTGAGATACCAGTAGTTTGAGATAACAGGAGTTAAAATGTAAATGAAAACAGGAAATGCTTCCAAACTGTTTTCTTTAATATTAGAAGGTCCTTTGAGATATCAGTGTTTGATATATGGAGAGATGACTGTATTTTTTTAATACCTCTAGTTCAATACCATAGGAGAAATTTGGATTATATGTGCTTCTTCTCTTTCTTTCTGTTCTTCTTCCTTGCATTTCTGATGAAACAACACATTAGTGTAAGACAAAATATTTTTGAAAGAATTACATATTTTCATGAACTGATTCATAACTTGCTGCTGTTGCAGTATTAAGGCAAGACTGCAGTGCTCCAGGTAAGGAAGGGTAACGGGTAACTTATGGATAATTATCTATATTTCTCTTTGAGGGGTAACAACGTAAGTTTTCGTTGAGAAATAAAAAATTATCTTTGAATTATCCTCGATACCCTTCTTATCTGGCGCTCTGCAAGAGGTCATAATATAGACAGATGCGTAGGATTTATGATGGTACACTTAGTCTGCATTTCAGTAGCGGCCAGTTCCTGTGAGAAAGTAATACATCAGACATTTGCAACTCTACCAACACCCAGCCCTACATACTGCTGGGGATAGTGGGCTTAAGTACAGTGCTAATGTAACTTAGCGTTGACAGGGAAATGCTGTGCAGACATGAGTATTTCGATTTCCTGTCAACCACGTAGCCAGGAAAATAAAAGTGACTCCAACTGTTGAACATACTCCCTGGGGTCAGGGATCTATTTAGAAATTTGTCCAGACAGTGCGGGTTGTGTATTGGGGCTCTGCAGAAAGAAAAGTCAAAGACCTGGCTATTCCAGGCCCTGGGGTGGAAAATAACTGGTGCAACACATGCAAATAGTGAAGGACCAGGTCAGCCTGAACATCCACACAGTATGATCAGTGTTCAGTATTCACCGTTTTGATTCCCCCGAATTCACACACCGATGATGAGATATGCAGGCTGATCAGTCAAGGACACCAATACATTGCTCCAGATAAGAAGATGTCACACAGGAATAATTTTGGGACAATTTTCAATATTTCATCATAGGAACAGTTATGACCTCTCATTAGAACCATATCACCAAGAATATCCAAATGAGGGTCAAAACATGTGTTTCCTTAAGAAATAAGAAAAATTATCATAGAATTATCATCAAATTCAACCTTATCTGGAGCTCTGCCAATAAGCAAGTTTCACATAGTGCTGCCCATCTTGATACATTCATTTTCCATAGCCAAGGGCTAACTATCTAAACTCATAATCCAAAAACATGGGTACCCAACAGGCACATAACACTGAAATGACATCGTACCAATCTTTATGTGACATTGTTACATCGCATAAATGTTGGCACTACATCATTACGACATCATGTGCCTGCTGGGTAGACGTTCACTCAGGTCACGCTTCTTTTCTGGCCTGTGAATCTTTAACTCTCATAATCTCATCCATTTCCCCACTGGCTTAAAATAATTGCAAACAATAATATTGAAAGGGCTGTAAAAATTCCTACCCAACTCATCCATCAATCTTGAAATTTTCATGAAGTAACATACCTTTCAGTGTATCTGGAGTTACAAGATCAATGGTTGCCATAAATTCTAGTTTCTGAAATACAAACAAATCAGAAATGAGCTGCGACAGGACAAAACCAACATAGTGGCATGTGTGCCCAGTGAAGACTCAGACAGCCTGGGCATCCGACCAGTGTGATCAGCATCTTGGCTGTGTGCTTAAATGGTAGCTAAGTGTCTAAGCTACCTCCATGTGGATAAACAAGACTTTTATCAGACTGGGTGGCTGCCCAGGCTGATCTGTCTTTGCTCATCCAACTTTGTTGGTTTTGTAGTGTCAGGCATTTCCCAAAGATCTATTCCACTAAATCTGAAAATGCTGTTGATCGATTACAGCTCCTCCTTATATCCTTTATTTTTTCCTTTTCCCATAAAGAAAATCATATTTAAATATTTTCTATTAAATTTTGAAGTGGCATATATTGCAGCATCAGGGTACCAGAAATCCGAGGTATGCAGAATGTCTAATCTGGTTTCTGCAAGGAAGATTAGAGTAATATCCTTTGCAGAGATAATTCTGGCTCAAAAATTTTGCAGAGGAACCTACAGTAGAACTTCAATGGCTCGAATCCTGATGGCTCGTTAAACTTGCTTGGCTAGAACTCTTTCCAGGGTCCCTAGAGGTCACTTTATACAGAAACTAGCCTGGATAGCTAGAACTACCATTGGCTAGAACTAATTTCCATGGTCCCAAGCCTATTAGAGCCAACGAAGTTCTACTGTATCTTGCTCAAACAAAATATGTGAGAAATTTTTGAACTGGGAGATTTAGGGAGATTCAAGGGTTTCAACTTAAGGCACGGTTTTGAATAAATACTGAGCTGTTCAGTAATTTATTCACAGAGTCTAAGAAAACTTCAAAGGTTTATGTGTAAGTAATTAATTTTCCATTTAATTTTCTCTAATTCAATTAAGATCTTATCTATTTTATGCAACAGCATGTCTTAGAAAGTTATAGAACCTCATTTACATAGTCGGTTATTTGGTCAACATGAGACAAGACACAATAGAGTTTATCCAGGGATTTTCTAGTGAGTGATCATATACTATACTATATAAGGAACAGTTGTCCTGGCTCAGTGGTTCTTTTGGTTTTCTGTGCTTCCCTGACTATGCCACAGATCTATGGGAATTCTGGCAGCTCTCAAAATGTCCCCTCATAATGATTCATGTCTTTGGATGTGTAGCTATACACCTCAAAATTTAATGCTGGTTTTACCTTTTTCTCCTCAGGACTGACATGTTTCTTCTCCACAGATCTTCTGATATCCCTATACACCACTGTCTCTGAGTAACTTCTCTTGGCCCCCTGTGTAACACCAGCACTAGCACTAGCTACTTGAGGTTTGTATGAGGTATTACCCTGAAAAATGTCATAACCAAATACCATATTTATTCAGTTATAAGACAGCATTTTATCCTTCCAAAATTACTGCAAGTATTCTCGTGTAATTCAGCTACAAATTGGGTTTTCCTATTCCAAAACAATCCCAAAGATCTCGATCGGTCTCAGACAGATCTAAATCTTTGACACTATTATGGAAGGAAAAAAAAACATCATATAATATGGTATGTACTCCTAGAAACAAATGGGGATAATACGCCACTGTTTCTGAGTTAGTTCTCTTGGTCCCCTCTGGAACTCCAGCACTGGCACTAGCCACTTGAGATTTGTATGAGGTATTACCCTGAAAACATATCACAATCAATGAAACAAATATCCATAATTTCATTGATGGTTTTCATGATCGTACTTAATGTTAATGTTTCGTTTATCAATACAGGTTTATAAACTTGATCTAAGTTTCAAACATTTAATCAAAATAGACACATACATTAAGGGTTTACAAATAATTTTGTGAAGTGAGCCTCTTTCAAACAACAGCCTGTGTTCCGAACTTTTTTGACATTACACTGAATTTGCTGTTACAGACAATACATATCTTGCATGTCAAAATGATGTTGTAAAGAATTTGCTCTTGTAATGCTGTAATAAAGAGGGTTGATTGTATCTTAATTGCATCATTCGAAAGTAGTATAACTTCTATTAACTGGTTGTCAGCAGACACTTTATATCAGAACACCACTCTTTTTTTTGATGTATGTGTGTCATATTTAAATATTGTGAAGTATTTGTCCAGCAATGGTATCACCAGGGAAAACAGCACCATTTAATGATGCATCTATGGAACTGACTCAACTCTAATGGTTAAAGATTGTAACTGACAGTAAGAACATACCTTAAGCATGGAAGGTCTATTTCTTGGATACTCTGGTACCCGTATAGGAGGTGAAGCGGTCTTTGGTGGTTTGTTCTCTATATCTGGTTTACAGTGAGGTGGGGAACTAGCACTCTTGGGTTCTGTATGAGCAAGTGATTTCTTGGAGAGGTCCGTTGGTTGGCAGGTCATCTGAGACTGTGGAGTGATTGTGTGTACTGATACAGGTGGCTGTACTGACTGTAAGCAAAGCTAAATTATTATACAAGTCATGAATGTTAGCCTACCGGTAATGTGCTTAAATATTGGAACACTTAAAAACATTAATTTTCCATTTGGGACAAATGGAAAATTAATGGTTTTAGGTGTCCCAATACTTATGCACAAAAGGGTACATGTTTCACTTGTCTGTGCATTGTCACAGAATAGAGTTAAATCATAAAACTTTATACAAAGTTTACACTGCCGATACTGACACCATGAAAGTAATACCTATGTTTTGCTTCTGCTAGTACCAAGTGAGACAATTTAAGAAGACTCAGAAAGCTAAATGAGTGGGAGCACAAAAAAATTCTAAGTGTTTGGACAGATAGGTCTGCATAACAAGAGGGCCAAGAGGCCCTGAATTGCTCACCTGAACAAAAAGGTCAAAGGTTAAACTATGGTCATCATTTGAACAAACCTGATAGTTTGTAACCATTTCCGAATGGTTCTGAAGAAGAAGATTTTTGAATAGTTTCCTATGTATTTCTATGGCTCAAACTCAGGTCTCCCTGTCGCAGGGCCACTTTGGACCCTGGGGCCATCATTTGAACAAACTTGGTAAAGGACTATTAGGCAATGCTACATACCAAATTTCAAGCATCTGAGCCAAGTGGTTCTGAAGAAGAAGATTTTTGATATTTTCCTATGTATTTCTATGGCTCAAACTCAGGACTCCCTGATGCAGGGCCATTTTGGACCCGGGGGCCATTATTTGATCAAACTTGGTAAAGGACTATTAGGCAATGCTACATACCAAAGTTCAAGCATCTGAGCCTTGGGGTTCTGAAGATGAAGATTTTTGAATATTTTTCTATGTATTTCTATGTTTCAAACCTGGGACTCCCTGCCCCAGGGCCAGTTTGGACCCTGGGGCCACCATTTGAACAAACTTGGTAGAAGACCACTAGGCAATGCTACACACCAAATTTCAAGCATCTGAGCCAAGCAGTTCTGGAGAAGAAGATTTTTAAGTATTTTTTAGTTTCGAACCCAAGACCTCCTACCCCAGGGCCATTTTGGATCCTGGGGCCACCATTTGAACAAACTTGGTAGAGGACCACTAGGCAATGCATCACACCAAATCTCAAGCATCTGAGCCAAGCGGTTCTGGAGAAGAAGATTTTTAGGTATTTTTAGTTTCAAACCCAAGACCCCCTGCCCCAGGGCCATTTTGGACCCTGGGGCCACCATTTGAACAAACTTGGTAGAGGACCACTAGGCAATGCTATATACCAAATTTCAAGCATCTGAGCCAAGCAGTTCTGGAGAAGAAGGTTTTTAAGGATTTTTTAGTTTCGAACCCAAGACCCCCTGCCCCAGGGGGCCCTGGGTGCACATGCCACTTTGTTGGTTTTGTTATGTTGCAGCTCAAATGTTCTCAATTATACCCAATTCTCCTACTTTCGTAGTTTCCGCTATTTCAGTTGTCTGCCGGCATCTATGTCAACAGCTGATCACGTGACCTCCCATTGCTAGTACAATATCTATAGCCCAGTTCAAATCACCAGGTATTGAAATTTTCTGTTTTCACTGCAATTTTACTCTTTTATTCCACAATGAAATTCACTAGATAGATAACAGGAAATATGTGTTAATAAAACTATAGGGCCTAAGTTCAAAATGATATTTGAAAACTAAAATTTTCACTGAACCAGAAATATTTTACACATGTGAATTAAGCAAATCCACTTCTATTTCTGATCAGGATCTATATTGTTTGCAATTCCTGATCTACAGATTGAGATTCAATCTGCATCTTTCGGGCATATTAACGCATTCAAACACACTGCTCTATAGTTATGACAATTATGGTATTAGAATTACTTTTGTTGTCCCAAGTTTTTTTAATTTTTATAGTATTTAATTCTCCATAAAAGTATATTTGAGCCGCAACATGACAATACCAACAAAGTGGCATGTACGGCCAGGAAAGACTCAGATCAACCTGGGCCTCTGCCCAGTCTGATCGTGTCTTTACTGTTGATGTGGAGGTAGCTTAGACTCTTAGGTATCCCTTAAGCTCACAGGAAACACTCTGATCAGACTAAGCAGATGCCTTGGCTGATCTGAGTCTTCGCTGGGCCCACATGCCACTTTGTTGGTTTTGTCCTGTTGTGGCTCATTTGTGGCCCCTCATTAGAACTGCCTCTCTGAGAAGGCTCTAACAAAGCTACAACAATGGTGAATCCCAGAATTATCAACAAATGAAATGGCCAAAAATAAATGTCCACATTCCGTATTTCTTCAGTTACACTGAACAAAATTTCTAATTGGTCAGTTTTTGCCATAGAATTAAGCCTTAAGCAGATTTAGATTAGCCTGGCTACCAACTAGGACGAACAAATGTAGATATTCTTATATTTTACAACAGCACAAGCGCTTATGCATTTGCAAAATGATTTACATCAATTCGAGGCGTCTTTTAGGATTTACACAAACATTGAAAGGGAGGTAATTTGAAAACGTCAATATTAAAATTGATACAGGTGAAAAGTGCATGAAGACTAAAAACATACCTCATGTTTTTATGATGAACAACTTTATTTACTTCTAAAATATCATGCTTTTGTGGGAGTTTGATGGAGCCTGTATGTGTTTTCAAAGCATTCTATGGTTTACATAGAAGGAGTAATAACTCTAATACTATAATAAAGTTTTGATTACAACATTGACTTTCAATAAGTAGATAATAGACCAAAATTTTGATTATGATTATATTAAACAATAGCTGTCGCCTGACAGCATAGCTCGCCTGAATTGGTGCTTGCCCATCACATAGCCGCTATGGTGGTGTGGACTGTTATGCATGAAACTTCAGGCAAGCATGTCCAAAATAAAAACACATTTATAAACAAAAGCTATCTCAGAAATAAGTCTTAAAATAAAATTAAAATAAAAAAATGAAATAAAATTTCCAAATTTCCAAGTCCATGAGCTTGAGGTAAAAAAACTGAGGGGTGGGGTAGGATGGGGGGTTGGGGGGGGGGGGGGGGGGGGGGGGGGGGGGGGGGGGGGGGGGGGGGGGGGGGGGGGGGTAGGGGGATGGAGGCTAAGCTGTACCATCAACCATTATCTAACATCAGTCCAAGTATTAGTATCAACTGAGTCCATCATCGCGGCACTGTGAAATTATGTCTTCATAAATATAAAACTTTAACCAAAATCACTGAGCGAGGTTGGGGTAGTATTCTGTAGCTCTAACTACAGGGCACATATAAAAAGAATTCATCAATGGGTTCAGGAGATATGTGTCTTTAAAAAACTGTAACCAAAACATCCAATCAATAAAAAGACAATTTTCTAAGTCCATGACCTTGACATCAAGGTCACTGAGGGGGGTGGGGGTAGTACCTTCGAAAACTTTAGACCAATATCTAACTTCAGTGCAAGTATCAAAGGAATCCATCCATGGGTTAAGGAGATATTGGGCTTTACAAAACTTTAACCAAAACATCCAGTCCAAAAAAAACTCCCAATTTTCTAAGTCCATGACCTTGACATCAAGGTCACTGAGTGGGGTGGGGGTGGTACCCTGTTAAACTTTGGACCAATATCTAACTACAGTGCAAGTATCAAAAGAATCCATCCATGGGTTAAGGAGATATAGGTCTTTAAAAAACTTTAACCAAAACATCCAATTCGAACGCGGACGCTGACGCCGTGGTGACAACAATAGCTCTTCCTGAACTTTCGTTCAGGCGAGCTAAAAATACATTTCAAAAATCATATTTCTGCATATTAGAAAACTGACCAATTAGAAATTTTGCTGAGTGTATAGCAGGGCTTCCACTAACTTTCAAAATTTGGAAGTCCAGACTTCCATGGTGTCAGATTTGGACGTATTGAGATAATTTTTTGGAAGTCCGAAGATTTTAGGAATGACTTATGCATGGTTATTTTTACCTCCACCCCCGTGGCCCCCCACCCCCTTACACGCCCCTCTCTCTCTCTCCATACTGTAGTGAACCTTTTGTTCTTCGAAAGGAAGCCTGAGCATTTGTGCAGTCTAATCAGAGTCATTCCTGTTTGTTTGTGAACAATACGCAAGTCCTCTGAAGACTTGCCGTTGCACTGTCTGCTATTGCATAATATTCCCTTTCATTGCCACCAATGGGCCGCATCGGAAATACGGTGACTTATGGAACGCAGTCTAATCAGAGTCATTCCTGTTACTTTGTGAACAATACGCAAGTCCTCTGAAGACTCGCCGTTGCACTGTCTGCTATTGCATAATATTCCCTTTCATTGCCGCCAAATGGGCCGCGTCGGAAATACGGTGACTTACGGAACGTACATTGACACGCTTCCACCGAAGAACTCGGTTGTCGCTACGTCGATGTTCATTATTATTCATGTTAGATGCGAACAAGAAAGACAGGTCTGACTGCTTGGTTGCGCTGGCTGATACGATTGTTAGTTATCGGTATGTGTACTGAGGTACCTGTCTCACGGTATGGCACTGCGTACGGCACGCGTATATACTAGCAGCGGCGTCTTTGATCTATACATCAAAGAAAAAACGTGCTTGACCCATAAACGTGCAGGTAATTGTATATCAACGCTACCGTATATATAATCGCGTAGACCTTGATCAGAATGCGCTATTTCTGTGCACTTTGTACGGCATTATTTTCGCACTGGGTTACATGACGATATGATGATACCACTAGGAAATCGGCGAAATGGACGTTTCAGTAGTACCATTAATCAAAACAATGTATAGTACCAGAGCGTACATCCATAACACGTCGGAAATAGCGACTAATAATATTAACAGTGTATCTTGGCTTTGAATCAACACTTTTCGCGGAAGAGGTTCGTATTCCTAAAAACTCCATTGACGACAGTATGGATCAAGACAAGACCTTCGTTGTAAGGACAAGCGTTAATATGAATATTATGTTCTTAAAAACTTTGGATAGAGTTTGTCAATACATGCTTCAGTATTCGTTTGGATACATTCACAAACTTTTGAAGTCGGAATACGCCTTACACATACAGGTCAGTTACATTCTCGCGATCGTAAAAATAGATGGACACTTTTCATCCAAAAGCTCAGTCATCGTGATTTGATAAGTTGTTTTGCAGACTGCCGTAAGAGGTTGTATCTACGAGTGGGCGTTATTTTGATAATCGTTTTTGACAGGTAGGCGGTCCGACATATATGTTACCTGGTTCAGTGCTCCATACGGACAATCTCGATTGGCCCGTAGGCGGTCTTTTCGTCTGGCTGACACCTGCGTTAATCCGATTGATTATGACACGTGCTAGAATTTTAAAGACAGTGGCGATATTTTATACGTCGGGACAAGATCAAACGGCCGTATGTGGCAATTATCGGGCGTATGCCAGACGCCAGAGGTCCCATTTCTCGACGTACGGGAGCAAATCCTGGGCGTAATATACGGCCATACGCCCGTTAACGGAAGCCCTGGTGTATAGTGTATAAGACAGGGTTTTCCCTTCCAATACAATCCCAAAGACTGATACAGATTTTTGGGATTATTTTAGAAGGGAAATCCCATCCCATAGCTAAATTTCATACATCTGATTTAGATACATGTATTTGGAGTTATTTAAGAGATGGGAAAAACTGTTTTTTTTAGCTGAATGCTACAGAAAGCCACTTCACTAGGCAGCACATCACTGTTTGCTAAATTACCAATATGGCTGCCAGGTCCTTAGGGCAAATGGGTACACTTTCAAGGAAAATAAATCTGCTATTTTCATTTTTGCTCCCTTTTCAATAGGGGTCACCTTTAAAGAAAAGAATTTGCTCCTCCAGGAGAATTTTTGGAAAACTATACGGCTATGTCCCTAAAACATACAGGAGGTCATGGAAGTTTTTCCCCTTGAAAAAAATGGTGGAGGACATAGAGTAGTATACATTTATCATAACTATTTAAGTCTGCACACTTTAAAACTGAAAATGAAAGTAGAATTAACAGACTGATTAGCCAATTAATTCTAAATGAGGAAGATTAAAACTTATATATATATACCACTGATAAAATTTTACATATCCTAAATTTTACAACTGTATACATACCTTTGAGGTGGGTTGTGTAGACACAGATGGTTGCCTTTCTACCAGCTCTGATTTTAATTTCTGGACAATAAGTTTCTGAAAAACAAAAATGAAACAATATTTGTAACTTTTTGAAAAAAGAAATTTTCACTGAATTTATTCAATTATAATTAAAGGTAGGTAATGGTGCCAATCATGAATGTCCTCGACTGCAATGCAGTTTCTACTAGGAGCGGCTGTAGCATAGTGGATAACACTCCAGACTACCAATCCAGGGGTCGCAGGTTCGATCCCCCGCTTCTCCGGTCTTTCGGATGAGACTTTAAACCGAGGTCCCGTCTCCATATGACCTCGTTGGTGGTGGGACGTTAAACCCGAGTTCACTCACTCACTCACAGTTTCTACTAGGGGAGATAACTCATTAACTAGGAAATCAAGAGTGAGCTTGTTGTTTCCACTTATGGCTCATTGAAATAACTGTGTCTGTCTAGTTTCATTAAATTATTTCATCCTAAGCCAGGACAAAATACCTTGTCAAGGGCAGACAACTTATTTATAAGACTGAGTTGTCATGTGTCAGTTAGATTTATGTATCTCTGAAGTTTCAGGAAACTATTCCAATGAGAAAAGGAGCTATGGTCAAGACATGACGAGTTGTCCCAGGGAGATAACTTCTTAATTTTAAGACGAGTTCTCTTTTTCATTTTTGATGGGATAAGGAAGATAAGGAACTACAGTTCTAACAGGCAAGAAATTTTGGAAGAGAAGAGATAACTTCTGTATTAAAACTTAAAAGTTGTCTTTTTTATTGACAACATTTTATCTCTTTTAAATGAGTGCAAGTGCAAAGTTTTATGATAAAATTCCAAAGGGTTCTTAAGCTATAACCCTGAAAATAAATTTTGATAAGGGCAGTTAACTCATAAATTAACATGAGCTGTCTTTCCATTTCATGACATGTCAAATCATTAATTTGAATGCATGCGTGAAGTTTCATGAACATTTTATGAAGAACTGGGCTATTGCACAAACATGAAATTTTGCAAAGGGCAGATAACTCAGATTAAGAGTCCAAATGTCATCCTCCCTATTGGTAACATCTAACAACCTTGGGATAAAGAAGGAATGATTTTTTGTGCTGGAACATCTCCAAATGACTTTAGTCAGCTGCAATGCCTTGAAGGCTTCCAATAAAATTACCATGACTATGGCACTTTATAACAGTGTTTTATCTACAGATGGTTTTGGGAAGCTACCTGTCCCTTTACAATTGGGAATCTTCTTTATTTTGGGGAAAATATTCTCAAAATTGGGGAAAATAAGGCCATTTAGGGGTTTGGAATAACTCCCATAACTGGAAGTAAAAATTGCCAATAAAGATTATACAACAACTTGAATTAGTTTGGTGCAGCTGAGCAAAAATTGTACTTTCCCCTGCGTTTATTTGCAATGAAAAATTGATTTAAGTATTGTCTTTGCCTTATCATTAACCTTTTACCATGACATTTCTTAGTATTGGGACAGATAGGTCTAAGCATACAGTGCAGACTCAGATCAGACTGCAGGAGCAGTCTGATCAAGGTCTACACTGTTTGCCATTTCATCTCCATCCTTCAGATGCACAACTGCACTGAAAAATTAAACTTTCCAAATTTAAAGCAGTTACGATAATTATTACAGGCGTCCCAAGTTTAAGAACTTTTACGGTAAATACTATCTGCCATGTAAACATAACTTTTTTCTAAATATGCTGTGACTATCCTTCAAAGCTTTGTAATAATATGATGATCGACAGCTGCATTTACAGGGATCAAGCTAGGGGGCGATTTGGGCGAAATAATCGCCCTAGGGGCCGAAATTTCGCCCTAAATTGGGCTTAGGGAGAAGTGGGAGTCTCCCTAAAAAAAAAAAAAATTTTTTTTTTTTTTTTGGTAGAATTTTCATCAAATCATTCCACAAACAAGCTGTTATGACAATTTACCCTATAAACCCATTGCAGCTTATTAATCTTTCAATTTAATGTTAATAGTATGCATATTCATAATAGCTATTTTTCTTATAAACTGAATGAAAAATGTCATAATCGCGCAATACCACTTCTCCCTTCACGGCTGTCACTTCTCCCTATTTCAGCTGGAGGGAGAAGTCACTTCTCCCTAAACTTTGAGTCTAGCTTTTTCCCTGATTTATATAAAACCATCAAATGAGCACCTGTTTTTCACTCATCTCAATAATCTCCCTTTGTATATTGTGGAGCTGCTTCTTCAAACCCATGTCCTGAAAGATGCAAATAAATAGTAAAGCATTTGAAGTACACAGTGATTTCTTCATATTTCATGGGAATGGCTGAACAAAGCTTGAGTTAAGGTTGGGAACATAAATTTGATGATAATTCTATGACAATTTATTTAGAGTTGTAAATTATTGGCTAGCTGAAGAAGGTCTACTAAGGGGCCAAAACATGTTAAAAACACAAAATGAGAATGAATATCTGAGAATCCTCATAATAACGTGTCTTTATCTGCAGCTTTAGGCTAAACAAAACTTCACTAACAAAAATCAATAGTTTGTGTTCAGTTGTGCTTTGTATTGGTGATGCTGCCGTGAATGCCTTCAGTGACAAATGACAGATGCTTAATTTCAGAAGAATTTACCTGTGGGCTAAGCTTCAACTTTGACACCAGAATCTGCAAATAAACAATAATTTACAGATAAGATATCCATAGGCTCCTGTATGAAACGTTTTACTGTTATTTGTTCAGATGCAAAACTTTGGGATATTTTTAGAATGTTTACAGCAATCAATAAATGAAGATTAGGAGTGAAGAACTAAACAAAACTGAACTAAAATAAAGTGTTTCTGGCTTCATCAATTCATCCCATTTAACAATTTAAGGTTTTAATTGGTGGTTAATGTTACTTTTAACGGATAATTAGCACTTTTTAATATGTTTTATCGAAAATCAATAAAAGGTTACATCTTTGATTCAAGAAAGTTGTTGATTGAGTGCAAAATATTATAAACTTTTGTACCTGATGATTCTGTATTGCAGACTTGAGCTGTAACTGAATCTGGTCCAAGTCGACTCTTGACATGTCTGCTTGTGAATGCTATCGTGATATTTACTTAAAATCACGGATTTGTCGAATAATAAAACTTCCTTTCAACCTAGCAAATAACTTTCAGCACCACATGAAAACATCGAGCGTAATCGGCATACAAACCCCAAGTCATCCTACTCCAGGAAACTCAGGCATCACACAGAAGCTACGGTTAACGAAAGATACACGAGTGCTCTTAACGAACATGCCCAATCCCGCGCGCAATAATTTATGGCATGCACAAACTCAATAATTCGTAGAAACGCGTCTTTTTAGTTGTAAAAATATAGAATCTCTTTTACTTAGATATAAGAACATCATTTCTTATCCTTTATTGCGCTTTATTGTTTGTTTAATCGAAAGAACATTTTAAGCGCATGTATACGGGAAATCTATGTAATTTGGTTTCTAGGTCTATTGAATTACCGTAAAAAACCCAAACACTGGAGAAACGGAAACGGATCAATTCGACCCGAAGCAAATGCCGCATATAGCCCATATGTATTGTTCTGTTTTGAATTTTGTGTTTCTCCCTTCTTCTTTTTGAGTTCTAGGGTGGATTGTGTACTGTGGCCTTTATGTATACATTTACACATATTTATTCTTCCTTCCTCTTCTTTCTAGCTTGTTATTTGTTAGTCCAGTCTACAATTACAAGTGATTTGAAATGGAATACCCATATCATTAATATTTGCACTAAGGCCAACAGAACCCTAGGATTCTTAAGGAGAAATTTGTTTTCTTGTCCCCAAGAAGTGAAAGAAGTAGGCTATAAGACATTGGTGCGTCCCATCCTCGAATATGGAAGCTCGGTCTGGGATCCCTATACACAAGGCCTTCAGGAAGAGTTAGAAAAGGTGCAAAACCGTGCAGCTAGGTTTGTAACTAGGAATTACACCCGAGAGGCGGGTAGCATGACTGGCATCCTTGAGCAACTTAAGTGGGAAAGCCTCAAAAAGAGGAGGAAGGATAACCGACTCATATTGCTATACAAAGGTCTGAAAGGTAAAGCCAGAATACATACAGGTGACCTTGTCCCCAAAACTAGGCGTTGCAGAAATCAACATTCCATGGCATTTCAGATACCCACTGCTAGTTTAGATGCATATAAATGTAGCTTCTTTCCCCAGACCATCAGGGACTGGAATGACCTCCCTGATTCCCTGATTTCCTCTGCTGAAATGTCAGATGATTGTGTGTCAAAGTTCTCATCTCTCGTGAGAGCTAGGGACTAATTTTCCTCCAGTCACACACCCCCTGGTGAAAGATTGTCAATTTTGGCGTATCATCAGTAAACAATTCAGATTCAGTCTATCCCATTTCCCTAACCTTTCAAGGTCGTTGGGGCACCAATATTAAAGATGACTTTACAACAATCAATTTCCACAAAGTCCTGTTTTCAGCTGGCCTAGTTGTGCTTACAAATTCTGTCCTGTTCAGTCTTTAATTTTGTCTTCCCTCCTATTTTTTGTCTACCGCCACCTCTTCTTCCTTTTCCTTTCACCGTGCCCTGAGGAATTCACGGTCTTTGCTAAGCAAAGACGACATTGGGGAGTGGCCAAACCACCTTATAGTTTCCATTTAATGACGATGGATAGGAGTTCATCTTCATTCTCTAATGTCTGCTTAGATATGTCTGCGAACATCCTCATTAGTTTCATGGTCCTTTACGAGATGCTCAGTAACCTTCGGTAGCAACTCATCTCAAAGGCCTGCATTCTTTTCTCTAACTCTGCTGTTAAAGTCCATGATTCACAGGCATACAGAAATATGCATATGACAAGGGAGCGCATCAGCTTCACATTTATTTCAAGAGATATGTTGTTATCTTTCCAAATTGTCTTCAACTTTGTCAGATTGCAGTGGCTTGTGCAATCATTGAGAGAACCTCCGGCTATGAGCCATCATCTGAGAAAATTGCTCCAAGGTATTTCAAGCTTGTTACAGTTCGTTCCCAACTTCTGCCCTTTTACCTTGATATCCATGGCACTGTTTTTCATCAGTTTTGTATTCTAAGCACTTATCTCTATATGTTACGTACATATGTGTATATATGCTATTTAGGACTAAGAAACATATTTAGGTTCCAGATCTTCTGATAAGGCAGTGGTCGGAGCATGTGTTATCATCTGTGTATTTTGAAAACATTTCTAGTTATTTCACATCAAGAAGACCTGGTGGCGAAAAAGTCTTGCTCTTGTCCATCTCGCCATCATTTTCAGTCTTACTGCACATTTGTCTGGAAGTTGTCTGTATATACTCAGCAGATTAAGAAACGTCCCCATGCTAATACGGTATTTTTAGAAACCCGAAATGATCAGGGCTATGGATTATTAACCGTGTATAAGGTGAGCTCATTTCTGGATCAACACCACTTCCTTCAGAATGATACCCTGTCTGGTGAAGTCAATAGGGATCATAGTAAACAGCGGAAAACAACGGTCACTTGTGAAAACCTTATATCTGATCATAATATATTATTGAGATCATTTTGGGTTTCTGAAAATATTGACTTAAGCAGCAAGGGACTTTTCTTCCTTTTTTTCTTTCTTAGCTGAGTTAATTTTACATGTATTTGTTCACACATACAAGACTAGAACCACCGTGTGACTCTTTAGTTTAAACAGTATTTTATTCAACATATAAACATACACAATCAATTCATACATGGATAATATAAAGGATTCGATAACAAGCTAACTAGCTTATAGACATCGTCTCCTAGACGTGTGTGACTCTTTGTCAAGGCTGTTAATCTGCCAAGAATACTGACTGGGGTTGAACAGATATGTTTGCTATAGCTGACTTATATAGCATTCCTCAAAATTATTGAGAATTGCATTTTGGCTTTCAGTTGCTAGCCGTATTTTTCAGCAGCAGTTAAAATCACTAAAATACAAGGAAAGAACCTCATTTTCAAGTTTGATATACAAACATGATAGTATGATATATTTTCATGTGCATCTATTTTCGGTGAAACTTGGCTAGGGTAGACCCCTGTAAAATTATGTCCCTTGATTTTAACACTGTTTAGCTATAATACCTTTGCTAGAAATGGGTGATCTCTTCGGAAATAGTTTATTTTCCCCATTGTATATCATCATCAACAATACAAATGGTGACTTACATACTGTGCATGGTTTAGAGTTGCTAACTCCAATTTTTGGGATTGGGACTGGCAAAAGTAACATACAAAGAAAATTGAAGGAATGTAGAACAGCAAAATTCTAATCTGCTGACAATCTGAATGAAATGTTTCGGTCTAGATTTACACAACCATGTCGAATCTTATGTCCGTAAAAACACTTTTACTACTCCTTATAAAACTAAAGGTTGTTAGTAGTTACCATCAAGATTTATAAAACAAGGATCACAGCTACATACCCTCTGTCGAAATTTCAGTTGTTTTTTTTTTTTCAATTTTATGCACTTTTTCGAAAGAAAGTCTTATGGTTAAAAGCCAGTAGCAGCTGCCGCTGAAAAAGTCATATAACCATTCTAACTGCATGTTTTGTGTAGGAACGATTGACATAGTCGCAGAAATAGTATTGTAAATGAGTTTAAAATCGCCGTTACACCAGTATGGTAATTTTACCTCTGTATGGAAACTGCTGTATCCCTGAAATTGATCCTACAGTTTCAAAATATTTTACACTGGACATTACTTAAATGACGATATTGCTACTCACATTATGGCATCTTTCAGAAAAAGGTTGTGCTCATAACCATGCTAAGAATCCCCGCATGCAAACATTTCAATCTCGATTTAGTAGCCGTTTTCTCCCATTAAGTTGCGCAAAAGTTTGACAATCGGTTGACAAATAAGAATTTTACGTCTAAACATAATAATTTTCGGAATAGGGAATATTGCATGGGGAAATTGAAACCAAAGGAAGTCACTGTTTTCCCGAAAAGCACTTTACATATTTTACCTGAAATGTATAAAACCAACATTAAATAGTACTAAAAGCTTGTAAGAGGCACAAATGTCTAAATAAAGATGAAATTCCTTGCCAGAATTCAAACTAAGATATTTTGGATTATCTCCCTCGTCCATTGAAAAACCTGTAAGAAATTACTTTTGTATATGAAAATTTTATTTGTTGACCCTTTTTCATTTTTGCGGCATATTTAGGAAAACAGGACTACAAAATATTGATAAAGGAAAACTTTGCCAGAGGGATTCATTATATGCTGCTATGCATAAAACAAGTTTCCGAAAGATGTCACACTGGGAGTAGTTGATACGTCAGTTGTTACAGCGCTGATATCATGCAAAACAATAAAGTGGTCAGGAATCCATTCCCGTCATATTTTTGTTTCATTTTAGACTGAGACAATAAAGAGATTTTTCATAAACAAGTTTGAGGCTCAGCTTAATAGTGTTCCTTCTGTGTTTAACTTATGGTGTGCTACGTCCAGCGCAGATTCCATATCACCGTATCAAAGTTTCGCTACTGTATCGAGCTACCTTAATTCAGACGTAACAGAAAAAGAAGAAAGTCAGGTCTTTGGCTCCACAATGGCAAAACCGCCGGAGTCTGGAGTCCCCAATGTCCGTGCCTCCTCTGTCGGAAAATGCAGAAGTATACTGAACGCCAAAAGAAACGCATACAAAGTATATATATCAAATTTTCAAAAGTAGGCATCTGCTTCTAGTTTTTGTCTTGTTAGTTTGACGTGTCCATGAGTTTTTATGAAAAAGAATGTCTGAAATTCTCAATATCTCTTACACTGTAACTGAGAAAACCGACACTTTCAGGATGGGGTAAAAGTAAAAGTTGCAAAAAAAAACAAACCAAAAAACAAGCAATCTTTAAGGGGTTATATTCTCAACTGCAGAATCTTTGTGAATCACGATTTTCCTGCGATTGTGAATCTCAGAATCAGAAGAAAATTTTCTATAACTCATTTTGTTCTTGTGCTGCCTTTAATTATTGAAAAACGAGACAAGGAACGGTTAGGTATTAAGAAAGCCTAAACAGACATTTCACTTTAACTTAGACTTTTCCACTGAACATTCTAACTCTGATACGTTCAAAGAGAAAAGGAAAATCCTTGTAACAGTAGTTATACTGTAGTGAAATGCAACATAAAATCATTCGTAAAAGAAACCGCAGCGTAAAGCCATAAAAAGTGCCGTAAGCGGTCTTCAAAAATTACTCTTTGTTTAATAGAAAGGGAGGTAATTTGAAAATGGAATGATTTCATAGCGCTGTCGTTTAATAAATAACAATGACATTCATATGAATTTGGCGGTTTTCTAACAGTTGCATATCTTTCTGAACACAATAAGCTTTATTGGAGAAGGAAAGAATATTCTTGCAATGGAATTTAATGTTTTCGAGAAAGTGTGATAACTCTTTTACGAAAGATTTAAATCATGATAGTTTCATCGTGTACTGTGGTCGGATGAAAATCATAGTCTATGCAATGATCGATTTGGACTTGCCTAGTGACAGTGCCGGGAAAAAAGAACGTAAATTTGTATGCGTTTCTTTTGGCGTTCAGTATACATGTACTTACTCCAAAACTCAATCTCAATCGTCAATAACTTTATTGTTCTTTGTTCAATTTGCATGAAATGTTCGCCAAACAGTTTGTTTCAGTTGTGAATCTTTTTGAAATTTAAAATCACCTGACGACAATTGAGCGAAATGCTAAATTTTATTCGACTAACGCATTTGCCTCGTCATTGATAGACTTGCCTCCAGATATTATCAGGGAAAAAACGTGTGTGCTGTAACAGGGAATTAACAAAAATTGCGCAAATGCATTGGGTCCCTTTTTGTCCCGTTCGGTCCAGTCAAATACAGTTATCAATTGTACCTCTTCAACGCTGAGAATCTCGAGATGCTATCTGTCACTGACTGAATCCGGTGCCATGATCGATGTAGGCACGACCAATAGCCGGTGCCGATTATTTTTTAGTATATTCCCTATTTTCGGTATTAAAATGCGAATGGGTCCATCAGTGAGCTCCGTATTTGTGTCCTAAGCATACAACTGATTGCTTTTGAAAGGAAGTGTAGAAAAAAAGCATAAAGTGCTAAATATTTAAGGACAAAGTGCCGACTACAACGATCGTTTATTAGAGGTTCAACGGATTAAACGCTAGTGATAGGAATCTGTTGCGATATCAACTAATTCAGTAACGTTGATTATTGAGGCATTCCGTGAACACAGGAGCAATCAAAGATCGTTCTTTTTCCGAACAGAATAAATTAATCTTTGGAGAGGGAGAGACCTTACCATTTTTATGCCCCCGTAACGATAGTCAGGGGGCATTAAGAGTTGCTCCTGTCTGTCCGTCCATCTGTCCATCTGTCCGTCCGTTCGTCACGCTTTATGGTATAGAGTTTGTGTAATCATTTCCCCCCACACTTTTCAATAAATCTTTTTCAAACTTTGCATACATGTTGTGGACATATTGATGATGTGCATAATTAATTTTGACAGAATTACGGCTTTTTGACCTTAGTCATTTTAGGCAATTTTTTGCATTGTAGGGTATGAAGTTTGTGTAATCAACTCCTCCTACAGTTTTCAGTGGATCTTTTTCAAACCTTGCATACATGCTGTAGACATATTGAAAATGTGCATATGGGTTAATGTTGGAGCTAGAATTAATTTTGACAGAATTACGGCCTTTTGAACTTAGTTATTTTAAGCAAATTTTTGCATTGTAGGGTACTGAATTTGTGTAATCAACTTCTCCCACAGTTTCCGATGGATCTTTTTCAAACTTCACACACTTGCTGTGAAGGTATTGAAGATATGCATATGGGTTTATGTTGGAGCTAAAATTAATTTTGACAGAATTATGGCCTTTTGAATTTAGTCACTTTAGGCAAATTTTTGCATTGTAGGGTATGGAGTTTGTGTAATCAACCCCTCCTACAGTTTTCAATGGATCTTTTTCAAACCTTGCCTACATGCTGTTGACATATTGAAAATGTGCATGTGGATTTATGTTGGAGCTAGAATTAATTTTGACAGAATTACGGCCTTTTGAACTAAGTCATTTTAGGCGTATGCCTGCATTGTATATGCCTGCATTGTAGGGTGTTTATGGTTAAAAGATGCTTTAGGGATGTACATGTCCTGTGACAGGCGCTGCACGGGGGCATCATTAGTGCCTTACAGACACAATTTTCTAGGTTTCTCTATCGGACGACCAGAATCCCGTACGAGGACAACCAGAATCAAGAAACGTCGTTTCGGGACAATCAGATTCCGTTATGCCTACACACCGTGAACTTCTGACTGTGTATGTTTTTGTAAGAAACTTTTTGAGATTCTGTCAAGGCATGTATTAAGAGAGCCAGCTGCTGTCAAGGGATCCTCCATAATGATAAAGAGACTTGTGTCATCTGCAAATAAGCGAATATTCGAACCTATGTCATTTGCTGTATCATTGATATACAATAGAAAGAGAAGAGGACCTAATATAGAACCCTGGGGAACAACAGCTCGGTTGATTTTCCAGTCGGAGACGGCACCAGGTAATATAACTCTTTGTTTTCTATTGCAGAGATAATTTTTTAGCCCATCAAGGACCTCCCCTTTAACACCAGCAGCTTGCAATTTATGCAAAAGACCAGACACGGCCAACTGCTTTGCTGATGTCACAGAAGACAGTCCTCACTTCTTTTCCGGCATCAAGTGCTTGACAGAATGTATTATACAGGAAAGTAAGCTCGTTAATCGTTGAGTCACCAGGAGTTTGAGCGATATCTGGTAACTTTGAGCAGAGCTGCTCTCTGTAGATCTACTGGACCAAATTCTTTGCAAGCTTTGTCTGTAACAGTTGATAATGCAGCCTCCCCGTAATCCATCGCTGGGAAAACTAGTGATCTGTAAAGCCTTAAAAATGTGCATTGAGAGCATCTACTGTTACTGTTGATGAAAGGTCGATACCTTTTAAACCCTTAAAACAGGTTGAGGTGGAATTATCACAGCCTGTGTCTTCTCTAGTGCGATTCGCATATTCCACTTAGGGCACCAGGTGTTTATGATTTGATTGCAATCTTCAGAAGATGGTCTCATCCCGTCCAATCAAAACGCCGGAAAAGTGGTACGAACGCCAGATATGCGGTATTTTTTCACGCCGATTTGTAGTATTTTTGTCTGATTCGCCGCCAGTGATCTTGACAGTGGGTTATAAAAGTAGGATAAATTAATTGTTATAAATGGTGAGTTATGGTGAGTTTGTTGAGAACCTACGTTTGTTTGTCGTAACATTCAAAGTGATTTTGCTTTATATATTCGGCCTTTCGCTAAGAACTTATTCACGTCCTCAATTTCGTACTTTTTTTAATTTTCATTGAAAAGTGTCACAATGAGTTGGCTAAAGAACAATTTTAAACATCCTCATACCATTATCGGGAACCGAGTGACGCATTTTCCACCGAGGAAACCGAATTGGAAGCACAGTCTTTAAAATTAAAGGTAACGCCGGATAAACTGGTATGAGTTTCTTTGGAAAGTATTTATCTTTTTCCATCAGACAAATAAATAAGTACACAATCAGCATATTTCCAGATGTAAGATGCAATAGTATTGATGTTTCCTCAGACAATTTTAGTTGCTGCTGCTCTAAGTCTGTCTGCCTATAAAATTGTGAAAAATAAATGCCAAATCAAAAGTTGTCATTATTATATTTGATGCTATGTTCGTTTCTAAATGCTTTTATCAGTAATGCAAGCAACCCGTCTTAACGGTGGTATATAAAACTAAACTTGGTAAGAGAATAACTACTTTTCTAACAGACAGCAAATGCAAATTTCTCGGTACAAATTTGTTGCCATCTATGAGATGGGACACAATGTAAGAATAATTTCCCTTGTAAGTATATGATTAGGCTGCTATATTTTGCTGTTATGCTATTTGAGCTTAATGAATTGGCCTTTAAGTCACTATGTTTCTTAAACCCAAAATTAGTAGGCTTCCTAACTGGAGCCCACTGCTTATGTGCTGTTATACTTTCATTTTTATTGGAACCCAGCCACTTATACATAGTTGCTTTCTCATTTTTATAGACTTATGCATGGATTCACATGTCATTTGTAAATATATTCAATATTCATATATACATGTATATAACCTAACTGTATGCCTTTTTTCAAATCGCAGGGATACTGATGTGTAGTTACGTTTATACAAGTAAGTAGTGTTTGTTTCATTTTCGATTAGACTGCTGTGTCAGTCTACACGGTTTTGTTGATGGTAAAATCTAACTTGTTCGAATTTTAAGATACAGAATTTATGTGTCCCAGCAGGCACAGGACATTGAAACACATTAAATCAATGCTGAGTCAACGTCATGACGTCAGTTCAATGTTGATTTAACGTTTTGTGCCCCGTTAGTGTCCCAATATTTAGGTAAATACATAATAAATAAAATAATTGGTACCAGATAATATTCCAATATTTAGGATTAAAGACATTATGAATAAAGTTTGTTTACTTGAGATTTGTCCTTCAACACACAATGTATATGCATTTGTTAATGGATATATTTCACCTTAGCAGGCACACATCGTTGAACATGATCAGCACGGATTCAACGTCACCAAATTGATTAAATTTGAGTTGATGGTTTTTGTCCAATGGGACTATTTTCGAATAGTATCAATTGGAGGTGCTGTGGATAGCATCCGTGGCCCATGTGGCTTTTCCGTTAGATGCCTTGTCACGAGACAATACATCTTATAATATATGCACATCTGCATTTTCAGAGTCCGGTCGTTTTGGACAAGGGGTTTACACCTTTGATTCCCTCCGATCTCGGATTCGAGTCTGTTCTTCTCTAGCCTTTGCGCCACTTCTTTACTCAGTAACCCTATCGACCCGATATGATGAAGGACCGTAAATCCCCAAATAATTAATCCATCAATCCATCCACCAGTCAGCACAGATCAATGCCTCTCACTAGGATTCGTAGATTGTTCATGCGAGCAGGGATGAGTGACCAGACTATAAAGATGTGCTGATTGTATACATATTGATTTGTCTAGTGGAAAAAATAAGCATTTTCAAAAGAAACTGATAACAGTTTATCCAGCGTTACTTTTAATTTTTGAGACTGTGCCTCCAATTCGGTTTCCTCGATGGAACATGCATCAATCAGTTCCCTGCTATGGCATGAGGATGCTTAAAATTGTACTTCAGCAAACTCATTGTGACTCTTTTCAATAAAAATTAAAAAAGTACGAAACGTGACGGCGTGAATAAGGTTTAAGCGAAAGAAAAATCACTTTAAATGTAACGACAAACAAACGTAGTTTCTAAACTAAATGTAGTCTGGACACTAAGTAAAATCTATATAGATCCGGATAGGCTAATTCGTCGGCCATTACTAAAACTTTGTACCCCACCGCACCGGCTAAAACCTTGTACCGCACATACGGAAATTTCCGTACAGTGCCGAGTAAATTCCAAACTTTACCGCACTCATGTTATATACTATCTCTATATACAGATTTGTTCATGTCTTTCTTTGTGACAGTAAATAATGAATTAATTAACAAATATTTACTGTATGTCGAATTAATACGACGAAAATACTCCTCCATCTCAATATATATACTTTGGATCATTCTACCCTATTTCCTGCAAGCAAACTCTCAATTCAAATACTTTGAATATGTTCTCTGCATGCATAATAATATGGCAAATTTACATTATACTGTCGAGGCTTATTCTCCAAAGAATTTAAACATGTATCTCTCTGATGATTGCAACACAGACATACGTTTAAAGAGACCCCCCCCCCCCCCCGTACAAAATCTTTTTCAGATAGTTATCTATGTATATGCGATTCGTTTAAACCTAGGAAAGTGTACGTATAAAGTTACATTAAAACAAAAATGTATATTGAAAGTGTATCTCAGTTTTATTTTTATAAACAAAACTTACCGAATCTAAACGCTAGGGATTACCATGTGATAGTTATCCTGAGAATTTATGGCATTATTGAAATGGATAAACCCGATATTGTAATCCGTTTTGAGGTTGGGCAATTAAGGTTTCAGCATGATATAAATATGTATATGTTTCCAGTACATTAACACGTCTAATTAAAAAATATATTTACAAAATCAGCATATAACTAACATATTATTTGCCCACAGTAGAGGCCGTAAAATTCGGTAGGGTTCGGAAATCTTCGGCGGTGCTCTATTTTACGTAGAGTTTAGCGGACAGATTTTTCAAGAGACAGTTGGCATTTCAATGAGCACAAACTGCGCACCCTTACTTGCCGACTTGTTTCTTTATGGATATGAGGCGGAGTTTATACAAGGGCTCTTAAAAGAGGGTATTTTATATAAACACCTTGCATAGAAATTCAACTTCACCTGAGGTACATAGATGATATTTTGTCTCTGAATAACCCAAAGATTTCGGAGTTTATTGACCTCATCTATCCATGTGAACTTGAAATTAAATTCACCACGAAGTCCAGTTCATCTGCCTCATACTTAGATTGTTATCTCTATATTGACAATGGAAAGCTTGTTACTAGGCTTTATGACAAGAGGGACGACTTCAATTTTCCCATAGTTAACTTTCCATTTTTGAGCAGTAATATCCCTTCGGCACCTGCATACGGAGTTTATGTTTCTCAGCTAGTCCGCTATGCTAGAACCTGTTTCAAATATCATGACTTAGTTGAAAGAGGGAGGCTGCTCACCCGTAAACTGTTGACACAGGATTATCAGAAAGTAAAGCTTGTGTCGACAGTGAAAAAGTTTTATGGGAGACACCATGACCTCGTTGATCCCTACAATGTGGCTGTTTCTAAACTAATTTCCGATTTGATGGCCTCAGCCGAAGCTTTGTTAAGCCTTCAAATACCGGACTTTCTTTTTCACTGACTTTTCCTACTGATACATAGATATGGCGGGTGTTTTATAATAAGCAGGTGATGTTTACTACTCGCGAGCACCTGATCACACTTCAATTTCGGTGTCCATTACTCACGTTTACTCACGTAGTCGACGTCGTAGAAAGTCATCTGACTTGTATAGACGCATTTGAATTGGTATTTCTCAGTCCGGTAGTTGCACCAGTCTCGTAACATGCTGGGTAGAATTTCCGTGGGTGTCCCTTCCAGTGAGAATTCAACCGACTCTTAAAAGCGTTCAGGGAGGGTGCCGTTACTACTTGTTCAGGAAGTTGGTTCCATGCATTTACAACTCTGTTAGTAAAGCTATTTGCCCGTATATTTAAACGAGGTCTTTCTTTGTATAATTTCTGTGAATGTCCTCTAGTCATAGTATATGTTGCCATTGTGAATAGTTTGTCCTGTTCTACTTTATCTATTCCACGCAGAATCTTGTAGACTTGTATCAAATCTGATCTTTCCCTTCTATATTCCAAAGATGGTAAACCAAGTTTCTTTAATCTTTCAGGGTACGACAGGTTTTTACAGGATCTAACAAGTTTAGTTGCCCTTCGTTGAACATTTTCTATAATAATTCTGTCCTTTTTGTACAGGGGTGACCAAATTACAGATGCATATTCCAGGTGTGGCCTTACTAAGCTTTTATACAGATTCAAAAACATATCAGGGTCCAAATAGGTAAAGGTTCTAAATATAATCCCAAGGTTTCTATTAGCAGTATTTATTTTAATTGAGATGTGCTCTCTAAATGTCAGATTTTTATCTATAGTGACACCTAAATCTTTTTCACTGTCTACTTTTGTAATTTCACATTCTCCTTCTGGGGTTTCAATAGTATATCTATGTCCAAATTCATGTTTCCCGATATGTAGGTGATGACACTTAGCATTGTTAAATTCCATATCCCAATCTTTAGCCCATGTCACTGCTGATGTTACACTATGCTGTACTTGTTGGATATCTTGTTGGCAGGTTATCTGTTTATATAGTTTTGTGTCGTCTGCAAACAGCTTAACACAAACCTTCAGAACATCAGGCAGGTCGTTAATGAATATTAAGAATAACACCGGCCCCAAAACACTTCCTTGGGGTATTCCGCTAGTAACTTTTTGCCACCCAGATTCCACTCCGCTGACAACAACCCTCTGCACTCTTTTATTAAGGAACTCCTTAATCCAGTTGTAAAGACTGCCCCTGACTCCGTATCTATGTAGTTTATGCAGTAAACGAGTGTGTGGTACACGGTCAAAAGCCTTTCGAAAATCTAAATATATTACATCAACGTCGTCACCGTTATCGATAGCTTGAGTTATGTCTTCCATATATTCCAATAGTTGTGTAATACATGATTTACCGGTAATAAATCCATGCTGTTCTGTGGCAAACAAATTGTTGCTTGTCAAGTGCTCGACCAATGCATTTCGAATGAGTCTTTCCATCAGTTTTCCCGGTACAGAAGTTAAACTGATTGGTCTATAATTGGCTGGGTCTTTTCTTTCACCTTTTTTGAAAATAGCCGTTACGTTGGCACATTTCCATATTTCAGGGATTTTACTTTCATCTAATGATTTTTGGAAAATTTTTGCTAAAGGTATTTTGATCAAATCTTTCGTCTGCTGTAAAAAACGAGGATGGATATTGTCCGGCCCTTGGGACTTGGTAGGGTTCAGTCTTTCTATGGCTTTTGCGACCAGTTCTTCAGAGATAGTGACAGTCTCCACAACTTGAGTAAATCCTCTTTCTTCAAAGACAGGAATATCGTCAGTATTTTCAACTTTGAAAACGCTTGCAAAATAATCATTTAGAGTATTGGCTGTCTCTTGGTAGTTTGATGAAACTTCTCCATTTGACATTTGTAACTTAGACACCACGGATTTTGTTTTTGACTGTTTTCTCACATAGCTCCAGAAGATTTTATTGTCTGTTTTGATTTTAGCGGATAGATCTTTCTCATAATTATATTTGGCCTTTCGCATTTCGGCTGTTACAAGGTTTCTTGCGACTTTGTATCTATTAAAATTTTCTATTGTTTTGCAGTACTTAAATTTCAACCATTTTTGGTGTTTGGTTCTTATAGCATCAAAGCATGACTGGGTTAGATAAGGAATATACCCCTCGCGATTCCGCCTTGACCCACTCTCTGGTATGTGTTCCTCAATTAATTTGATATAAATTTCAGTGAGTCTCGACCAAGACCGCGACAGGTCTAGCCCTCGCAGTTCCTCATCCCAATCAATCGTTGACAAGTCAGCTTTTACTGTTTGATAGTTACCTTTATGGAAATTATATTTCACTTGATTACCACCCTCAAACTCTGAAGTTGTATAACAGTTGAAACTAAATGAAATTAAAAGATGATCACTTTTGCCTAAGCTTGATAAATATCTCATGTCTGACATCATATCCTCTTCATTCGTAAAAATCAGGTCAAGCACAGAAGGTTCATTTCCGGAACGCACCCTGGTTGGCTGAGTCACATGTTGAGTAAAATATGAGTCACGCACACATTCCACAAACAAACTAGCAATATTGTTCTCGCCAACTGATGTTGTCATAGTTTCCCAGTTTACTTCCCTTAAATTGAAATCTCCCCCATAATTAATTTATGAGAGTCTCTAGTATCTTTTACTTTTTTAAATAGGTTTAACAATTCAAGAGAATTTTGATCGTTGCTGTTTGGACTCCTGTACAAACAGCCAACCAGGAGTGTATCATTATGCCTCAATTTAATTTTGCACCAAACTGCTTCTTTGAAGTCACTTTCTATATCAATCTGTTCAGCACAAAGTCCTTCATGCACATAAATTGCAGTCCCTCGACCCTCATTCAGATTACTGGTAAAAATATTATAATTGTTAAGCTTGTAGTAAATTTCATGATTTTCAAATGCCGAATGCTTTGGCAATATTTCTGTCAGACCAATAATATCAATTCCCTTATTCATTAAAAGGGTCTCCAGCTCAAGTTTCTTTTCTATAGTAAAACAATCAACATTTGAATAAAACACTTTTAAGTGGCTGGTATTTCCTGCATTTAAAACAAACGTACTATTATCATTAAAAGACTCCCCAGTTATCTGACTAATGTTTGGGGTTTCACTATTTACATTGGTAAAACAATTGTCCTATGCAAGATTTGGTGGTGCCGGAGGCGGCCATCTCAGACGCCCTCCTTCAGAATCAAAGTTGGAGTGCCCCTCTCCAGTATAGATACCTCCTACCACCGTAGCGTCACCGACAAGAGTCGTATCATTATATGCACTAAACGATGACTCATTACTCTCCAAGTTTGATTCAATATTTAAATGGGGCAATACTCGCTCCCCCATAATCGGACTAGGTTGTGTTCCTTCGATCACCATCGACACAACGTTCTGCCCCTCTCTGTTAGAAGTCCCTACTTCGTTTTCACCGTCTGACTCTGAGTTTGTTTCCATACGCCTATGAGTATCTCTTGGGCGTTGACCGCGTTGGACTCTCTCTCTGCGTTCCTTACGTTGTTCAGCTGTTAAGTCCTTACTTATTATTACTCGCTGAAATCTCTCACTAGTCTTTCTTACAATAAACCTAGCATTATCTAATAAAAACTTTCTCTGTGCCTTGGAGTCCATATCTGTGTATCCTAAATATTCCAAAATTGTCAATGTTAAAAGTACTTACGAGTTCGGACTTATGATTTGGGTACGTTGACCACTCTCATTTACCCCAGTGCGGTGCGGTGCAAAACAAGGTTTTAGTAATAGCTTAATTCATCATATTCACTTACCGTTTTTAACTATTAATTCATCCGACTTTTGTAACCCACTGTCAAATTTAATGGCGGCGATTCAGACAAAAATACCACAATTCGGCGTGAAAAACGTATCCGGTGTTCGTACCACTTTTCGGGCGTTTCTATTGGACAGGGTGGGTCGGTGAACGTAAAGTTAATCTAACGGAACGATTCGGATCGAGTGGACCCGGATTGATACGATTCGGGTTGTATCGGTGAGTTAATCGCCGTTCGAACTTCCGGTAAATCTAGATTTTTTTTCAAGCACGTTTACTTTCTTTTTTATTGTTTTCACAAAGTTGTTTATCAAAACAGTGGTCATCGATATAATTTTTCCGTCATATAGCATGAAAAGAATTACGTTTGAATATTTTTCTTACACAACCATTGTTGATATTGATGGAAAGTCACTCCGAACTCCACCCGGTTCGTGTACCCCACCCACTTTTTAACACAGTTGCCGATCCAAAGTGGTGCAATAAAGCAATAAACGAATCTCAGGGATATAGACTAACTCATTTTTCTTAGGAGCAAGCTGGGCCCCTATAAACTGAAAATTAGTGATAATATTGTGTTTTTACCCCTTTATAAACTATACAATTCCCTTGTAGCTTAGAAGCAAGGCAAGAGGGATGGAAATTGAGACCGCTGGCTGTCACCGCTCTGGATTCGTGCAAAGCGCTCAGCTGTAATTCACCTAACTGCGCATGTCTGGCGGAAGTAGATAAATATCGCCCCTTGATTTGCTTCTAGTGCTACTAATCCCCGGTGCTTACATCCGGACCCGGGAATCGGGCCAAGACGATGCGTCACTACACTCCTCCCAACTTTATGATGAAAGGTTCCACCCAGGCTGGGAAGCCGAAAAGAGATGTGCTAGCCATAGGTCCACACACAATACCTTACCTCTTTGGTGTAGCTTACATCAACCAGGACTGTTGTGAACTACAAGTCCACAGGAATCTTCTTGACAAACCATAGGCTCGTCGATGACTTCTTTTGACAAACTACAAGTCTGTCGTTGACTTCTGTTGACAAACTACAAGTCTGTCACTGGATATCTGTTTATACTGGACAGATGACAGACTACAAGACATATCATCTGGAATTCTGGATATCTGTTGAAGATGACAGACTACAAGACATATCATCTGGATTCTGGGTTGAAGCTGACAGATGACAGACTACAAGACATATCATCTGGATTCTCTGTTGAAGCTGACAGATGACAGACTACAAGACATATCATCTGGATTCTCTGTTGAAACTGACAGATGACAGACTACAAGACATATCATCTGGATTCTCTGTTGAAGCTGACAGATGACCGACTACAAGACATGCCATCTGGATTCTCTGCTGAAACTGGCCAAATGACAAACTACAAGTCTGTCACTGACTTCTGAGCAGACAACATGTCCGCTCAAACTGTTGACATCCGGATTGCTTTGTTGACTGGATGGTGACATAACCGCCACATGAAACGCATGAGTGAGCTTAGAGCTACAAGCCCCACTCGACTGGATCTTGACATGAGTGAGCTACAAGCCCAACTCAACTGGAATTTGACATGAGCGAGCTACAAGCCCACCTCAACTGGAACTTGACATGAGCGAGCTACACCCCCAGCTCACCTGGATGTTGACATGACTACTCTCTTGAGCGAGCTACAAGCCCAACTCAACTGGAATGGATTACTGCCGTCCACGAAGCTTTCTTTTAAATCTTCCTCGCCTGACTACAAGTCTCGGCTCAGACAGATCTGGTGGATAGCAGAGTAACCTCTCTCTGTGGGGATCTCTTTCCCTGACTACAAGTCCGGGAGCGAGCATCCAGCTGTCTTGACTTTTGAAGTTGTTTTCTTGGGGATCTCTTTCCCTGACTACAAGTCTGGGAGCAAGCATCCATCTGTCCATCCATCATGGCAGAGTAGTCTTGAAATCTGGATGTAGCATCCTGCACAGGTTCCACAGGTGATTCCTGACACTGGTGACCTCTGAAAGTATTTCCTGACACCGGTAACCTTTAAGGTATTTCCTGACACCGGTAACCTTCTTTCCTGTATATCTGACATCACAGTCTTATCACCCTGGTTGAAGTCATTGGACGATTCTTGGACAGGTTCCAAAGGTAATGCCTAACACCGGTAGCCACTGAAGGTATTTCCTGACACCGGTAACCTTTCCTGTTTCCTGTACTTCAACAACTCATTTAAACGTGAGTGATCTGACTGGACTGTGAAGATTCAACCTAACAGTTTTCACCTGATGTACCTGTACTCCTTCCTCCCCTGTTTACTTTAAAGGCCTTCCCTCTACTGTGTGGGATTCCTATCCCGACCTTGGTCCTCCGAATCTTCTGACTTGCTCCCTTGCTTTTTACTAAGCCATGCTTGATAGACTCTGCAATCTTTCTTCATATGTCCAAATTTCTTACAGAAGAAACACTGAATGGAACTTTTCTTCTTACTGTCTGAATTCCGTTCTGTGTCTGAAGAAGATTGATAACTGGATTGAGAGCTTGTCTGTAGTTTTACTGCGAAGTCTTTTATTGCTGATGCAATAAGTTGTTCAATCCTAGCTTCTGATGGGGACTGCACAGCATTGACTGAAGCTTCATTTTCTTTCTTCGCCTTCTTTCCATCAACGGCTTGAGAAATATATTGATGGTGTTTTACCAAATTTAATGCCTCTTCCATGGTTTTAGGATGTTCAAAACAAGCGTGTTTAGCTGCATCCCTGTCAATACAACCCTGGCAAAATCTAGCAATGGCTTCTTGTTTCAGATGCTTTTCTGGTAAATCTACGAATGCTGGAGTAGCAAGAGTCATTACACGGTCCGCCCAATCTTCCAATGATTCATCCTGCTTCTGAAAAGCTTGACGAAATCTTGCCTTCGAGGTTTCTGTCAACTCCTTTACACCAAACCTAGCGTCTAATTTCTTCATTATTTTTCGAAAAGAGTATTTTTCCTTATCAGATGTTGTTATGGTGAAAAAATCTAGGGATTTTCCTTCCAGACTCCACATCAAATAATCTTTGCTTTCTGCCTCTGACCATTTCATCACTTTTCTGTAGCTATCAAACTTCTTTTTAAAGGATAGCCAGTTTGACTTCCCATCAAAACGCAAAGCCTTAGGGTGTTTTCGGGGATCTCCATGCTTTGAAGAATATCTGTCCACTGAAGAATCTCTGTCTGAGTCTGAATATTATGAGTGAGGATGTTTTCCTGATCTTTTTGTTTTCTGTGACCTTGATCTTCCTTTTGATTTACGTGACCTTGACCGTGAAGGAGATCTTGATTGTGATTCTGAACTAGACGATGTATGACGTTTATGTTTATGTATCTTTGATTTAGCACGCCTTGTCTGAACTCTCCTTTTATGGGAAGATCTAGAATGTGACCTTGATGATGATCTTGACGTTGACCTTGAACTAGATGACGATCGACGTTTATGTTTGTGCACCACCCTTGATCTGTCATGCTTTGTTTCTAATTTAATTCTTCTCTTATGAGATTTGAAATGTGGACTTGATGACCTTGAGGCTGACCTTGACTATGATCTGGAAATTGATCTCGAACTTGATCTGGAGTGTTTGTATATCTTTTTCTGTGACTTATTTTTCTTCGAGTCATGTTTACTTGAATTACGTCTCACTGACCTTGACCGTGAAGTTGACCTTGAAGAATCATGCTTCTTTTTCTTCACAACTTTTGTGCCAGATTTTCTCGAGTGGCGTTCAACTGACCTTGACCCTGAAGTCGACCTGGATGAAATGTGTTTCTTTTTCATATTTTTATTGTCAGAATTTCTTGAACGACGCTCAACTGACTTTGACCTTGAAGATGACCTTGATCTACTTCTGTCCTTTTTCTTCATAACTTCAGAGTCTGTTTTCTTTGAGGAGCTCTTATCCTTTTTCTTGACAATACTGGAATCTGATTCCTTAGAATGACTCTGATTTGACCTTGACCTTGAAGTGGATCGTGATCCAGAAGCTGACCTTGATCTTGACCTTGATGGTCTTTTCTTTGATCTTCTGGACTTTGACTCAGACCGTTTTGACTGTGACCTTAACCTCGACACCGACCCTGAGTGTGACCTTGACACTGACAGTGACCCAGAGTGTGACCTTGACCTTTTACTGTGACGCCTATGCGTCTTTTTATGTTTAGGGGAGTGTTTTCTTGAACGTCTCTTACTAGACGGTGACCTTGACCCTGAGGAAGATCTGTGTGCCCTAGGAGATCTGGATCTACAAGACCCAATACCTCCCCCTGACCCTCTTGATGTGGATGTCTTCCTTTCAGCAGGTTTCTTATCCTCTTTCTCACCATGAGATACTGACCTGGAATCAGTTCTACAAGGACGTGATTCTTCTGGCTCATGGATACTCGCAGCTGCTGCTAACATACCAGATGCTTCCTGATCTGTCAACTTTGATGCCAACATGGAGAAACTCTCTCGAACTGGTGACATTGACTCTTTTCTTGGCTCAAATGCTGATGGCAACGTCAGTGGATGCCAAACTTCTGACTCTGGTTCATGTGGTGACCTTGACCTTCTTGCTGTTGTCTGGTGGGCAAAGCTCACCAAGGGTTCCCATGAATCATTCTTCGGTACTGATGGGAGACAGCTTAGATCAATATCGAATGGATCATCTAGCTTTGGCACTGAGAAGTCTATCATCTCCAGGACTTCATCTGACAGGTGTCGCCGAAGAGCCAAATTCAGAGCCTCTCTCTTGATGACTCCATAAACATCTCTGAACTGAATAAGGAGCTGTGCAACTTTTTCACCAACTCCTGGAATCTGTTTCAGTTCCTCTGTAGTCGCTGTGTTGACGTTTATTGGCATGGTGACAGACGTACAGGGATAATACTGACTTTATTGCTATTACAATTGTGGTGGGGTAATGACCATGTGTCTTATTTGAACAATCACGTGTGTCTATAAGACTCCACAAGCAATAAACTTTTAATCAAATAAATCACCTGTGTGTCTACAAGACTCCACAAGAAATCTTATTTGAATAATGTTGTGTGTCTACAAGACTCCACAAGAGACTTTGGGAATAACAAATAAATTACTCATGTGTCTACAAGACCTCATAAGAAATCTTATTTGCACCATCTAGTGTGTCTACAAGACTCCACAAGAAGTAAAATTCCCTATATTATTCCCTGTATAACTGACCCTCTATTAACCTTACGCCTGCTTTCTAATTTCGACCAAAACTGGATAAATTTAGAATTTATAGGTCGAGACTTTCAAGGGCCCTGTGTGTATAGCGTAGAAGCTTGCAATGTTGTTAATTTGTTATTCTAGAACTGGCGACCTATTCCCTCCTTTGTCAAAGTTAGTGTTCGAAAAAACACAGGACGAATGTCAATGGGGGAAAAGGCGAAAATAACAAAATACAAATGCTTCTGCCAAGTTTACCTCGTCGCCATTATTGTGTTTTTACCCCTTTATAACTATACAATTCCCTTGTAGATTAGAAGCAAGGCAAGAGGGATGGAAATTGAGACCGCTGGCTGTCACCGCTCTGGATTCGTGCAAAGCGCTCAGCTGTAATTCACCTAACTGCGCATGTCTGGCGGAAGTAGATAAATATCGCCCCTTGATTTGCTTCTAGTGCTACTAATCCCCGGTACTTACATCCGGACCCGGGAATCGGGCCAAGACGATGCGTCACTACACTAAATCGCCCGGCCAGAAATTAGGGTCCCACATTTAAAACACGAGAATTCTTTTATTCAGAATCTGCGTGAGAATTGCGCCGTTTCCATAGGCTCAGTCTTCACGAAAACCGTCGGTCTGTCGGACAAAACCGGCAAATTTGGAAAATGTCAGGCGATTTTTCGCCACGACGCTGGACCCACTGTCCGACACTAACAATAGTTGGCATGCTCCAACTCGGTAAAATCAAATTTATTGTCAGAAAAGGCCTCTTTTGGCCAAATCAAAAACGAAAGTTTCGCCATTTCTTATTTACAGCAGCGCTTACACAAAGCGACATCTGATTGGTCAGTATATATGCTTTACTATTTATATACAACCAATTGTTTCGAGCGTTACAGTTTTCGGCCCAAAATGTGTTCGCAACGATTGGTTTCGGTCTCGGAATGTATATCAATCTCATCTCCATTTTTTTTAATTTTAATTCCGATGACTGGGCTAAAGTGTTATGAACTTTAACATTTATCCATATCATCTGTTTAATAACTGCTGTGCCAGGTTATTTATCTGCATACTGTTACTGTATTTTGCTGCTTGATAGATAGACTGGTAGCGAATTTAATATGGCCGAACTTCGTGAATCGTACAAGGCCGAACCAAGGATAATAATCACAACAATTTTCTGTACCAAGTGAAGCTTTTGAAAAAGCTTTGGAGTTTATCCCTACCTATGCATAGATGGACATAAGGTATAGCAGAGCATTAATATAATTAAATGGGATTTAAATCAAATAAGGTAAAGAATGAATGATTAAATGAGAATTTTAAGTTAAAATGAAGCAGTATTTTAAGTAATTACAAGTGGTTCCCATTTTTATGACTAAATTTTTTGTTGGCTCGAATATTTTTTTTTCTGTCCTGCAAATTTCTGTTCTGTCCTGCAAAAATTTTGAGACTGTCTGACAGCTGTCCTGCAACTCTTCAGAGGGTTTCGCGAAGACTGTAGGCTATGTTGTAAACCCTAGTAATGCCCTTCTTCCGGGTTTTGCTTCCTTTTATCAATTGGTCATGAAACACCAGCGATATTTTGCCGAAAAATTTACAAACCGTGGAGGTGGCCATGTTGTTTCTTGATAGTGAGTAAAATCCAACACACAAGTATGACGGAACACGGAATATTCAAAGCAGATATCAGCGCCAAAATTAGCAGTGCGCTTTGAGGTGGCGGATTTTACTCCAAGCTGACAGCTGACGATCGCAAGCTGGGCGACTGTCATTTTAATTTTAGGCTCCTAGCCAATTTTTTACTCTCACTGGGCGAGTGGGCGACCGCTAGTCTGTATCCCAGTAATCTGCAACCTGTCATGCTATTTTAGACCCAAAGATTAAGGATATTCAGTCTTCACAAAACCCGTAGATCTTTCGGACAATGTACTTTAGACCGAAGAGCAAATTATATTAAACTTACCTCTTTACATTTTCGAAGCTGAATAGCTATAAATGACGCAGCAGATTCCGGATAAAATCTCAAAACATAATGATTTCCGACTACTGGTTATAAGCGAATGTTTGTGCTCTCGATTCAACGCTATGAAAACCGGAAGAGATTGTACATGTAGTTCGGATACTGTGACAATGCTATTCAACTCATATATGTAAAGCATATTTTTGCTAGATATTTCCTTTGAAGTAAAACAACTTATGGAGCTATCACAAAACTCATGAAAGTGGCCAAACCAAAATATTGGTTTGGCCACTTTCATGAGTTTTGTGATAACTATTTTGGTTTGGCCACTTTCATGAGTTTTGTGATAACTATTTTGGTTTGGCCACTTTCATGAGTTTTGTGATAACTATATTGGTTTGGCCACTTTCATGAGTTTTGTGATAACTATATTGGTTTTGCCACTTTCATGAGTTTTGTGATAACTACATTGGTTTGGCCACTTTCATGAGTTTTGTGATAACTATATTGGTTTGGCCACTTTCATGAGTTTTGTGATAACTATATTGGTTTGGCCACTTTCATGAGTTTTGTGATAACTATTTTGGTTTGGCCACTTTCATGAGTTTTGTGATAACTATTTTGGTTTGGCCACTTTCATGAGTTTTGTGATAACTATATTGGTTTGGCTACTTTCATGAGTTTTGTGATAACTATATTGGTTTGGCCACTTTCATGAGTTTTGTGATAACTATTTTGGATTGGCCACTTTCATGAGTTTTGTGATAACTATTTTGGTTTGGCCACTTTCATGAGTTTTGTGATAACTATTTTGGTTTGGCCACTTTCATGAGTTTTGTGATAACTATTTTGGTTTGGCCACTTTCATGAGTTTTGTGATAACTATATTGGTTTGGCCACTTTCATGAGTTTTGTGATAACTATTTTGGTTTGGCCACTTTCATGAGTTTTGTGATAACTATTTTGGTTTGGCCACTTTCATGAGTTTTGTGATAACTATATTGGTTTGGCCACTTTCATGAGTTTTGTGATAACTATTTTGGTTTGGCCACTTTCATGAGTTTTGTGATAACTATATTGGTTTGGCCACTTTCATGAGTTTTGTGATAACTATATTGGTTTGGCCACTTTCATGAGTTTTGTGATAACTATTTTGGTTTGGCCATTTTCATGAGTTTTGTGATAACTATTTTGGTTTGGCCACTTTCATGAGTTTTGTGATAACTATTTTGGTTTGGCCACTTTCATGAGTTTTGTGATAACTATTTTGGTTTGGCCACTTTCATGAGTTTTGTGATAACTATATTGGTTTGGCCACTTTCATGAGTTTTGTGATAACTATTTTGGTTTGGCCACTTTCATGAGTTTTGTGATAACTATTTTGGTTTGGCCACTTTCATGAGTTTTGTGATAACTATATTGGTTTGGCCACTTTCATGAGTTTTGTGATAACTATATTGGTTTGGCCACTTTCATGAGTTTTGTGATAACTATATTGGTTTTGCCACTTTCATGAGTTTTGTGATAACTATATTGGTTTGGCCACTTTCATGAGGCCGGGTCGGGTAGCGCAATCGGTAGGGCACCTGACTCGTAAGTCAGAGGTCCTGGGTTCGAATCCCGGTCTGGCCACATACTTTCGTTTCTCCTTCCGCTGATTCAAGAAGGGCAGTTGTCAGTTACTGGCGAAAGTATGTGCACTTAGTACTGGTTAACCGCTTAGGAGGTCTAAGCCTGCCCAGGAATAGTGTGGTTAGGTTAACTGACCGTCCCGACATGACCTTAGTTGTTTACCGTGGACGTTAAGCATCAAATCAACCACTTTCATGAGTTTTGTGATAACTACATTGGTTTGGCCACTTTCATGAGTTTTGTGATAACTCCACTAAGTTATCGTTTACAAAGCTGAAATTTAGTATTTTTAGCTTTTCATATATATGACTCGAGTCACTCGAATAGAGAATAGTTATATTTTAGCCATTTATATGCAGAAGCCTGTATTTTTAATTTCCCAGGAAAGAATAAGATTTCCCCATTTGTCAGGCACGTTTTCTGTGTTTAGGGATATACATAGCAAATCCTCATGCTGTCTGCCATCTTTAATAATTGTGTATTAATTTACAGAGTAGCTGAATATCAAAAGAATGGCGAAGCGAACAGCTACCACAGAACTGACTGATAGGAACTGGGACCAGGAGGAGGAGCCGGAAGAGGTAATGTATTTTGTTGCTATGGTTACTAATATAGTTGTGTGACTGTAAATAACTTCAACACTAATCTGGATTTTGAGAAGACATACAGAAAGCTTTTGAGTAACTTCCATTTGATGCGGATGTTGATCGAATTCGAATCCATCAGTCACTACGATTTTTCTGTCTCAAATCCTTAAAGTGTCAGAAATGCGGTAACCAAATTTTTGTACATGTACGCAAAATTACAGAAATTGTTTCAACCAAGCTGTATCATATTTAGAATTCAGACTTGAGGGCAAACAAGTGTATATGAAGATGAAGCGGGTCATTATGTCATTTTGATTGACAGTGTTTGAAAATTCAGGTGTTTTCCTTTTTTGGTTAATTGACTAGTAGTTCTTGCAGTTGGGTCAGAAAATATAACAGTTGATTAAATGGCTTATCAGAGCTGATGTTGATATGTTTTGTCTATGTCTTGCTGACTTTAAATTACCTACATGGCAGGAGGGGCAGTAGTAGTGTAGTGATTTTACACGCTAGACTACCAGTCCAGGAGTCACAGGTTCAATCACCTGCTCCTCAAGTCCTTCAGATTAGGCTTTAAACCAAGGTCCTGTATCCATATGGACACTTTACCCAGATAGGTCAGGCATAATATTCCACAGAATTCTCGTATGTCACGCTGTCTGCTTCATCATGGATCAGAACTGGAAAATAACACTTGTTCGCTCGCCATGACGAGTGGCTCATGCTAAAGGACAAGAGAAATTTTTGACTGTTCCTAGTGCAAGTTTTGAAAGCAACATTTCTGTGGTCTTGTTCAACAAGTGAACTTTTAAGAACTTTCCAGTCCTGATGAAGTTAATACTGTAAAACAATTAAATTTGTTGTTAACTGAAATTTGGCGATATTTGCGGCTAAGGCAAAGAGCGCTAAAATAGAAGTCCCCAATATTTGATTTTCAATACAATTACATATGCACAACTTAATAGAGGCTCAGATAAAAAGGAGAACCTGAATAGTATTTGAGATATTTTCTATAGCATTCCATGGAACTATACATTGTGGCATCCCATTAGAATCGCCTCATCGAGGTGATTCTAATAGATGCCACAATGTACAGTTTAATAGAAATGTAAGGCAAATTGTTAAAAATTTACATTGATGTTTCTTTACTGTCGGGAGCCATTGTCAAAATTGAAATGCACCAATTTGTCATTTTCATTAAACCGCGAGATTTTGATACTGCAGATATTTAGGGGATAACTGTCTTGAAAATTGTCATTTGAGAAGGTAAATCATTGGTTTTATGGTTGGGAATTTCATTTTATGGCATGTCTTGAAAATTGTCATTTGGGGAGGTAAATCATCGGTTTTATGGTCGGAAATTTCGTTTTATGGCAACGTGCCAGCAGAGCTGTAAAACGCAGTTTGCGACCATAAAACCGATGATTTACCTCCCCAAATGACAATTTTCAATATAGTTATCCCCATTCTAATGCACTTTTCCACAATTTCACCTGTCATAATGTACTATTTTGCACCCATTTCAAGCGCTGTCAGCAACGTAAAACCAAGAAGCAACATTACTTAATTACGTTGGGTTTGTGACAGTGTATCGCAGAATATACTGTCGCAGATTTTTTACGTTTAACCAATCAGATGTCGCATTATATTTGTAAGTGCATAAGAATAAGTGCTTTACAGTAGCACAAAACCTTAATTGTTGTGTGTATTTTTGTCAGGCTGGGGAGTTTTCAAAGGCTACGGATGATGCAATGAAACAGCGACATATCATCAAAGCCAAGCGGAAAAATCCTTCATCTGATACGGTGAGTTGTTGCCAGATTGGTTGTTGTTGAATTGTGGGTTACATCTTAGTAAACAATATTCCAGTCATGTCGAGACATTGTCTCCAGATTTTTAGGACTTTTACCCGACCTGAGATAAACTACACTTAGTGTCGTTTATCTCAGGTCGGGTAAAAGTCCTACAAATTTGGAGGTCAGCTAGGTCCTGTTATAGTTACTAGCAGCACTGCTGCAGAGGCACCAGACAGCCTATCTTTCCTGGGCCCCGATAGGTGGGGGCATTGGATTGGTTTGATAAAGAGGAGTCCGGCAAGACAAATCAAAATGTTAAAAAAAGATGTTGCCAGAATGATGGATAGTCATGTGACCATTGCAATGTTTATGATATGATGAAAGAAAGGCAGCTGCTTTTTAGTTCACACTTTAATGATTTTAATTCATTAAAAACAATGTTTTTTTGAGCAAGAAAAAACATCAACCATCTAGGATTGAGGTTCGATATTTTGTTAGATACATGTATCTGATTTAAACTGCGAACAGGTATGGGTCCCTAATGGTAAGCAGTCTAGTGGATTTTTTCTGTCGTACAGAGTTTGGTATAAAATAAGAAACAACTGCTTTTGCACATTTGAACATCCTGCATGTATATATTACTAGAGACTTCAATTCTGCTTGCCATGGAGAATGAGGCTGTGATTTGGCCCCTGAAAAGTGCTGAAAAAGAACACTTATTCAGGGCTGTGGAAATACATATTCCTGACTTGTCCTACTTGTCCTGTTTCACTCTGGACAAGTGAGAAATTTCAGTTTACTTGCCCTGGGACAAGTATTCAAAGTGTCATCAGTGGAAATATTTCAGGATAATTATGAGATATTTTTCATGAACACATATGTTGTGGGGTCCTGTTAGAATTGCCTCATTGGGGCAATTCTAACAGGTGCCCACAACATATGTTTTAATTCGAAACTGTTAGCCAAAAACTGTCATCAAGTTCAACTCTTCCTCTATTCATTATCTATTATTCTTTCCTTATAACATGTACACCTTTTTTCTGGGCAAGTAAATATTTGTTTGGACAAGTTAATTTTGTCTATTTACTTGTCCATCGACAAGTAGAAAATTTTGGTATTTCCACAGCCCTGACTTATTATATAATCAATAAAAATTCTTCTCACATTATGGAGCTGTGTTTAAAATTGTTTGAAAATTGTTACTTGTAGGGTACAGCACCAGCATTTTCTGGCTTTGGAGGCTTTTCGTTTAAGCCCACACAGACAAGTACTCCCCTGTTCGGACAAAAAACTGAAACAAAAATTTCTTTTGGTGCAACTCCTTGGAATGATCAGCCAGATTCTACTTCACAGAACAAAAAACAAAATGGGGAGATAAATGCTGTAGGACAATCTCAAGCCGCTAGTGCTTCGTCAAATAGAGCGGACTATTTATCTAATCTTAAAGCATTAAACAACAGTGTCTTAGAATGGATAACACAGCATGTTAGGAAGAATCCATATTGTATTCTTACGCCAATATTTAAAGACTATGAAAAGCATCTAGGTGAACTGGAGAAGGGAAAGGAAGCATCTGAATCAAATGGAAGCACAAGTCAGCCACGTGAACAGCAAATGGAAACAGGTAATCTCTAAGGAGTTACTCTTAAACTCTTAAGCCCCCCCCCCCCCCCCCCCCAAAAAAAAATAATTTAGAAACAGTGTTGATCCAGATGGCTCATTATCAAAAGAGTAAAATAAGGGACTCATGTGGATCCGTCGCTTATACGGCGCGGAATCCACAAACGATGCTCATTTCTATGTACAACAGATATTATTGTATAAATCAAGTGTTATAAAATAGTGATATAAAGTAACAATTACTTGTAATGACCCTCCAAATACGATAGGTCAAGCAGTGTTTTCCATAGTTTTACGCCATTTTGTTCCAATTTCCTTCCGTCTACCTTCTGAAAACTTGACACAAATGGCCTTAATACTCGTCAATTTAAGCATTGCAAGACTTCTTTCACATGCATGTAGTATCATGCTTTTTAAATGGTGTGGATGCCTTCTACTATTTTCACCATATTTCAGGTAAAACTGTTTGTTTTCGAAGCGACAGTTTTAGAACATACTAACGTCGCCATTTTGACATAACGCATGCTCGAGTGTAATTGTCTTTTAAAAACCAGTCCACGTCATTTGCATATTGTTTTCCCACGCTTTATCATTTCGGGATGTCTCGGCTTCATTTTAGTGAACGAAAAAGACCGAATCTACCCAAATGAACAGTCCTGAGCCTATCAAAATCGAGGTCAATTTTACAATAATAAACAAATGTTTACTACCGGTTTGCCACTAAGTAGCAAAAGAAAATAAAGGGGGGGGTGGATATCGATTCATTCTAGATTACTTCCCTTCCATCAACCTTATTTTCCACGTTTTGAGTCAAATATTCACATGTGGATACCTCACCTTATAAGGGAGGAATCCACATTTGATAAAAATCAGAAATGAAGCAAATATCATCAATGTGGATCCCACTTTGAACATTCTTAAGCCTTGGCCCAAAAAGTTAAGAAAATGGAAGGGAAGTAATCAAGATTCATCTTATATGGGAGGGATCCACATTTGATAAAAATCAGAAATTAAGCACATACCATCAATGTGGATCCCAAGTTGATTTACAGTCAATACACCAAACATTACCAACATTCTTAAGCCTTGGCCAAAAATATAAGATGAAATTGGAAGAGAAGTAATTAAGAATGCAAAAAAACATTGGAAGGAAAGTATTTTAGAATGTCCGAGGCCAACATCCAATCACAGGTCATTGACTTTTATAACCAAGCAAGTGCAGGGAATCCCGGTCTATAAATAAATATATCTTGTGACCTCGTGCATATTCCCGCCGTTTATGGACTGGTACATCGTCTAATTACTGCCTCAAATTTTAATGCACGCGGCATATTTCGTTAAACCGGTCTTTTTTTCGGACTGGTTTGCCATTGTTTTATCTTTCAATAAGGTAGTTCGGAATAGGTCAAAATGGCGGACGTTCAACATGTGAAAGAAGCCACGGAAACATACTACACTGCTCGATTTCTTATGACATTATATGGGAGTTCATGATAGATATTTTACTATTTTTGGAAAGTTAGACTGTTTTTCTTTCTTTAGACGGCTTTTCCCGCTATATTTACCCTTACAGGCGACGGATCCACATCAGTCCCTTATTTTACTCTTTTGCCGAGATGGCACATTATCTCTACTGTTTGTTTTCCAGTCTTTGAATTCTCCATATGATATAGCTTGGACAAAACATATTTTGAAGGCGAAATTTTTTTGCTTCTTGGCCATTTAAGGGTTAACACCTAGCTTCTAGAGCTGACTATCGTCCCAAATTCTGACTATCACGATACTGTCACTATTTGAGAAACCCCTATCACGATACCATTACTATCGAGGGTCTTCGTACTATCACTGTCTCTGCAATTTCTTAAGATTTCAGATGATTAAGTAAGTCCCTCATCTCTAAATTACATACCAGTGCTGTCCACTATGAGAGTAAGCTTTACCACCGTCTTAACAAACGTTTGTTGATGCAAAGCAGACACCTTTCAGGTCCTTAAATGACATTTGTTTGGAAGAAAAGTGTCAAAATCCAGTCCACAATGTGAAAATCTACATGAACAAACACTTCAAAACTATCGATAGTTGAAAGCAATATCGGCGATAGTTATCAATAGTTGAAAACACTATCACGATAGCACTATCAAGGCAACCACTATCACAATGCATTGATGTATCGTTGCACTCCTACTAGCTTCCTGTAGAGAGTGATCTTGACAAACTGTGTAGAACGAGTTCTAAATGTGGAAGAGTCTGTAAAAGAAATTTAGTACTGTAAACTGTGAAACAGAGGTGGCACATTCACTTATAACAGAATTAAATCACTTGAGAATAATTATTTGTTTTAGAAAATCTGAAGTTTCTATTGAAAGAATTCAGTTTGTAATGTCATTGAAAAATTGGCAGAGCATTGCATACATTGTTTGCCATGCTCCAGAAACAATGACCTCATAGATCTGTTACCATAGCAACTAGTAGTCCATATAAGTCCAAAGTCCAAAGTGATGCCATCAAGATGTACTAAGCACAACATTTAATAGTTCATAGTTGCTACAGTAATAGATCTCTTGCGTCATCTCACTTATGATTTGAGAGGAGCATGGCATACATTGTATGCCATGCTCCTCTTGAATCATAAGTGAGATGCTACCAGAAATTAATACAATGGAAAGGTGTGATTATCTTAAACAATTAATTCATTCTCAGATAATTTAATCAGAGCCCTAGATAAGAGAGAGTATTTGGTGATAATTAAGGATAATTTTTGTTAATTCTGGATAAAAACCCCTCATCTGAACTGTCTCGACAAGAGGGTTCAGATGAGGGGACACAACATATGGTTTCAATGAGAAATAAAGAAAATTATTCCTCAATTGACATCAAATACCCCTCTTATCTAGGGCTCTGTTTAAGTCTTTGTTTTCTGTGAAACTTTGTGAGTGCAAAGGTTCACAAAATTATATTTGAATTGTGATATGCTGTATGACCTTTATCAGTCCATAGAGCCATTTAGTGAAGCTTGAATTTTACGTGTAGCAAATACAAGCATTTGCTTTGACAATAAATCTCAAATCTTTCAAAATGCTTGCATGAATAACTAGCTGTACTGAATTTAAGTAAATTCTGTAATACTAGGATGCCATCTACTAATTTAAAGAGTAACTACACTTCAGGAACTGACTGAATCAGATCCCAAACCCTATCCCCAGATTGACAAAGACATCCCAACAAACGATAAATTACAAGTGATAAGCCGAGTCAGCAGCTCTTTCCCAAATAGATGGCAACTCAGCTTTCTTTACTGAACTAAATAATTTAGACCAACATAAGGGTTACAACAGACTAAGCAAATTATACGAAAAACATTTAACAACTGTTTTTACCTATTTTCTATTTTTAGCACACCTGAGCACAAGGTGAGGAATTGTGATCGGCCTTTGTCCGTCGTCCGGTCGTGCGTCCGACCTCAACGTTTGCTTTAAACGACTTCTCCTCCAAAACTGCTAGACAGATTTTGAAATAATTTCACAGAAATCTTCCTTGGGGGACTCTCCACCAAAATTGTTCAAAGGGTTCCGCTCCACTGAACACTATGGCCGCCAGAGCTAAAAATAGAAAAAAACTTTTAACGACTCCTCCTCCAAAACTCCTGGGCAGATTTTGATATAATTTCACAGAAATGTTCCTGAAGAGACCTTCTACCAGAATTGCTCAAACGGTTCCGCTCTGCTGAACAATATTGCTGACAGAGCTAAAAATAGAAAAACCTTTGAACGACTTCTCCTCCAAAACTGCTGGGCAGATTTTGAAATAATTTCACAGAAACGTTGCATAAGAGACTCTTTACCAAAAGTGCTCAAACAGTTCCGCTCCGCTGAACAGTATGGCCGCCAGAGCTAAAAATGGAAAAACCTTTAAATGACTTCTCCTCTAAAACTGCAGGGCAGATTTTGAAAGAATTTCACAGAAATGTTCCTAAGGAGACCCTCTACCAAAATTGCTCAAACGGTTCTGCTCCATTGAACAATATGGCCACCAGAGCTAAAAATAGAAAAACCTTTAAACGACTTCTCCTCCAAATTTTGGCAGATTTTGAAATAATTTCACAGCAATGTTCCTTAGGAAACCCTCTATCAAAGTTGCTAAAACGGTTCCGCTCTGCTGAACAATATGGCCACCAGAGCTAAAAATAGAAAAAAAACTTTAAACGACATTGTCTCTGAAGCCAATGGCTCAATTTAAAAAAAAATTCACAGAAATGTTTGACTCATGGCCCTGAACAAAATTTGCTAAAACAGTTCCACTCTGCTGAACAAAATGGCCACCAGAGCTAAAAATAGAAATAAAGCTTAGAATGACACAGAGGGCACAGATCAGCTTTGAAACTGGGTCATGTGGGGTCAAAAACTAGGTCACTAGGTCAAATCTAAGAAAAGCCTTGTGCACACTCAGAGGGCACAGTTATGATCCTATCTTCATGAAACTTTGTCAGAATTTTTATCTATGTAAAACCTAGGCCAAGTTTGAATCTGAGTCCTGTGGGGTCAAAAACTAGGTCACTAGGTCGAATCTTAGAAAAACCTTGTGTACACTCTAGAGGGCACAATTATGATCCAATCTGCATGAAACTTTGTCAGAATGTTTATTTTTATGAAATCTAGACCAGATTTGAAACTGGCCATGTCAGGTCAAAAACTAGGTCACTAGGTCAGGTCTTAGATAAGCAGTGTGAATGCTTTAGATGACGCAGTTTTGTTCCAATCTTCATGAGACTTTGTCAAAATGTTTATCTCCAACAAATCTGAACCAAGGGTGCATTTTGATCATGTTGGGTCAAAAACTAGGTCACAAGGTCAAACCTTAGAAAAAATATTGTGTACACACTAGAGGGCACAGTTTTGATTCGATAGTCATGAAACTTTGTCAGAATGTTCCTATCCAAGAAATCTAGACCAGGTTTGAAACTGGGTCACGTGGGATCAAAAACTAGGTCATTAGGTTACAATAAAGGGTTCATTTTCCATTAAATCTTTGTGAAACTGTATGTCGGTCGTATGGATGTCTCTGAGGTTATGTTCACAGGATACTCAGATGAGCGATCCAGGGCCATCATGGCCCTCTTGTTATTATAGAAAGGTTAAAATGAGAACACAATAAATTGTGTTAATAAGCCATTGTTAAAGTAAGTGATCAATTAGAAGTTTTGCTTAGTGTATATTGTAGTGGCTATGGTCCTGATATAAATATTCACCAATGATTGGCCATATGTTATTACCGTTTTGTTTTATTTTCAGCAAAACCAAAAGAATCTGAGTTAAAACCATCACCACCTAAATCAGGCCTTACCTTTGGTATGGGCCAGCTGTCAGCTGCAAAGTCAGTAGGAGGACCTAGCCCAGCCCCCTTTACAGGATTTGGTTTAAAACCAATGCAAGGAAATGCAGCGACCGGGTCTGGATTCAGTTTCGCTGTTGGGAAGTCAGAACCGCCAAAACAGCTAGGAACAGTAATGGAAGGAGCAGGTATATTGAAAGGCTTTCATACAGTGTGCGTATTTGGGGCCCTGTTCAAGAGATTCAATTTTTCTTCAAGGGTCAGGGAAAAAGTGTGGAAAGTGGTCAGGGAAGTTTTGCCTGGAAAGTAGTTGGATTAGACATGTAAATCATCAATGTTTATGAAGGCACTGCATAAATTTGTATAAACCACTGTAAGCATATGTATAGGAAATAATAAAAACAGCAAGATTATCAGAATAAGCTGACTCCTATCTGAAGCCCTTCAGTAGAATTGCCTTTGGTTTATCATTCTTGGCCCTGTTGTTCAAACATCATTAGCTAACTTAGCAGACTAACCATTTTTTATTTCCATTTCTCATATGACTTTGCTGTTACTTGGTGGCTAACATCATGTTATAAAAGTTGTACAACAATTGATTACTGGCGGGTAATGTCACACTGCCATCCATGACATTACATTTCTACATGTATTAAAACAACGTCAACCTCTAAAGTGATGTCATACATGATAAACAGAACCTTACACTTGTGGTCATTGCATGTGAGGTTATTAAAACAAGCCTATGTTTCATAAATTCAGAGCTCTAGATATAAGGGCGTATTTGGTGATAATTAGGGATAATTTTTGTTAATTCTGCATAAAAACATATGTTGTGACCCCTCATCTGAACCGTCTCGACGAGACGGTTCAGATGAGGGGTCACAACATATGGTTTCAATGAGAAATAAGAAAAATCATCCTTCAATTATCATCAAATACCCAGCTTATCTAGAGCTCTGTGTGGTCATTGCATGTGAGGTTATTAAAACAAGCCTATGTTTCATAAATTTCATATGAGCCGCGACAAAACCAACAATGTGGTTGTTGGCACTGCGCAGACTCAGATCAGCCTGGGCATCAGCTAAAATTGATTAGACCCTTCATTAAGTGCTCAAAGTATAGCTAAGGGTCTACGCTACCTCTATGCGGACAGCGAAGACTCTGATCAGACTGGGCGGATGCCCAGGCTGATCTGAGTCTGTGCTGGGCGCACAACCAAATTGTTGGTTTTCTCGCGTCGTGGCTCATATGAAATCAACACTAGTTAAATTTTTTGATTTTTGAAAGTATTGTCCAATTCCATTTATATGAGCCGCCACATGAAAAAACCAACAAAGTGGCATGTGCACCCAGCGATGACTCAAATCATCCTGGGCACCGAGTCTGATCAGAGTCTTCGCTGTGCATTTAAAGGGTAGCTAAGGATCTAAGCTAGCTTTAAGCGGACAGTGAAGACTGATCAGACTGGGCAGCTGTGAGTCTTAGCTGGGCGCATATGTCACTTTGATAGTTTTGTCGTGTCACGACTCATATTCTCTATTTGTAGCAGGTGACGAGGAAGAGTATGTACCACCTAAACCTGAGGTCAAGATTGTAGAGGAAGAAGGATCTTTATATTCCAAAAAGTAAGTGCCACAGTGTAGATCCATATCTGACAAACAATTCTTAGCTTTAATTTTATTAGGCACATCGAATTTTATTAGGCACATCGTAAGAATTATCAATGACAGTGAAGCTAGTCAATTCTCAGGAGTTTCCTGTATATAATTAGTACAATACAGCATACATGCAATGTCTCAATAAGTGAGGTAAAAAAAGTTCAACTTTGTGATTCCCTTCAAACTTTTAGTACCTCACTTTGGCCCCCGCTCATCGGGGTCCACAAAGTAGATGGGCTGCCTGGTGCCTCTGCAGGATTTTATTGTCATATATATCTCGGGGGTTAGCCCTACAAATTTTTTGGCAACATCTCAACTCACGCTGCATGTGTCTACCGATTTTAATCCTGTTAGTTTAAACAATATTTTATTCAGTGAATCAATACAAATATAGTAACACAATTAACATACAGCGGGATTAGATAACAAGCTTTGCAACTTATAGTCATCTTCTCCCGATCTTTAATCCTGTTGTGAATGGCAATAGAATATTTGTAATAACTAGATAATTTTTAATTTCAATTGTCATAGGTGCAAGCTGTTTTACCAGAAAGATGGTGCCTGGACTGAGAGAGGTGTTGGCCATTTACATTTGAAAAACATAGATGATAAGACGCAGCTGTTAGTAAGAGCAGACACAAATCTAGGTCAGTAGAGTTTGCTATAATCTCTTTGTGTAAGCTGAAGAGATACAGTTTCAGGGGAAGCAACTCTTCCATTTTCATTTTTGTCTCCCTTCTCAATGTGGGTCAATACTTAAGGAAAAGAATTTGCTCTCCTGAGAGCAAATTCTTTTCTTTAAGAATTGACCTCATTTTAAAAGGTTACATTGTCCAGAGAAGCAAATATAAAGTCAAAAAAAGTTATTTCCCGAAGTAAAAAAGGCAGAAAACATGGAGGTGTACTCATACCCTTTCATACTCACTTCAGAAATAGCAAAAACTCGGTACCAAACATTTTGCTGGCCTTCTAATACAGCAAGCTGTCTTTGTCAGGATCTGAACTTTTCCAAAACAATGTCACCATCCTATAAAGGAGGCTGGCCAGTCAAGCAAATATATGCAACGCCTACACCCACATACACTGGGGCCTGCAAAATAGATGAGCAGTCTGGTGCTTCTGTGGCAGAGTGCCACTAGTGTGGGCAGAATTAAGAGTCTTCTCTGGAAAGGCGAAAAGTCCTATAAGTTCAGAGGCAACATCTAGAAAGTGAAATAGTCTTGAATGTAACATTAGATCACCACTCACACTGGCAGAATGTCTCTAGTAAGCATGAAACAAGGGGTTGGAAACTAGATATCTGTAATGAGAAATAAATTCAACATTCACACATATAATTATGCCATGCTAAGCACTGTTTGCTTATTGTACTGTTTTCTGATTAAATAAATAAGCCAAGTCCATCAAAATAAAAGTAAATTCTAGCACTTATATTGGAAGAGAAAATGAAAGAAAAGAATTTAAATATATTATTTCAAATTACAAGTAAATTCTAGCGCTTATAGTGAAACTCAATTAACTAATATTATGTTCGTTTGTAAATCCATTTCAGGTAATATATTGTTGAATATAATGTTAACGAGCTCCGTGCCGTTGGTGAAGCAAGGGAAGAACAACATTAGTATGGTGTGTGTACCTAATCCTCCAGTAGATCCAAAAGCTGATAGCCAGAAGCCAGTACCGATGTTGATACGAGTGAAAGCGAGTGAAGATGCAGATGAACTTTTAGCTAAAATGAATGAATTGAAAAAATAGGAGCTTTTATATTCAGTGCTTCAGATAAGAAGGGGTTAATATGGAGAATTTCATAGTGATCTTCCATAATTCTCGTAAAAGAATCTGTTGTGATCCATTATTAGAATCGTCTCACTGAGACGGCTCTAGTTAGGGTGCAACATATGTTTTGATAAAGAAATAAGAAAAATTATCTCCAAATTTCCCCGCAAACTCCATCTTATCTGGAGCTCAGGTATTTATATATGGACAAGGGCGTAGCTACCTATACGGCAAATACGCAGGTGCGTATTGAAATTTTGTCAAAATTGACAAAATTTCAAAACGCACCTGCATATTTGCATGCTGAAACTTTATAAATTAGACAAGATTTCAATACCAATTACCAAAATGGCTGAAATACTAGCTTTCCCTTCAAGAAGTAGAGAACAAAACATGGTTGTGCGTATCATGAAATTTCCTCTAGTTACGCCCCTGTATGGATAATTGTTTCTTTTGTTTGTCATAACTGTATCTTAGAGCTCCAGAATGAACACTATCAGTTATCAGTCATCATCGAAAACTTTATCTGGAATTCTAGGCCAGTGTTAATGAAACAGATGAATGGCTTGTTGTCTCCCTTCAACAAATTATAAAAGATGGATGATTGCAACCATAATATTGGACTAGTAGTGAAATAAAGATCATTGAGATTGAAAAAAATAAATTTAGAAGGAAAGAAGAAATTTCATTAATTTGTAAACAGAAGCAGGAAATGCCAAAAACTGGAGCATAGCACATCTGCAAATAGCAAGGTAGTCTGTTTGCAGTGCACTCAGCATCCATTTGGCAGGTTGCAAGGTTTGATTTATATCTTGAAAGGATATTGTGTTCAGCAAAAGGAAATGAGAAACTGGGGCATGGTCATTGTAGAATGTAAACTTGGGGTGAGCTTTTTTAATTGATGCTATAATTCCAACCCCACATTGTAATGCTTATTTAGTGAAGTTTGATTGGCAGAGAGCTTAATGAAAATTGCTTTTATACATTGATAAATCCCTAGAATCAGAAACTTAGGACTGCTTGGAACTATTTTCTATGCTGCAGTTTCCAAGGTACTGAGTATAGCCAACAGCTGAAAGCTATAAGATAATGGAGTTGGAATTATGAGAAATGATTATACAATTTTTGTGAATTTCACCCATGTGCAACAGCCAGTGAATCACTCAAAAATTTAACATGAAGCCCTTTGGACTTGACTCAGTGAGTGATTTGCAAGTATTTACACATTGATGAATTACACAAAAAATGAGCCGCAACACGACGAAACCAACAAAGTGGAATGTGTACCCAGCTAAGACTCAGATCAGCATGGGCATCCACCCAGTCTTTTCAGAGTCTTCAATGTGTACTTGGGGTAGCTAAGGGTCTAAGGTATCTCAATGCCAACAGCAAAGACTGATCAGACAGGGCTGATGCCCAGGCTGATCTGAGTCTTCGCTAGGCTAACATGCCGTTTTGCTGGTTTTGTGTCAAGGCTCAAATAAAGTTTATTCCTATATTGAATACACATAACATATGATATGCAGATTAGTGCTACACAAAAGAGTATTTACATGAGGTTATAACTCATTATCACTGAAATAACGGGTAGATTCATGCTTTTACATATGTGTATATAAGCTATTTTGTGTAAACACATTTAGCATAGTCCCATTGTTTTGCGGGTGCTGCTTGATGAATTTGGTTGGTTATGATTGTCTTTCATATTGATGCTGTTAAACAGAAAATATTTGAGACATACATGTTTTTCTTTCAATGATGTCTTCAAACATGAGTTTACAAATTAGAACTGAGCCATAACATGACATAATCAACTAAGGAGCATATGCGCCAACCAAAGACATTTTTGTCAGCTTGGTCATCCACCCAGGCTAATTAGACTCTTTGCTGTGGACTTATAGGTAGCTATGGGTCTCAGCTAGCTCCATGCCGACAATGAAGACTTTGATCAGACTGGGGGGATGCCCGTGCTGATCTGAGTCTTCACTTGGTGCTCGTGCCACTTTGTTGGTTTTGTCCTGTCACGTCTCAAATGCATTTTGTGCTGTAATTAAGCTTACAGGTCATAATTTTTGCCTTTGGTGACTGTTGTAAATCAAGATTAAAGATGCAAATTATTTGGGATATTTTCTGTTTACAGAATATTTTATTCATGTTTGGAAACTTTGTCATGGAATGGCATGAAGGACCCCTGAGAACATCATTGACATAACAAGTTTGTCTTAAGTTTGTTCAAGTGCATTTCTTTAATAAGTGTACACATGTACCGCTTTGGATACTGAAAAGTGAGAATATACACCCATATTGAAAAAAAGAGAGCAAAAGCCAAATAGAATTATTGAATTTCAGTGAATTTCTACTTTTTATACGCCCGTTTGAAAAACGGGATATATATTGTTATGGCGCTGGCTTCCGTCTGTCCGTCCATCCGTCCGTTCGTCGGGCGTAAACTTTTCGTTTCCGGATAACTCCTCCTACAGTTTACATCCAATCAAGCTGAAACTTAGTATATAGTAAGACTATGAGGTGGACCAGGGCATATCGTTTCGAGGTTACGCTCCAATGATTTTTAGCGGAGTTACAGCCCTTTACTTAGAATTTTTGGGGTGTTCGTTTCCGGATAACTCCTCCTACAGTTTTCATCCAATTAAGCTGAAACTTTGTGAATAGTAAAACTACAATGTGGAGTAGCGCATATTATACGGAAATTTTGCTCCGATGATTTTTAGCAGAGTTACAGCCCTTTGAAAAAACTTGACTATGGCAGTTTGTATGGCAATTCTTTAGCATTCCATAACCTGGTTACTCTTTGGAATATCATGATGAAACTTTATACCAATGTTTATGAGGTCAAGACAACGTGTCTCATACAAGAATGGTTACTCCCCTTGACTTAGATTTTGAGTTACCTGCCTTTGATTATTTTGACAGACTATATTTGTACACCTCATATCTAACTAACCCTTTGGGCTATTGTGATGAAACTTGATAGTGATGTATATTAGGTTGACACAATATGTCACATATAAGAACGATTGCCTCCCCTTACTTATTTTTGGAGTAACCTCCCTTTTGAATATTTTCTTAGGCTATTCTTATGCAAGCGATAAGTAGGCAACCGTATGGAATATCTTGATGAAAATTTATAGCAATGTGTATAAGGTTGAGGCTGTGTGTCTTATATAAGAATAATTGCTCCTCCTTCCTTATTTATGGAGTTACATCCCTTTGATTAATTTCAGTGGCTATTCTTGGGCAAGTCATTACTCGGTAACCGTATGGAATATCTTGACGAAACTTTATAGCAATGTGTATTTGGTTGAGACAGTATGTGTAATAAAAGAATAATTGCTTCCCCTTCCTTATTTTTTTTTTGTTACATCCCTTTGATTACTTTTTAAGGCTTTTCTTTTGAGAACTTAATGTTTGGAATGTCTTGATAAACTTGATAGCAATGTAGACAAGGATGAAACGGTGCAAAAAAACCCATTCAAAAACGGGCGTATATTGCGGAGCTCTTGTTGGTTAATGCATTATACATTTGAGCCATGGGAGGGCAAAACCAACAAAGTGCCATGTGCACCCAATGAAGACCCAGATCAGCCTGATCAGAATCTTTGCTGTTGGCATGGAGGTAGCTTAGACCCTTAGCTACCCATTAAGCGCACAGCAAAGACTCTGATCAGACTGGGTGGATGCCCAGGCTGATCTGAGTCTTTGCTGGGTGCACATGCCACTTTGTTGGTTTTGTCCTGTAGCAGCTCATTTGCTAAAATTATATGCAGATTTACATTATGGTGCTGTCAGCAGTCCTTTCTTAAAGTGGTCTAGTACTGAAGTTTGTTGCTTGACTTCCATATTGAAGCCTCAAGATATACTAGTACATAGTGCTCAGACTTAACCCGTTAATGTCTGGTATCCCATAAATAAGACATAGCAAGCAGTGCAGACCCAGATCAGATGCTACAGAATGCAGCCTCTGATCAGGGTCTATACTGTTAGCATGAAATCAACATTGATTTCTATAAAAATACTGTAATGTGTGTAAGTATTGGGACAGCTAAAATATTTAATTTTCCATTTGTTCCAAATGGAAAATTAATTATTTTAGGTGTCCCAAAATTTAGGCACATTACAGTAATAAAAAAAAAAGAACCAAACACCCCTCAAGGATGAATGGGCTCACCCAATTTATAGGATAGACGAGTCCACAAGGCATAAATGGGATAAGCAGATAGTAACATTTTCATGTGTATGTTTTGGTAAAGTCCTCATAGAAGCCTGTCATGGGCTGTTATACTTGCATTGATTACATTTTATTAAAATGTAAGAATACACTTTCAAGGAAAACGACTCTTGACATTTTCATTTTGTCCTGCTTGGTGGTGGTGGGGGTCAGCTCTTAAAGGAAAGAATTCCCTTTCTTAAGAGCAAATTCTTCTTTGAAGAGTATATCACTTTGGAGTGAGAGTTCTTCTTACAGGGAAGCTAGTGCCGACTCCCAGCACTTTGTCCCCTTTTGAGAAAATGGTGGAAAAACACGAAGGGGTTCACCTTTGTTTCAAACATTATCAATTATAAGCACAGTAAATGTAGAATTGACCATCAATTAGCAGGCATCAGTCAAGATATTCCACATACTTTCACAGTAATTAGAACATTGTACACTGAATTGTCATACTGAAAAATGCTTAATACCTGTGGTATCAAATTTTGCAACTTTTGTGAGAATGCTGTATTTTAATAAACACCCTCTCCTTCATTAATAGCCCCAACCAAATGCCACCATGACTGACCATTGAAATTTTTTGCTGATTAGAAGAACCTAAATCATGTCTCAAGAAGGCCATTGATAGGACTTGCAAGGGGAATTACAGCACATTCATGCAATTAATGTTGGCTTCTTTCACTGTATAAGATACCTGTCTAATTATGTACAGTCAACTTCAGATATCTCGAACACTAATATCTCAAAGTATGCTCATATCAAATAACATAGTATGAACAAATCCTATTTTGCTTCACAGTTCAACCCCTTTTATCTCAAAATACTGATATCTCAAAGTAAATTTTCTGGGACCAGAAAATTTACTTTGAGATAGAAGTTTGGGATGAACTTTGATAGAAGTTTGGGATGAACTTCAACTTGGAGATACCGAGAGTTGACTGTAGCTGTATTAAAACTGAGTAATAATGGGCGTTGGTTCTGTCTTTTCCACCAGTGCTGCCAAAGTTTTGTGACATCCAGTAATAAGTGTACCATAATTATCACACTGTGTTCTTATTGTTTCTGTATTTAACTAAAACTACTGCAAAAATACCCTACAAGGACAGATACACCCCTGGTTAACTATGTATATACAAGGGCTGTTACGAAACAAAAAAGAGCTGTTACAAAGCTAAAATGATTCATAGTTACCAAACAACCTGATGACCAGGTGGTTTGGTAACTTAGACTCTTTCATTTCGTAACAGCTCTCTTTCGTTTCGTAACATCCTTGAAAACATAGTTAGCAGGGTGTGAGATAGCAATCATCTTAACTGAGAACTTGTATCATGACAGCTGCAGCAGGTAAAAACATTGTATAATTTTAATGATGAAGAACAAAGCCAGAGCTGAGTCTCCATTCTTTACCCACCCTACTTCTTGCCTTTGTAGAGTGTGTACAGTGGGTAGCCAAGAGCCCAACCAAACAGCAAGCTTACCAGGGTCCAAGGTTATAAAACTTTAGTATAATCTCAAACTCAAAATAAAGCACACTGAATGGCTGCTTCCGAGCATGTGCTCGGAAGCAGCCAATCAGTGTGCTTTATTTTGAGTTTGAGAATGTACTCAAGTTTTATAAACTCTGGGCCTGGTTATCAGTGTTCATATCAGAGATAGAAAAAAAAACATGTATGATTTGTGTGGCCATATATGAAAAAGTTTTGGTTTTGTTGGGGAAAACTCGTTAAATAAAAACAAAACTGAAAATGTCAAGTTTCAGAAGCAAAATTCTACATCATGAGTGTGAATGCATCTTTTCACACCTGGTTAACTATGTTTTCAAGGATGTTACGAAATGAAAAAGAGCGGTTATCAAAACAAAAAAGAGTCATAGTTACTAAACAACCTGGTCATCAGCTCTTTTTCGTTTTATAACAGCCCTTATATATACATAGTTAACCAGGGGCGCTTTTTATATTCTGAATTCAAATATGAAATTTGTGGTATCAGCAAAAGGCCTTAAGGATGAACTTTGGTAACAACGGTTTTGAGACACATGTCTGTTGTAACCCCTCATTAGAACTGCCCTGGCAAGACATTACTGATGAGGGGTCACAGTGTGTGTTGTTGTTTTCTGTGGAGAAATGAGAAAAGTTGTCAAAGAATTATCACTAACAAGGCCAAGGCCAAATTCCTGTCTATTTGAACCTAGGGTTGTAACAAAGGTTTTACAGGTATTATATTGGGCAGTATGGTTGGGGTACATGTTTCCAAGTATACAGATTATGTGGCACAAATGGTTAGAATACTGTAATATACTGAACAAAAAAAAGAAATGTTACATCAGCTTTCAAATAATTTTTTCAAGGAATATTTCAATCAAATTTAAAATTTCACCCAAGGCTAACAACTTGAACAAAGAAGTCACTGTTATGATTTCATTCATTATTAATCCGTATTTTATTCTCGCAAGTTCATTTGAAGCTGCAAGAGTAGAAAATCAAAAGTTAGTTTTTCAATATATGTAATGTTTCTTTTTTTGTTCAGTATATAAAGAATGGATAGAATATGTACAAAACTTAGTACGATATACACACAGTCTCCACAACTTGAAATGCCAAAATCTTGATTTTGTAATTTTCGAAATTGTTACCAGTGTGTAAATAAAGAAATAAAAGCTTAAAGCACAGAGCACATCTTTGTTGTGTCTTTGTCCACTGCATACCTTGAAGCCATTCCTGTTAACCTAGGGTTGTCAGGGTAAGGGAAAAACATTAGGAAAATGATTTCTCTTCCCAGTCAGGAAAAAAGTCAGGGAATTTTGTAAGTTGTCAGGGAATTTAGAAAAGACTTGAAAAGTCAAGAAGGGATTTTTAATGTTAATGGCTGCGGCAGTCTTCAGAAAATTACTTATCTCCCCAAGATGACAGAATAGACTCAAGAAAGATAGTCTATGAACAGAATTTATCTCCTTTTGAGCTACCCTTAAAGGAAAGAATTTGCTCCTGGGGAGCAAATTCTTATCTTTAAGGGTAACTCCCAATGTTTAGATGATACATTTTTGCACTGTAACAGAATTTGCACTGTAACAGAATAATCAACATTTGAATCTGTAAAATGATTGAAGAAAAACTAGAAGTAGTCAGGGAATTTTGTAACCATGATATAGGGTTTAACACTCGATCAGTATATTTTGAAACATCCTGTCTGTGCACACATAAACAAATAAGTGTTGTTTGATAAAACTTGCTCATACAGACCTTTGCATAAATTTAGCTTTCCAAATTAATACAATGCTTGTGGTCTTATGAATTATTAGGCTAGAATACAGAAAACAGTAAGACCGCTACTCTTCTTGGTAAGCCATTGTGTTTTTCATACGGGGTAATACGGAACCAATTTCCTTGCCTGTGCTGTCGGCCAAGCCAATCAGTTACCATACATGTTAAAGTAGCCGTCGACCTCGACAATCGATGGCAGTATCAGTTAAGTTGACTGTAACAAAAGTATCACAGGCCAGCTTGCAGGGGTTAGTGGGTGGAGGATGCGAACGCCCTCCCTAATTGGGCAAATTATTAGCGCGCCTTTGTGAAGCAAAGGAGAGCTTATGTTATACCCCCGGCGTCGTAGTCTGAGTATGCGTCAGCGTTTGCATCTGTGAGCAGTTTAACCTATGTTAACCATTTGTGTTTAGGTCTTTTTCTCACAAAGTATAAGGGCTAGAGTAATGAAACTTGGTACACACTTACATCAGAACATTATCACCTGAATGTATGCACCATGTATGACCCTGACATACTGGTCATGGGGTACTGACTTTCAAAAAAAAATAGGTTAATGTATGTTATGCATTTGTGTTCAAGTCAGTTTTAGAGAAGTTATAAGGGCTAGAGTGATGATATTTGGTCATAACTTGCATCTGGAGAAGGGCATGTGAGTGTAACCAACTATGAAGGACTGTGTCCTACATTTTTACGCTTCACTGACTTTATGGTATTTCTCAGTCCCTATATTGGTAACAGTTATGATACTTTGCACACACTTACACATGGACAAGATAATTTCAGCAGCATCCTCTTTGTATGGATTTGAAATAAATTTTATGTTTCATTGACTTTATGATATGCTACACTGACTTTGTGATATTTTTCAGTCCCTGTATCGGTTAGGGCCATGATACTTAGCACACACCTCTATATGGACAGGACCATTTAAACACCATCATCCTTGAATGGATTCGACCTATGTTTTTGCTTCACTGACTTTGATACGCCTCACTGACTTTGTGATATTTCTCAGTCCCTATATGGGTTAGAGCCATTATACTTGGCACACACTTATATATGGATATAAACATTTTAACATCACCATCCGTGTATGGATTTGACTTGTTTCTTATGCTTCACTTAATCATATTTCTCAGTCCCTATATGGATGGCAATCATTAAACTCGACACTTAAGAGCCTTTAAATACCACCATCGCTGTGAGAGTCAAGCCTCTGCAAGACCTGCTTTGTTGTCTTCTGACAACTCTTGTTTTACAACCATGCAGTTTTCTACTAGAAGCTGAGTGTACACCCCCTATTTATTTTTCTTAACTTTCGCACCTCCCTTTTTAAATGTCCTGAAATTCTCATCCATTTTCAACAGTCTGGATGGTGACTGTCGGTCGAATTCTCGGTCGAAATGCCGGATAGCGGTAAACACCAGCCACGTCCCTTTAACTTCGTAAGACATTCTTTCTTAGTAAAGTAGGTAAGTGAGAAATAATCACCCTGGGTGTCTTTGTCCGGTATGAATTATTTTGACACTGTCAAAAAGCATTAATCATATACATACATTTCAAAAGTTTTAAAGTTTTGACGCTTTTATGACACAACTAATAAAATTAAAATAGTCACCGTTTTATGTCAAAATTTCATAATAAAACTTTTATGCAAGTCGTATCAAATACCACTGCTTCTTCGGTTATCGCTGAGCCGTGGTAGGGCAAAAAGTACCTTACAGCTTAAGGTGATTGAACACACTTTCAAAAGAAGCATCTCTGTCATTTTCAGTTTCCCTTCTCCGTGGATGTCGGTTCTGAAATGAAAAAAAGCTCCTCCAGGAGAAAATTTTTCCTTAAAAGTAGACCTTTTTTTGAAAGGGTTCCAGCAACCAGATTTACAAAGTTGTTCCCCTTTAAAACATGTCGGTGTATCCATAAAGCTAGATATTATTGTGGACAAGGGTACCCATATTGGCAAAAAAAAATAAATAAATAAAATAAATAAAAAAAATAAGTTCGTGCATACGCGCAGTCTGATTAGAGTTTCGCTGTTCGCATCAGCCGTTGGCAATAGGGGACAGTCGGGTAACTTCGGACAGCGGGTAAATTCAGACACTGACAGTGTTACCTTTATATGTCAGTTGCTTGGAACTAAAACAAAATTAACTGGCCAAACAGAGAAAATCCTGATGAGACGGCTCATTATGAGCCGTCTCATCTGGATTTTCACTGTTTGCAATTGTATGTCCGAATTTACCCGCCTGTCCGAAGTTACCTGACTCTCCCCTAACAAATTAAACCAGGAATCTGGAGCAAAGCAGCATGCACCCATACACAAGCTGACTTGGTCTTGGCTTGCGTACTTTAAGCTATATGTGTACACTTTCAAGGGAAGCAACTCTGCCACTTCCTTTTTGCCCCCCCCCCCCCCTTTCAATGGATGTCTACTCTTAAAGAAAAAAATTTGCTCCCATGAAGCAAATTCAGTAGGCGTCTACTCTTAAAGAAAAGAATTTGCCCCCCCCCCCCCCCCTAGCAAATTCTTTCAGAGTAGACACCATTTTGAAAGGGCCCGATCCCCGGGGAGGCAAACTGGAAGTCACGAAAGTTGTTCCCCTTTATAAAATGGCGGAAACCATGGAAGTGTCCCTATACGCCTTATAAGGCGGGTGCCGGTGTACCAAATTTTAACCGGGGAAGAGTTGTGAGTACGTGATAGAGTATCAAGTATCACTTAGAGTGATCCATGAAACCGTAAAGTTGAATGCCTTCTAAAATATGTAAAAATTAAGTGGTCTTTGAATAGACGTTGCATTTCAAATTTGTTTTTATCACAACTATCTGACACGTATAAAAACATCTTTATCTCTTCATTCTGCCCAGTTAACTTAACCTAACCCAACTGCTCTAAACTGTGGTTTGAAAATCGGCCGAATAAGTTTCTTTTTTCTCTTTTTTTTCCCAATTTTCATAACGAATGGACAACATGCACCTCGTGACATTTTCGCACAATAACGTCATTTCAGATAGCATTTCCAAGTGCGTAGCTACCAGAACGCAAATACGCTGGTACGTAAAGTGAAATTTTATCAAATGCACACCTGCGTATTTACACATTGCACATTGAAATGTTAAATAGACAATGTTTCAATACCGACTTCATATAGGCATGAAAACAAAATATCTCAGCGTTAAACCCTTAGACCATAGGCGGACAACTTCTGTGACTTCCTGCGCATTTTCCTGGACGATGTAATCTTATAGTAAAGAGTTTGCTCCAGGGGAAGCACAAAACACGAATGTGAATGTAGGCTTGATGAAGAGGTTTATTAACGTAAAAAAGTAAAGATATCCCATATCCCATAGCCTAGTGGCCGTAGGGACAGTATGTGTTAGAGGCCCACTGCAGCTTGGGCATATGAATGCCGGATGTCATCCTCTCCTTGGCTGCCATATTCTTCCCTGATTCGAAACAGATACCCATTTACTGCTGAGTGACAGAGTTTTCCAGTCGTCCTGGCGCATGACGAAGCCCGAATTTTAACTCACGACAATCCGTCGACCTTCTGCGCCATAACAGAGTCGCTCTAACCACCCGACCACGGTGTCTCTCCCTACAGATTTTTTTTTATTATTCAATAACTTGAGTCTGTAAGGCTAATGAGCATAAATACAGTTTTCAATGAGTGTCCCATGTTTAGCTGTTCTAACACTCATTGGTCATATCTGTGAAACCGCGGACACAGGGATATGTGACGGAACTAAGGTTCAAATAAACATGCCCCAGCTACCGATTCCCGCAGCACCTCGGCATATTTCAAGGGCTTATGTAGTAAAATGGAACCAATACCAAATGCTAGCTGCACGCAGAGTTACTTGGCGAAACCAATTTCCAAACAACTTGTCCAAGCATTTTGCTGCTACAGGTCTCCACAGCATTTCGACGGAGATCCAACATACCAAGCAAGTGACACAATACTAGTCATTAACTTCATAATCTCTATAAAATTTATAGGAAACTGGTTTCAAAATAGTTTCCTCCGCCAATTATCAACTGCAAATATCTTAATAGCCGTGCGTCTGTATGGGGAGATAATCCGCGAGCGGTGAGTGGATTATCGATCGTACAGGCGGACTATAGCCGTGCGTCTGTATGGGGAGATAATCCGCGATTGGTGAGTGGATTATCGACCGTACAGGCGGACTAACCGTGGTGTAACTCGTATCGTCAACGTAGAATTTTTTGCTCTTCATTTTCTAGCAAGTGTGGAACGACAAACTTTACTCACCACACTTATGTCCATATGAATGTCAAATTAAGGCTAAGTCTTTTAGCCAGGTTAGTTTATAGGTTATTGTTAAGGTTTTGATGTTTGTGTAAAAGTTGACCTTAAGAAACAGGTTCATCACCATAAATAGATCAAACTACATCGAATCATCGTTTTGACATTTAATTGAAATTTTACGTTATTATTGTTTACTTGTTACCTGTTTGAATGAACAGTTTTGAATTTTATGAAAGTGGGTGGACCCGACCCCGCTGTTTTAAGGGAAACAGCTTTCAAATTTCATTATTATGACTTTCCCTATTTAAAAATGTCTGCTTTTAGAAAAGGCGTTTCTTCTTCTTTCCTCTTTTTTATTTTGAAGCAGGCAGGAGCGGGGGCGGGGTGCTGGGAGAGGTTAACGGCTCTTTGAGTGCATCAGTCTACATCGAGCCAGAGCAAGGGAGAAAGAATAGAAAACAGGACACATGAAAAAGAAATCCGCACCTGCTGCAAGCACAGCAGGCCCTTATGTTGTGTTATTGTATAACGTCCTCGCTAAATAGCCATGGTCATGTCGGGACGGTCAGTTAACCTAACCACACTATTTCTGGGCAGGCTTAGTAAAAATAGCGGTGGTGGAGGGGGTGGGGGCATGCTTTTGAAACATGACAAATTGCTCCTTCAATCGGAACTCCGCTCGGCCAATTTCGTGGATTCATGGAATTGGCCGAGGAGTTCCGAATGATTGCTCCTTCCCTTCTCTGGTTCCCCGTCCAGCGATTCTATAGAACAACAGAGGTTTAACGACTGCGGCACCACGCATGTACATTGTATTTTTACCATTTTAAGTAAATGACTGATATCGAAACTTTGTAATTTTGGTGTTTTGGTGTTTGTTGAAGGACCCATCAAAAACACGATATGACATCGAATCAACGTTGATATGACGCTGTTGAGACATTCTCAACGGTTAAGCTGGGCCGGACAAATGACCATGTATATAAACCAAGAAAAAATCACGACCATGATGCTCAATATATCTGCTTCAAAGGTATGAATAGTTTGAGCTTAAGGAATAACGATCATTTTTAACCACACCCTTACAATTGAAAATGACGTATTTTATGACGTTATTGAGATACGTTAAAGAGAGACGTTGCATACGATTTCTTGGACAGAAGTAGCAGTGTACATTTGCTTACCTCTCGACATTTGATTTTTTGCTAGTTTCAATTTAAAATGCTTTCCTTCGCTTCTTTTAGAGGGTGTTTTAAGCGCTGCTGAATCAAATGACGTCAACATTTTCATAACATGGTCTTACTGACGTTGTGATGTAGGTTTCGCGTGACGTAGGTTACATTTCTTGCTATTTAACGTTTCTTTTTGTCTCATTTAAAGTTTCAGTGCACGGAATTTAAACACATTATCTTGTAGCGGTAACCCGACAGCATTTTCACAGTATCCGAACTACATGTACTATCTCTTTCGGTTTTCATAGCGTTGAATCGAGAGTACAAACGTTCGCTTATAACCAGTAGTCGGAAATCATTATGTTTTGAGATTTTATCCGGAATCTGCTGTGTCATTTATAGCTACTCAGCTTTGAAAATGTAAAGAGGTAAGTTTAATATAATTTGCTCTTCGGTCTTTTACTTTATTACCCTGTACAATGTCGTGTATGGGTGGGTAGTAATTGGTACAGTATTCAAATCGCCCTTGGCATGATTCTTAAACCATTTTGAGCATTTTCTTACATGTTTTATAAAAAATCTTTAGAATAAACGGAAGGCGTTATCAATCTACAGTTTGTTAGTTTTGATAAAAGAATGATAGCTAAGTTTTGCACGACACAATCTCGTGTTAAATTAAGCTGTTCGGAAAAAAATCTGCGATGGCAAGGAGTTTTTCATTGTACAGGGCAATAAAATAAAAGACCGAAGAGAAAATTATATTAAACTTACCTCTTTACATTTTCAAAGCTGAATAACTATAAATGACGCAGTAGATTCCGGATAAAAACTCAAAACATAATGATTTCCGGCTACTGGTTATAAGCGAATTTTGTACTCTCGATTCAACGCTATGAAAACCGGAAGAGATGGTACAGTGCGTTCGTTTACTGTGATTTTGGACCCGAGTTTCACTGAGAGCGATTGCTTGTCTCTGTTTGAAGAAAAGTGCGTGACGTAAGGTTACATTCTTATAGAAAAAAAACTGGGGTAAGGTTCTTTGAAATTGAATAAAAGACACGGTGTCACAAAAAATACAAAAATGATATCAAACGTCGAGGAACACATGTTTCTGCGTATAATCGTTTAAGTTTTATGATGATGTGCCATGTCAGTATTTGCTTTGAAAATGGCTCAACCACCGTGACGTATGTTACCAATCGGAGCACGCCCGGCCAATTCCGTGAATCACGGAATTTGCCGAGCGGTGTTCCGATTGGTATGTTACACAAAATTTGCGACATCAGTTTTCAGTCCCATTTCTTAACGAAATATATCCTTCCGATGTTGTTAAAGCCGCGAAAAATAAAAGAAACATCTGATTTTAAGAATAGAACTCGGTTTTGACCAGTGGATAAATTATTTTAACCATGCCATGCCGCGTTCATATCTCTGCAACAGCAATTTTGCGACATTTAAAAACGTAGCCTTTTTGTACCAGGGTATAATTATGGAAGCGTCCTAGTGACAGGTAAAAATATTTATCTCATACATAGGAGATAGGAAGTCCTTCGTAGGACGTAGGACTTACTAAGTCCTACGTAGGATTTACTAACTTCTACGTAGGAGATAAGTCCTACGTAGGACTTACTAACTCTCCATATAGAATAGACTTGATCGGCGTTTGAAATTATAAAAGCAATACTTGTATATCTTGATACTTGTATTTAAATCTGATGAGAGAGGCAAAATAATATATCAGACACAAATATTTCGCAATGTAAGAAAAGAAAGGACGAGAGACGAAAATGATAGCATATGACCCAACTTAACTGAGAAAGTCTCTCTTACATGTAGTTACATGTTGTCAAAAAAATGAACCCCAAAGCACAAAAAAACTCTAAATTAAGTCACATCACGCCCCCGTTTGGTTCGTCGATTATGCTCCATCACCGCCCCGACCCGATGCAGGACTTTCATTTTGCCGGAATTAGTTAACAACATGCTGTTGGGAAAAGCATATTGTCATCATTGAGAATAGCAAAGCACCATTATTTATTCTATTTTATTCATTTATTTATCATATGACTTCGCATCTGAGAGTGTAATAAAGCCATGCATTAAAAACGATAATCCACTAGTGGATTAAATATGCAAATTACGCCGTAACGTTATGCATTGACGTACATAAAACGTCGCGTTTTCTAATGGCGAAATCGTGACGTTTAAAAATGCAAAATTTGCTATTATGATAAATGTTTGTCATATGATTAATAGAATCTTGCATTCGTGCTCCTGTATTATTGAATTTATTAAACTGGTTGGTGAAAACGATAAGATGCTCGGCAGAGCCTCGCATCTTATATTCCCCCCCCCCCCCCCCCCAACTCGTTTAATAAATTCAATAATACATGAGCACTCATGTAAGATCCTTTATTTATTCATTTATTTTTTGTTTCAGTAGACTTCTTTGTTTGTCGCTTATTTTCGGATGAAATAGAGGCCAAGTCCTTGTGGTATTGTAAAGCGTTAAGTTATATATATTCTACATTTTTGGCTTTCTTCTCTTTCAAATACTCCCGTGTTGACAATTCTTGTTTTCTCATTCTTGTATGTATACTCATGACCACACACCACCATTTCCGATGCTATTACATGTTAAGGATTCGTCATCTGGGTATTTCGGTCCATGCATATAAAACTACATGAACTGACTTCATATGAGCAGTATCTGTGGTATTTTATAGTTTTATAACTCATTTATGGTCACGTTTTATACATAAGGGTACTATATAACGATTGAAAGTTTTATTACCTCTGTACATAAACTGCATACTTTGACAAAAGGGTATTTGATAAGTCCCCATAGTACTCCCAGTAGTGTAAGCATCTGAATATACGTAATGATAAACAACAGTAACTTCGCGTTTGATGAGAGAGCGCCCATAGCTAATACTCTTCGACTATAAATAGAGTTTGTATTGTATTGTATTGTATTGTATTGTATTGTGTTGTATTGGCTGATAAATATACATTCCCGCATACATTGCGCCTGCTAAAAAATCAGGAATACATGTATTGAGAAATCTCTCCAAGACTCTGTCTCGCGAAGGGTTTAAATATCTTATTGACCTCGCGTATTTGGCGCGACAAGGTGTCGAACTAACCCAAGCTTTCCCCGCGAGAGGTGCGAAAAGTGCCGACAATCGGATTCATTTTCTTCTGGTTCCCTGTTGAGTCATGGTGAGATACTGAATGGCAGCCGTCAATTGTACATTGTATTTTTACCGTAATATGAACGTTATGATATCGAAAATTTTTGGTAACGAATAAGAATGATCGAAATTATTTTTCAACACGTTTTAATGAAAATCTTGCAACAATATCTTTCAATGCACCATTGGGAAAGCAATGTTCGATCATGATAATAAGAGGCCAGTTGTCACATGAGTAAAATATTGTTTAAACGTTGAAAAGGTCTTATCTAGAGTGCAGACATAAAAAATATTAAAACAATATCTTTACAGGAAGAAATATTTGCGACGCGACACGAGAAAACCAACAATGTGGTTGTGCGCCCAGCGCAGGCTCAGATCAGCCTGGGCATCCGCCCAGTCTGATCAGAGTCTTCGCTGTCCGCATGGAGGTAGCTTAGAACCTTAGCTATCCCTTGAGCACTTGGGGAAGAGTCTGGTCAGACTGGGCGGATGCCCAGGCTGATCTGAGTCTGCGCTGGGCGCACAACCACATTGTTGGTTTTCTCGTGTCGCGGCTCATTTAAAGGTGAATGGATAGTCATTTAGGGGAAGCAACTCTACCATTTTCATTTTTGCCTCCTTTCCCGAAGATGCCAACTCTTAAAAAGAATTTGCCCCACTTGGAGCAAATTCTTTTATTTAAGAGTTGATATCATTTTAGAAAGCCTTTGTCATCATGGAAACAAAGAGGAAGTCACGAAAGTTGTTTTCTCTACCCTTAGCAAAATTTGTGAAGAAAACTGAAAAAAAAAACACGGAAAAAATGTATTAAAACGTGTTATATGAAAAGAGACACCACGTATATGTGAACAGCAAATACTCAAATCTGCCTCAGCATCAGCGGAAGCTGATCAGAATCTTCACTTTCATCTTATTTAGATTCCCCAGGTTTCATAAAATGTGAACAAATAAAACTCTGATCAGACTGCACACTGGTGCAATCATCAATCTTCCCTGATCGTGCATATCATAAGATACATTTTCAAGCGACGACGCCAATTTTATGTCGAAGCGCAAATAATGTCTTAGTTTCGAATTACTTAAGCTTAAACTTGTGTTGGCTTATTGATCTGAAATACATTTGAATAGGATTGCGTGTTTTCACATAAATTTACATTTCAGTTTAAGTTTCTTTTTTTTATACTGCAGATTCCACGGGGCTTCCAAAGGGAAACGAGACTCACTTCCCAGCAGGCACATGACGTTGAAACGACGTCGTACTGACGTCGCATCGACGTAAGTACGACGTCATTTCGACGTCATGTGCCCGCTGGGAAGAGTTGACTCTTTTTTTCATCAAGTTTTTATCAGCAGGCTTTCAGCGCTTGCCTTCCATTTGAGCGGCGACACGAGAAAACCAACAATGTGGTTGTGCGCCCAGCGCAGACTCAGATCAGCCTAGGCATTCTCCCAGCCTGTTCAGATTCTTCGGCAAGCGCTTAAAGGGTAGCTAAGGGTCTAAGCTACCTCCATGCGGACAGCGAAGACTCTGATCAGACTGGGCGGACGCCCAGGCTGATCTGAGTCTGCGCTGGGCGCACAACCACTTTGTTAGTTTTCTCGCGTCGCGGCTCATTTCTACTGATCTCCTTCGCTTAATACTGTCTTGTAATGTCTGACTAGGTTTCTCTAAGTTTACAGTTTTAACCCATCTTTTAATCAACTTGATTTAAGACTTATGGTTTCCAGAATTCTTGTTTCCAACATTTTCCAAGTTGTGAAGTCAGAAATTCAGAAGTTGGAAATAAAAAGTCCTAGCTTCTTAACATTTCTTATTTCGCTTATATAATATAGGACGTTGGCGTTGTGAATTAAGTCTTGTTCGAAAATGGAAGTCTGAGTCGCCAGATTAGAAGTCACCGTAGTAGATTACAAGTACCTTCAAACTCGTTTTCAGTATACCTGTTCTAGATAGATATCTATTAAAAACAATGGCCTTTCAGCTGACGAACGTTCATCAATAAGCCACCATTTCAAGATTTCCCTATAGATAGCCTCTAAAACGCAGCGCCCTCTATACGCGGTAATTTTTACCTGTATACAGGTATGATTAAGAGCGGAGAAAATACGCCGCGTCTATGAACTGATGCGTTTAAAATGTTGTCAGTTTTAAAATAGGGAAAATGGATACCAACATCAGCAACATTTTCATTTCATTAATTATTCTCGTTGGATTATTGCCTTCCTTAACAGGTAAAATAGATTTAATTAAATTATGCGCATAACATTAACCCATGAATCATATTAGTTCCTTAGTACTGAAAACAGGACACCCCCAAAAATTACGGGTACTACTACTTTGTTAAACTATGAAAAAAATGTAAAAAACCCAATCATAAATATTAATATTTAAATGAAGAAAGACATATAATCGAAGCCTATATTATTGAAATAAAGAATATACCAAACTGCCAGTTATATATATGATTAAAAAGCTACACCCTAAAATGCGGTTATTTTCACCACTCCTGAAAATTTCGCTGAAACTTGAAACAAAAACGTGTCCGACGGATTTGAATCGAAAATTGGAGAAGAAGAAAAAGAAAAAAAAGGTGAACGTAATAACAAAAGCTGCTGTGTGTGAACGACACATCGAATAATCCATTTATTGATCCCCTTGCTAAAACATAATTTTACAGTTTGTCTTGCAACAAGGGCGAACAACGAAGACTCAGATCAGCTTGCGCATTCGCGAATCTATGCCGTTAGCTGTCCGAAGATCCATAGATTCTTGACACGAACACAAGAGATACTGATCAGACTGCACGATCAGTATTAGCATATCTGTAAGACATAATTATTCATTCGTGGGAGGCTTTTTTGATGTTTTGTGAGTCTGCCTGAATCATGTCGTATTAACGTTTACACCTAAAAATACTTGTAAAATACCTGTTTCGATCAAAAAGTATGTCAAAGATGCATGTTTTCGTTTTCAAACGTTTTCTGTTTAATAATGAAGCATGGTGATCTCTCTAGATAGACAAGAATAGAAAAAGGCGCACGTTTATTTGTTAGAAAAAAATGGGAGAAAATGATTCCTAGTTGTAACAAACATGGGTTGAGCTCTCTCTCTCTCCCTCTCTCTCTCTCTCTGAAACCTCTCTGTCCCTCTCTGAGTTTTTTCTCCCCCCTCTCTCTCTCCCTCTGGAAAAAAGTTTCAGAGAGAGAGGTAGAGAGTTTCAGAGAGAGAGAGAGAGAGAGAGAGAGAGAGAGGGTTCACATAAAGCAAACTGTAGCAGGCAATCCCTCATATACATAGATATAGAGAATGGTACGAACAGTTTGTCCGCCTGTACTTTCGCACAGGCATAAGTCAAACATAGAAAATGCATCATATATGTATTAAAGATTTCTGTTTCTATATCTTGTCATTTATTTCCTTTTCTTTTTTTGTATCATCATACCTATTATCGTGCTAATCATATATGATGACTATTAGCTGTAACGTAGAGGACTTTGCATATACAGGATTGCTTAGCAAATCATTACCCGCCCACCCACACTTGTCAAAAACACAAAACATATTTGTGACCAGAGTTTTTATACAAGCCGCGTCATGTGAGATATCCTTCTGAAGGTGTATGTGTTTAACTCATTGTTTCTCAGCCATCTTTACAAAGGGGAACAACTATCGTGACTTCCAGTTTAATTGCTTTCCTAGAAGACGAACCGTTTCAAAATGGGGTCGACCTTTAAAGGAAAGAATTTGCTCCTAGAGGTACAAATTCTCCTTAAAGAGTTAACCCAATTGAGAAGGGAAACAAAAACGAAATAAGCAGAATTGCTTCCCGTGAAAGTGTACCCAGTCACCTTAACGAATATGCGAAATACGAATTGCATTGATCAGAATTCAGCGTTATGGAGTCATAAACAGGTGCGCTGAGAATATTAACTGAGCATGAAAATGCAGTACTTGCATTTCAGTCTCAAACGCGAGTTTTTGCCTCCCTGGTGTTCAGACTTAAATTGATTGATTGATTGATTTGATGCTTAACGTCCTCGGTAAACAGCTATGGTCATGTCGGGACGGTCAGTTAACCTAACCACACTATTCCTGGGCAGGCTTAGACCTCTTAAGCGGTTAACCAGTACTAAGTGCACATACTTTCGCCAGTAACTGACAACTGCCCTTCTTGAATCAACGGAAGGTGAAACGAAAGTATGTGGCCAGACCGGGTTTCGAACCCAGGACCTCTGACTTATGAGTCAGGTGCCCTACCGATTGCGCTACGCGGCCCGGCGTTCAGACTTAAAGTCCTCATTGGTCTATCAGGGGTAAAAGGTCATGGAATATTTGAGCCGCGACACGAGAAAACCAACAAAGTGGTTGTGCGCCCAGCGCAGACTCAGATCAGCCTGTCACCCGCCCAGTCTAATCAGACTCTTCGCTAAGCGCTTAAAGGGTAGCTAAGGGTCTAAGCTACCTCCATGCGGACAGCAAATACTTTGATCAGACTGGGCGGATGCCCGGGCTGATCTGAGTCTGCGCTGGGCGCACAGCCACTGTGTTGGTTTTGTCGTGTCGCGGCTCAAATTTTTATCATGAGGTATCGCTGCAAGCTTCCAACTGCAGTTTCACCATTGTAAATTGCCTTTATTATCCAACTTTAAACAAATAAAACATCCTTGAGTTTCACATTAAAATGTTATAATGACTGATTTGGGAAATTTAAGTTGGCAACTAAAGACTTCTTTTTGATTAAAATGGTAAAAATACAACGTACAGGCGTGGGCCCGATTCATTGTCCCGCTAGTGTAGGCATCGCATCACTGAGCAGGGAACCAGAAAAGGAGCGCCATTTGACATTTTCAAAAACATGTTCCCCTTATTTTTTGCCACTTTATATGACTCACTATATGCACATCAACCCACATTTTGTAACCAAACGAGAAGGTTGAACCACATTTCATAATGATTTGAGGTTAGACGCGCTTTTAACACAGGTAGGACTATGGAGACTTTAAGATGTGATATTGCTTCGAGAAAATTACTGATATCCTAAAATGGTTACTGATTTGATGATCACGATTGATAAAAAGCATGACACTGGTCATGTTGGTAACTTATATCAACAACACGCTTACAAATGTATGCGCTGAAAACGAGTCGCATGTCTGATAACATTGTGATAACGATTGATCTTTTTGTGTTTGCATTTCCTGGTAACCATGCTGTTTTCATGACTAGTTCAAGCGCAGTTATATAGAGTGGCACTATGGCCACGCGGCCGAGCGTGCATAGTGGCACCCTATACCACTAAGCTCCTGTTTAGTTCGAAAACCTTTTATGATGCGGCAAAAAGATGGCTAACACTCATAATAATGAATAATCGGAGTGCCGCTCGGCCAATTCCGATTGAAGTATGAAACAACATTATCATTAGCATAATAAAAAGTTTCTTTTGAAGCACAGTGTCGTACTCGTGTTACTGAACGGGTAGATTTCTTTTGTTTCTTGTAATTACGAGCTAGCTTTTCGTTATTACGAGCTGGCTACTCGTAAAAATAAGTTCTTGGTTATTATGAGGAACTAACAAATTTTAGGACGTCAAATTTCTTTACTTAGGACTGCAAACTAATAGACATAGGCAAGTCGTAAGCAATATACATGGATACACAGATAAAATGTTTGCTTTAAGAGCTTACGAAATTGATTTTAGATGTTAGTTGTCTTAGTCACATTAATCTTTGTTTAAATACGGAACAACATAAAATTCAGTGTTTGGTTAAAATTTGTAAACACTATATCGTGATGGATAAGGCAAGTGACCTTCACTCAATTTAGGGACGATTTCCCTGTGACTAATATCAGTATACCTTAAATAATGTTACGAATTATCTTGTCTTTTTGCGTCTTCTTACGCTCAAAATTTTGAAGTAAGTAAATGCAAACTTTAAGTGAAAGATAATGCTTTGCTGTGCTCTAAATCAGAAGGGTTAACATCTAGGGATAATTTAGGGGTATTTTTTTTTATTTCCATGAAAACAAACGTTGTGACCCATCATTAGAACCGTCTTATCGAGACGGTTCTAATGAGGAGTCACAACATATATGTTTTCCATGAGAGATAAAATTATCTTTGAAATATCCCTGTTACCTCTTCTTATCTTGAGCTCTGAATTATAAGGTAGACGAATACTGAATAGAAATATTGGCGGGGCATTCAAACCATTATACCGTCTAAATAACCCAAAGAGCTATAAAACATTTGGGTAAGAAAAAAACAATTTTCACCGTTTTGTTTTCCTAAAAAACAATATTTTGTATTTCTACATACTTTTTTTTTTTTACACATTTTCCATTAAAATTCATATATCTAGCACATGAATGCACTTTCATTTCAGCAAATCATATAATCTGTAATATAGGATATTTGAAACAAACTGATAACAAAAAATTGCAGTTTTCTTGTTAATAAGTATATTTTCACATTCTTTGAAAAAATGCAAGAAAATTGAATTTCATGAAAAACGTCATGAAAAATATCATCAATCGATGGGGCATGCTTATGCATATTATTTTAGTAAAACTTACATCGTATGTTAAAGAATAAAACAGAAAAAAAAACATTTCACCGTTTCGTTTAATTGAAAAACAATGTTTAAGTTCAAAATATCCCCCAAACAGACTGCCCAAATTCTGCACCTGCTGCAAGCACCGCCGATCCTTGCCCTATTATTTATTTTCCTGTTATTCGGTTCTACCATAGAGTAATGTCGACAAAAATGGGCAGATGGAATGGAAACTGTGAAGATCTTGATCATTCTGGTTCCTAAGGAACAGTCTGATCTCAGTTTCCACTGTTTGTACAGACCTATGTGCCCGAAAACTTAGGATCTTTACGGTAGATATTGTAAGTGTATATTATAACTGTATATACTCCACAGTTAGTCGATTTGATGATGAACAATAACTCTGTTTGTTTTTTAAACAAGCAAGAACAGAGTTCTTCCGGGATCGTCCACCTTAATCAAAACGACAGAGGTATTTTCTGATCTTCCTTAACTTTAAGTCATAGTGCTAAGCGCTTCATAAAAGGGCCTTGAGAAGCCATGTAGACCCAGATCAGATGCTTGGGCTTTTTTCCCGGTACATTCACTAGTTGAGCGACCTTGCATTACATCAGGGTCTCACTGTTCACTTTATATTCTCTTCAGTGCGCATGTTAGTTTTAATGAATTTACAGCGGGCGTTTATTGAAATAGGGTTTCCCCATAGTCCTTACTTCTCAGAGCATTTGAACTGCTGCATCTGTTGCAGTTAGTTCATAGTGACGCTGACAATTGTAACGCTTGCAAAAAACGGTCGGACAAAAGACGATGTCATTGACCGTTTGTTGCACCCACACTGGACAGTTGAATAAACTCACTATTGTCATGATGTTCAGTGTCAATCATCTGAAGCCCATTATCACATACCTAGGAGCTCTTCTTGGAGAAACGAGTTCGACTCCCTGTTTGCATGATGTTGACCCATAGTTTTTGTATCAAACTTGTCATTTGAATTCTTCTTTGCCTCACACATTTGAAAATCAGATCCAGAGATTTTGTATCAAGTTGATCAGAAGTGGTTGAAACCACACCTGTAGTTGACGAGCGCACGTCGCTGACAGCTCAAGTTCTATTAAATGAAACGTAACTGATTCTTAGCTATTTGGCCATGTCAAAAGTGAACCCAGTTTATGTATTTTGCGAAAAAATATGTTTTGATTGTAACTTTTCTGCTTGAAAGTGTCGCCGAGAAGTTTGACTTTATCTGGTTGGATGGTTTAATGCTCTTTAAAAGGTTTTTAACGTCCCCTATGTTTGCTTAGATATCGATTATTGGCTGTCTTCTCTACACAACTTGAATGGAAAATCAGTTGGTTATGAAAAATGCATACACAGATCATATAAATGATATGTTTGAAATCTTACTCGGGGATATATTTTATCCAAGAAAAAATGTGTCACAATGTAGAAAGTTCATTTAGGGTTACTTTTAATTAGCCTACTATAAAATGTTTTATCGACTGATGCTTGAATCAGTCTTTTTTATGTGTACTATTCGTTATATGCTCATATTTGCTGGTTCACGATAAACGGTATCAGAATGCGCAAAATAGAAAAGTTTCGGCAGCCTTGTCACAGTCTTCCCTGCTGTTAACTTTTTGTCCAGTTAAAACAAAACTTGCCTCCCTAAGTAAAATTTGCGGAACACGTGGAGGTAGTTCGACTGGCTTCCGAATAAAAAGTTTGACCGTGGTTTTCAAGATAGACGCGATATAATTCAGGGGCCAGCTGATCAAAGTATCGTTAGTCCTCTAAGTATAAATAAAATTATGAGTGCTTATACTTTTGTGAAAAAAAAAAAGTGCGGAGTAAAATATCCTCACTTTTTTCGAAGAAAAAAGACAGTGCCTTAGCATACAATACGCGTTTGGAAATTTAACGTTCCCATTAACTAACGACATCGTTGGCATTGAACAGCCGGGCCGAGTTTGTAAACATTTAAGATTAAAACAAAACCGTGACCTGGGCCGAAAATGGCCCAAGATGACTGTTGAGTCATCCACCAGATCATAGGACAGTAAAATAGGATTCGAACGCAGGTTCTCTGGTATACTTTACGAACATCCTACAAACCGCGTGGTCGACCTGTGACACATCGACCTGTGACACAAAAAAGACATTCTACATACTTTTTGACAGTGCCTTAGCATACAATACGCGTTTGGAAATTTAACGTTCCCATTAACTAACGACATCGTTGGCATTGAACAGCCGGGCCGAGTTTGTAAACATTTAAGATTAAAACAAAACCGTGACCTGGGCCGAAAATGGCCCAAGATGACTGTTGAGTCATCCACCAGATCATAGGACAGTAAAATAGGATTCGAACGCAGGTTCTCTGGTATACTTTACGAACATCCTACAAACCGCGTGGTCGACCTGTGACACATCGACCTGTGACACAAAAAAGACATTCTACATACTTTTTGACCTCCGCCGTCTCGTCTAACAATAATTACAATAATATCTTTTCCAACATCTGCCACGGTTGTGGCATAAATTTGTATAACTCGCTTTGTATGTATTGTCTAATGACATAAACTCAAAGTCAGGGTTTCGTGTTTCGCAACCATTAAGTCCACAAAAACACCCGTATTTATTTTCAGTGTAAGCGATGCACAAAAATAGTAATATATACCAAACGAGAAAAGATGCCTTGTGCCACAATGTAGGTCGGCCCAGTCTGTGCATCTGCGATGTCCTTTCCATTCCTGCGCGGCTTCGTTGATGTTTTGTTGAAGAAATACACTGTTCAAGCTGTTTAACTTGCTGGCGGGAGTTTTGCGGTTGTTCAAATGTAGGTGGAGTTACGGTTCTTGTTCTCTGCACATCGTCTGGTAATGCTTTCTATACGTACCAAGGTTTGTGAAAAGTCTTGAATGGTTTCAGAGTTATGAAGTGGACATAATGTGTGACAGACAGACAGACAGACAGACAGACAGAGAGACAGACAATGAGAAACAATATTTCTACCCCTATATGAGACCGCTTGCGAGGCCGTTTGTCTCTATCTCTAACAGACTGCACAGTTGTGCCAAGTTACTGGCGAAAGTATGTGCACTTAGTACTGGTTAACCGCTTAGAAGGTCTAAGCCTGCCCAGGAATAGTGTGGTTAGGTTAACTGACCGTCCCGACATGACCTTAGTTGTTTACCGTGGACGTTAAGCATCAAATCAACCAACCAACCAGTCGTGCCAAGGGTTTGGTTGCCCACGGAAGCAAACAGGATTCATGAAGTCACAAAGGTTCCAACTTTGTGATATCCCTTATATTTGTGAGTCTGTTCGACCTTGTGATCACAAAATAAGGTTTTACAATAAAACAGCATTTATAACCCTTTGAAAATATGGTGAAAGAAATTGAGGTGTACCTATATCACAAGGTCGAATGTTAGCTATATCACAAATTAGGAACGGTAACCAGTATTTTTAGGCATCAGCTATGTAAGCGATATCACTAAGTAGGAACGGTAACCAATATTTTTCGGCATTACCACAAAGTAGGAACGGTAACCAGTCATGATTTTTCGGCATTAGCTAATGCCGAAAAATATTGGTTACCGTTCCTACTTTGTGATATCGCTAATACTAGACCTTGTGATGTCACAATACGGGGTTTTATAATACAAGGACACTTTATGGTTTTCGGGCGTAAGGCACTTTAAATATCCCGGGAAAAGACGAAGGACACATTTTGACACTGCGCTATTTAATTACACCATTTTTGTAATAATGTCTTTTTTTACAGCAAAAAAATCGACGCAGATCCTCTTGTGTAAACAAAATTTTGAGAATAAAAGAAAAGATTTTTTTAGCAAAAATAGGTTAGTTATGTACAGCAGAACAAAAATGTGAGTCTTAGGTCCAATCATTTACGTTGCTTTAAAATCTCGGTTATTCTCTGAACAATATTTATTTTGATAATGGTCTATGTGGTAATTTTTTTTATTTTGAAATCACGAACCGAACTTTCAGTGAGTGTCTATTTATAAACTTAAATTTGAAAAAAAAGGAGTAATTTTGTGAAGGCATAGAAGATGGTTCAAACTCATGTTTGAAAGTTAAAATCCATTGTTTCAGAATTTCAGTTTTTATACAAAGTTTTGAAAAGGAAGGTGTTTTGAAATTGAAAATATCAGAGATGTAATAGCCTTGAAGCTTAAACTTCGGTTTGAGGTTTTAAGAGTTATGGCGTCTTGCTTGACAAACGTACACAACGTAGAATAAAAATTAAATCAACTTTGATTCAACGTCATGACGTTGAATCAACATGGATTCAGTGTTGATTCAACATTGTGTGCCTCACGGCGTGGGGCTTATTATCTTGTCCGATTAATCAGTGGATTTGAAAGTGAATTTATTTCTATTTCTTATATAGCAGCTAAATTTGTATCAAAGTATCAAATGAAATAATTCATTCTATTAAAATTTTTGCGGTGTGTGACTTGACAGGTAACAGGCGCATCACAAGAATAAATTAAGGCCAGGGTCACACAGTCTTTTGATCACATGGATGCAGAGCCCTAGATAAGAGGGAGTATTTGGTGATAATTTAGGATAATTTTTGTTATTTCTACATAAAAGCATACGTTGTGACCCCTCATCTGAACCGTCTCGTTGAGACGGTTCAGATGAGGGGTCACAACATATGGTTTCAATGAGAAATAAAAAAAAATATCACTCAATTATCATCAAATACCCCTCTTATCTTGAGCTCTGCATGGATGTTTATCAATTTACAATCATTAATTAAGCAGTTATGTTTTGTTGTTTTGTTTATAATTAAAGTCGTACTTTCCTTGCTGATCAAAAATAATGTTTGTGTGTATGTTTTTTATTTTTGTTTATGGGTGAGTTTGTGTTTAATAGTTTCTTGGTAGCCCAAGAAATGTGGCCCAGAGGTTATAAACCATTTTCAGAACAAACTGTTCAATGTTGATCTTGGAAATTAGGTCAATGTCATCAGTATCTTACCCCATGGGCGTAGACAGTGTAGCCATTGACAGCCATAGTTTCCAACAGTGCAGCTTGGCCTTTACGCAGAGCTTTTCACATCAATAACGTGAGTGCTATTCGCTTAGCTGTCGTGAGCGGTCATGTGAAATACCGCAGAACTGCATAAGACATCACAAGGTAGCACAATGTACCGCGAGGTAAAGATGAATGAATGACTTGTGACTTTACTGCCTTTTAAACTGTGTAACAACCATGAAAGGCTGATAATGAAAGCGAAGTGGTATCAAATCACCCGTGCTTGAAATCTACCGACGGCTCTTGAGATATAAACAAAAGCTGATTTCTAGATTTTTGTTGTTATACGTGTGTATTTGATAAGCATCAATTATTAATGGTTGCTAAGCGTAGACCAAGTTTTTTTTTGTGTGAAAGCTATACTTGTAATAATATTAGCTATCAAGTTCGTCTAAATTGTCATTATATTATATATTTAACATCCAGAGTCCTCGGGTGGCCTTGAAAATGGGTAAGATCGCTTAAGTCGAATTGGCTGTTGACATTGGTTCAAAAGATATCATGCATAGAAAACTCTGAAATTGAAAAAAGGGATCAATCACCAAATCATGATAATCTCTTGATGCATCTGTGCACCCATTGTTTATTTTCTATTGGAAAGGCCTTGACCTTGAAAATTGACTGGCAATAGCCAACTGACATTGAAATCACTGTTGCAAGTCAACTCTCGTTTAGGTCGCGGGTCACTGATACCAGCTGACTGGTAATAGCAATAACCACAGGGTATAATCGATTCCGCTAATTTTCGCTTCCTGCAGAGACTGTACATCATATTTGGCTTCCGCCGAGACTGTCCGCGAACTCTTGCTTCCTGCCGAGACTTCTGTACATGATAAATGGCTTCCTGCAGAGACTGTCCGCGTAATTCTGCTTCCTGCCGAGGCTCTCGGCAGGAAGCAGAATCACGCGGACAGTCCGGCAGGAAGCCATTTTTCGAGGACAATAGTCTGCAGGAAGCAAGAGTTCGCGGACAGTCTCGGCGGAAGCCAAATATGACGGACAGTCTCTGCAGGAAGCGAAAATTGGCGGAATCGATTATACCCTGTGATAACGTAACATGGTTATAACCAGTCAGCTGGTGCTAGACATTTCCAAACTATAAGTAAGTAAAGAAAGAAAGAAAGTGTAAAATGTATTCGAAATTGATATCCTTTTTCTACTGCGAAAGGTCGAGCGACATTTTATTCTCTCTGAGATAACATTTGGTTTTCCTATTTCACCTATACCACTCAGAGAAATATTTTTGTCAACCATAGCACCTGCGTACTTTATCTTCTAACTTATCTATCAGCGATGGCCTCCCTACCATCTTTGTCAATACCACTGATAAAAAATAATCTTGTCCCGTATTAGGGTTATAAGTAGGCGGGCAATTACCTTGTAAACAACCATTTTCAGTTTAACAAATAGAATGAATATTTTTCTGATTGTTTGTACCAATCAGATTTTTGCTCGTATATAAAACAACTGGCGTAGAGAACATGTTTGTTTACTTACATAACAATAAACCAAAAGGAAAAACCCAACAAAAAACAAACAAAACAAAACAACAACAGCAAAAAAACCCCAAAAAACAAACGATTTGGTGCGCTTCTCAGAATCTTCCAAGTGCACCAACCATATAATCCAGTAACATCCAAATCACGGGCTGCCGCTGCTAGCCTCTCATATATTTAGGGGATAACTGTTCTCAAAATTGTAATTTGGGGAGGTAAATCATCGGTTTTATGGCCGGAAATTTCGTTTCGCAATTTGCGACCATAAAAGTAAAAAGTATGCAAAGACCAGGAACTGAAACAATCAAAATCCAAATCCAGCCCTCAAACCATAGTTATAAAACCGACAATTTACCTCCCCAGATGACAATTTTCAGTACAGTTATCCCCACATTCTAATGCTCTATTATGTATTTTCACGTTTCAACATATACTACTTTGCATCCAAAGCAAGCGCATTCTGCAACGTAAAACCAGACGTAAGCCAATTAAAAGCGACGTTTCATAATGACGTCGGATTTGCGACGGTATATCGCAGGATTTTTGACGTTATCCAATCAGACGTCGCGTTACATTCGTAAGTGCATTAGAATCCATAATTATTGTATCATAATCATATGTATGAGTATCCATGAAATGAGTGTATTATACATGCTCTGACTACCACCATTAACTCAGATTCTTCGGATTCTTTCACGATGCAACAGTTTTGCGTAGTCCCAGAAGACTGTAAGTGTTATTGAATTCTTCAGTTGCAACTACAATTTTCCAAATTCTTGACAGATTGCAAAGTCTTTCGAATTCTCGGTAGATTGTGTAGATTTTCGAATAGTTGAAATATTGCAAATTTATGTCTTTCGGAGCCTGTCTCCTTGGCTCTTTGAAAAGACTTTCAGATTCTTTGCAAAGTCGTTCGGATTCTTGGCAAAGTCATTTGGTTCTTGGCAAAGTCTTTCGGATTCTTAGCAAAGACTTTTTGAATTCTTGGCAAAGTCTTTCGGATTCTTGGCAAAGTCTTTCGGACTCTTGACAAAGTCTCTCGGATTCTTGGCACTCGAGCCTTTTGGATACTTGGCAAAGTCTTTTGTATTCCTGGCAAAGTTGTTCGGATTCTTGGCAAAGTTTTTTCGGATTATTGTCAAAGTCTTTCCGATTCTTGACAAAGTCTTTTGAATTCTTAGCAGACAGCAAGTCATTAAGAGTCATGGCAGATTGCAAAGCTTTTCATGTGCCTCATTGGCCTACTGGATAGGAGCGCTGACTCTTAAATATTAGATCTATCTCTGCGTCTTCGAGACAGGTCTGCTGCTAAATAATGTTTCGTCAACTGCATTTTTCAAAATACTTTACTGATAACACAAAACTTATCAATAGTTATAATTAGGGGTGCATCACCAGAATTAATTTCGAACAATTTATACCACTGTGACAATGCTTCTTGCTAACACATCAACAATGAGGAGGGAGAGGAAAAGAGTACCGGTTTCAAATCAAAATTAAACCTTTTTTGTTCTAAGAAAACCAGTTTATAATAAAGCTAAAAAGAACTGAGGTCTTATTTTTTTCCCCAGTTCCTGGTTGTACTGAAATACATGTAAACGAAGGCTTTTGGTTGGTTGGTTGTTCTGGGTTTAACGGCCCTTTGAAAAAAGTAGTTCAGTCTCTATCGGGCCGTCTCCCAGAGAGGGGAGAAAGAAAAGAGAAACGATAGACGAGAGAAAAAATATCCAAAAAAAAAAAAAAAAAAAAAAAAAACACCCGCACCTACTGCAAACACAGTAGGCCCTTGCTCTACTTTTATCCGAATAAGTAGGACGCCTCGGCACTGGAAGGCAAGGTCATATGTTTGCAATGATAACACCTCCCGCCCTAAATTTTATCTGATTATTAATCTCTTTGTGCGTCATCTTTTATCGGACATCTAAACTAACCATTTTAGCCGCGACACGAGAAAACCAACAAAGTGGTTGTGCGGCATGCGCAGACTCAAACCAGCCTGGGCATCCGCCCAGGCTGATCAGACTCTTCGCTATACGCTTGAAGGGTAGCCAAGGGACTAAGCTACCTTCATGCGGACAGCGAAGACTCTGATTAGACCGGGCGGATGCCCAGGCTGATCTGAGTCTGCGCTGGACGCTGGACCACATTGTTGGTTTTCTCGTGTCGCGGCTCATCTTATCTGAGAATAAAAGGTACATTATCAGTCTGGGAGATATGAGACTGGTACAGGCAAGGTGTGCAGATGATGACGAATATTTGAAACACAGTGATTTGAAAATAGCCAGACCCGAGCGAGCCCTGCTCAGCTTGGTGAAACAGCTAGATTAAGGGGGTCACTGATAGGTAGGGACAGACCCGATCACTTTGACTCTTTGAATCTGGTTGTCTATATTATAGGCAGTGGACAAGTCAGTGACTTGATGGGAGGAAATAAGACGCTCCCACCTCCATGAGTCTCCCAGCCCTATGGGTCAACAAGGGGTGGTGTTAACACAGCATCACTGGGCGGAAGTCTTCCTAGAAGAAGTCAACAGCCAGGGCGGAAGAACTCTTTGAGTCAACGGCCATGTGTTCATGACCAAGGCGAGCCATACAATAATCATGGATTTCGGCTGTGGTCAACATATATAGCCTGGAGAGGGATGGGCTCCGTCAGGCTGAATCCTGCCCTTGAAACACCATGGTTGACAATCTAGATAAGACCTTAATACCGGATCGGTCGCAGCCCGGGTTAACAATGACCGCGCCTACTGTTGGACACCGGGACGTAGGTGACAAGTATGCAACTGGTGTAACACAGATCAAGAAAATCAGAGGTAGGGAGAACATCTCAATTGGCACCTGGAATGTAAGGACTCTGAGGCCAGCTGGGAAGCTTGAAGAGCTGACTCATGCAATGGACAGGTATCACTGGAACATACTGGGGCTCTGTGAGATGCGCTGGAAAAACTTTGGTGAGATGTCAACAGATGACAGGCACAAGGTTTATTTCAGTGGAGAAGAGGACAAACATGAGTATGGGGTTGGGTTTCTTGTGCATAAGGACATGGTGAGTGCTGTCTTGGGATGCCGACCAGTCTCCAGCAGACTGATTTCAATTCGCCTGAGAGCAGCTCCTTTCAACATCACCATCATACAGATTTATGCACCAACATCTGGACATGACAACAATGAGGTAGAACACTTCTACCAGCAACTCCAGGAAATCATAGACCAAACACCCAAGAAGGACATTCTGGTTGTACAAGGGGATTGGAATGCTAAGGTTGGAAAGGATGCACAGGCAGACTGGGAAAACGTTTGTGGACCCTACTGCAATGACGAGACAAATGAGAGAGGTCTCAGACTTCTAGAGTTTGCAACCTGTAACAGCCTAGTACTGACAAACACCCTTGGCCCTCACAAACCATCAAGGAGATGGACATGGCACAGCCCAGATGGGAAACACCACAATCAGATTGATTACATCTTGGTGAGGAAGCGCTTCCGATCAGGAGTCAACATCCATAGGACAAGGAGTTTTCCTGGAGCAGACATAGGAAGTGACCATGACCTGGTCATGATGACCTTCCGAGTTCGTCTGAAGAAGGCTAGAAAGCCAACCCAGCCAAGACTGAAGTTTGATCTTGAGAAGCTAAGGGACCCAGAGGTGGCATGCACTTTTCAAGCAACAATAGGTGGAAAATTTGCACCACTCATTGGTCTGAGGGATGATGACATGGACATAGACACCATGATTACCACCTACAATACAGTAGTGACTGATGCAGCCAGTGAGATACTTGGGAAGGAACGTCGCAGGAAAAAGCCATGGGTCACTAGAGATGTTCTTGACCTCTGTGATGAGAGGAGAAATTTGAAGAAGAAGAGGTATGAAGCAGGAGGAGCAGAAGAATACAGGGAAGCAAACAAGAGGATTCAGAAGGCAGTGAAGAAAGCGAAGGAGGACTGGATAGCTAGTCAGTGCGAGGAGATCGAAACTTGCCTGAACAAAAACAACAGCAAGAAAGCATACCAGCTGGTGAAGGATCTAACTTCAGAGAAACAGGGTAGATCCACAGCTATCCAGGACAAGTCTGGGAAATGCCTTACAGAAGAACAAGAGATTCTCAGGAGATGGACAGAATATTGCTCAGAATTATACAACCATGAAACTGATGGTGACAATACGGTTCTGGACTGCAGTCAGCCCCTAGATGAAGATCAACAACCGATCCTTCGTGAGGAAGTTGAGATTGCAGTAGCAGCACTGAAGAAGGGAAAATCTGCCGGAGTTGATAATATACCAGCAGAACTTGTTCAAGCTGGAGGGGAGACCATGATTGATGTTTTAACAGATATCTGTAACAGGATCTGGAGAACAGGAGAATGGCCTACCCCATGGACTCAGTCGCTGATTATTACTCTCCCTAAAAAAGGCAACCTACAGCTCTGCCAGAACTACAGAACCATCAGCCTCATCAGTCATTCAAGCAAAGTCATGCTGAAAGTTATCTTGAACAGGCTTAAGCCACAAGCCGAAGAGATAATCGCTGAGGAACAGGCTGGGTTCCGAGCAGGAAGGAGCACCACAGAACAGATCTTCAACCTTAGAATCCTGTGTGAAAAATATCTCCAACATCAGCAGAATCTGTACCATGTCTTCATTGATTTCAAAAAAGCCTTTGACAGGGTATGGCATGCAGCCTTATGGGCCACCATGAGGAAGTACAATATCAATGCAAACCTAGTTCGCACCATTGAGCAGCTATATGAAAAGGCTACAAGTGCAGTCCTGATAAATGGCAGCACAGGAGAATGGTTCAGAACAACAGTTGGAGTAAGACAAGGATGTCTTCTGTCACCCACCCTCTTCAACATTTTTCTCGAACGGATCATGTCCGATGCTCTGGAAGAACATGACGGAAAGGTTAGCATAGGCGGCAGAAATATTACCAACCTGCGGTTTGCCGATGACATAGACGCTCTTGCTGAGGAAGAGCAGGAACTAGAAGCTCTAGTTGAAAGTCTCGACCAGACCTGCACAAGGTATAAGATGGAGATCAGTGCTGAGAAGACCAAACTGATGACAAACAGCGCAGATGGCATCCAGAGGGAGATCAAGGTAAAGGGGCAGAAGCTGGGTACTGTAAGCAGCTTCAAATACCTTGGAGCAGTTGTCTCAGATGATGGCTCAAAACAGGAGGTTCTCTCAAGGATAGCACAAGCCACTTCAGCTCTTGCCAAGCTGAAACCAATTTGGAGAGATAACAACATATCTCTTGGATCAAAGGTGACACTTATGCGCTCCCTTGTCATTTCCATATTTCTGTATGCCTGTGAATCATGGACCTTGACAGCAGAGTTAGAGAAAAGAACGCAGGCCTTTGAGATGAGATGCTACCGAAGGTTACTGAACATTTCGTACAAGGACCATATAACCAATGAGGAGGTTCGCAGGAAGATCCAAGCAGCCATTGGAGACTATGATGAACTCCTGACGCTGGTCAAGAAACGGAAACTAAGGTGGTTTGGCCACGTCTCAAGGTCTTCTGGTTTAGCAAAGACAATTCTTCAGGGCACAGTGAAAGGAAAAAGAAGAAGAGGTAGACAGAAGAAGAGGTGGGAAGACAATATCAAGGAGTGGACTGGAATGGATTTTGCCAGCTCAACTAGGGCAGCTGAAGACAGGACAAGATGGAAAGGGATTGTTTTGAAGTCATCTGTGGTGCCCCAACGACCTAGTAAGGTTATGGGATAGAATAGAATAGAAATAGAATAGAATAGATTTGAAAATAGAAGCGGAAGGGGTTTACGCTCAAGTTTCATAACCTGGTCCCAGAAAATTTACTTTGATATACCAGTAGTTTCAGATATCCATATTTGAAAATGGAAAGACAAATAGGAAACGTGTCCAATCTATCTTTGTTAATAAGAGGGGACTTTGAGATAGCAGTGTTTGAAATTCGATAGTCAACTGTGTATCAAATTGTCAGTTATACGCTCAATAAATATGAATGAATTAATGAATGAATGAATGAAGGAATGAATGAGTAAATGAAATATTGAAGCAAACGATAGATTGAAATACGAACGAGTGAATATTCTTTGCGCTCTGTATGGGTGATACCCACGACGTCATTGGAGTGTAACACCGAACATCGTGCCAAGAGGTCGTGGTATCATCTTGAGTTTTAAGAATTTTAGGATTTTAACCATTTTCCCGCCAGTGCTTAAGTTTTGTTAAAAGGGTCGGAGATCACCAGATCACTCGTTCCATTGATTTGACTTGACTGACTTTTGATTCTCATTCTTTCTCATAAAAATTCAGACTGCTTACACACAAGTTAACCACTCTGTCACCTTTCACAATTCCAGTTTTGAACGAGTTGCACACTGTTCAAGTATGAAGTGTGGTTACGCCGGTTATAATTGCTTACTTTCCACGCCACTCTTTTAAAATCTATAATCGATATACGCGAATTGGACAGGTAATGAAATACACTACGAGATATGGACAAGTCATCTTTTTCTTCTAATTTTATTTTTCCTTATATTCAAATCCATTTTTCCGTGTTTATTTTGAAAACAGCATTGAATTTCGAACAGCCCGATATATTTTTTGGAAAGATTGCATAAGGAGTACCGCGGTCACTTTTTAGTTTAAATTGACTACCCTCAAAATGTATAGAATATATAGTAAATCATGACTTTTGTACTGCCTTGATCAAAGTTTTTGCCCGCATATTTCTCTCTTTTTTCCCATAAAATGATCATTTTCCGTGTTCATTCCGAAAAATACAATTATTCAGAATGTAAGATTCGTATCAATCAACAGAGCCCTAGAATTTTTGTTAATTCTGGATGAAAATATATGTTGTGACCCCTCATCTGAACTGTCTCGACGAGACGGTTCAGATGAGGGGTCACAACATATGGTTTCAACGAGAAATAAAGAAAATTATCCCTCAAATATCATCAAATACCCCTCTTATCTAGGACTCTGAATTCTATCATGGAATCAACTTTGGGGAAGCGCAAAGTCCCGCTTAGATTTTGAGACCGTGACTTTGTTATCAGTGTCATTGGAGAACTACATATTTTTCTCGTCTTGACAACATCTCTTGAACCAGGCCATAATTATTCTAAAAGCAAAAGAAAAAAAAAACTTACTTGCATGTATAAATCGTATACAAGATGATTTTCACGGTGTTCAATTTTTCGTGGTATTTCGCGGTCACTTAGAAACCGCGAAAATTAAAATCGCGAAATAATTTCCTGTTTCTTACAAAGTATCACGGTGTCCATATATTTTGTTTCTGTTTGCTTTGGTAATTGCTGTTTTTTTTTCACTTGAGACAGTTCTTTCATTAACCTGCGGCGGCCATGCCCAAGGTTAATGAACGAACTGCCTCAAGTAAAAAAGAAGCATCTTCTTTTCGCGCATGTGACTTCCGCAAAAATAAAAAATCGCGAAAATTAATGTTTATGTGTTTTGACTCTAAGCCACGAAAATATGAACCCGCGAAAATTACCGCGAATACGGTATCATTCTAACGCGCCCAAGACCTAAGTAGGCTGTGTTGATCTTGACTCCATTTTCAAGGTCAAATGTGCATCAAACCGGTCACTGGATAGTTAGGTCTTTGCTGATCTAACGTGGCTGAAGCCCCATTGTCGAGTGTCGCGGCTATTTTGAAGGATAAACAATAAGTTGCCGACTTGAATACTAATTCTGCTACATAATTAAGACAACTGGCAGCTGATGAATTAATTTGTACTCATTTGTATGCACCAGCTGATGCTGACAGGAACGTGCCAAGAGTTTTAACATGTTAAAGTGCGTGACAAAAAAATCAGAAATATGGTCAAACCTAATTTTCTTTCCTACCTGCATTAAACAGCCACCTGTTGAAATCTACCCAGTTGAGGAAGATTTTGATTCATTAATGCCTTGCATCCAAATAAATAGTAAAGACTCGAATCAAACGTCATAGGATGCCACGTTTGATCAGTGTCTATACTGTTTGCACAAGAATTTCCGAAAATGAAAATGTTAATAAAGTCAAATAACGGAAAAGTGATCTGTCCTGAATGTGACCTAGTCTACTGGTTCCTAATGGTTTAGCCTAAATAACTGAGCCTCATCGAGATGCGCAAATATAGACAAGCCTGCGCACATTTACAGCTGACAGGACATACACCCTCCCTCAGTCGCGGAGAAAAGCCATTTTCCAATGTATTTTACGGCTTTTCCCAAGAACATTTCACTTTATAACATCGGGTCGACCGATCATGCTGAAAACTATGTGACCTATCGTTAGCAGAACCTAGCTTTCACATTTCACAGGCGCTTAGAGTCCTGGTGATTTAGAGTCAGTGCTTACAGTCGCTGGGCTGGGCATTCAAAATTTCCATTTCCCAGCAGGGTGACACGTTTGTACTCATACTAAGGAATGTTTCATGGTCAGTTTCAGAAGCATTCCAGTGTTGTTTTTCATTATCTTTATATGGCATGAAAAAGTAAAAAAATGTCATATAAATATTATAAATGTTTACCTTCGCTTAAGATGAAAGCCCACACATATATTTTTTATTTAGGCCGCAACGGGGACAAAAATGTATGTCAAAATACGCAAGATCAAACTACCTCAAGTTGTGAATTAATACCAGAAAATTGAAAGGGCTTTTTAAGCTGTGTACGCTGGTTAGTGTCTGTTCTGTTCAAAAGGCAAATGTGCCTAAACGGATAATGTATATAGTTAAAAATTCATGAAATTTAAAGAAAACCATGGCTATAATGTCCTTTATTAATTAGCACAGCATGGCTACAAAGGTGTGGACCTAGGGCTAAAGCAATCAATCTTGATTGAATGCGTCATGTAAAATGCTGCTTTAAAAACATCTAGCGATCAGCAAATACTCAGACCAGTCTGCGCATCCGCGCAGTCTGGTCAGAGTCCTTGCTGTTCGCACACCATATGTGGGACTGAGAGATCTCAAAATCAAAATTGTGGCTCTAAATCGACTGTACGAGAATCTTGCTGGTAAAAACAAAGGTTCTCCCAGCTTAGCTGAGCATCCTTTTTCGCGTGTTGCGAATTCTGCCAGTGGTAACAGTGCGGAATCTGACTGATCTGCGCTGTATCCAAACATGACAGGTTTGAAAATGCTACTACACCTGTGTAACATAATTAGCCAACAGGACCAGCTACTAAAACATTTGTAATAGAGTAATAAGTTTCTGTTTTATGAGTCACTATAATACACCACTGTGCTTTTACCCCATTATGCTTATTTACCCGTCACTCTGAGCATTAAGGTCGACAACTTTAGGTTACATACCTTTTAAGTATGTTACCCTGAATGATTTTAACTGTAGTTTCGTGTTCGCTCTACATCTTGAGTATTTCTGAATAGGAAAAAAATCACTCCTAGAGGGGAAAATGTTTTCCTTTAAGAATTAAAGCAAATAGTCCGAATGGAAGAAAGGTGCAAAAAAATGGCAGAGTTGCTTCCCCGAAAAGTGTGCCCCTTCGTGTAAATGAGCCGCGACACGACAAAACCAACAATGTGGTTGTGCGCCCAGCGCAGACTCTGATCAGCCTGGGGATCCGCCCAGTGTGATCAGACTTTTTGCTAAGCGCTTAAAGGGTAGCTGAGGACCTGAGCTACCCTTATGCGGACAGCGAAGACTCTGATCACACTGGGCGGATGCCCAGGCTGATCTGAGTCTGCGCTGGGCGCACAACCACATTGTTGGTTTTGTCGTGTCGCGGCTCAAATGTAGATCTTGACGTGATGCAATGGTGTGTTCCTGCAGGAAGCAATATGATTTAAGAGTGTTTTTTCTTATTCTTTCAGATGGACTGAGGTGTTTCCAGTGTAATGTTTGGGTACGTGGGACCCCGTGGAGATGCGATGATGATATCAGGGGGATGGGCGAGAAAGAGGACTGTGTAGGCTGTTTGAAGACGTACACAAGATCGTATCTACATAATACATTCCACGATCAGATATGTAAGTTTGTCTCGTATGTCCAGTAGGGCAGTCCCAGTATTTGTACCAGAAGCCTGGAGGGGGTAGGGCGATGGGGCTGGCGGAGGCGTAAGAGCTGGGCGACTGACAGAACTAACACAAGAGTTTCATAAGGCGCTTTTTAGGATTATTCAAAAATATTTTTTCTTTATTTACCAACAGTGACCCCTCTAAAGAACCGTCTCGTCTCGAGACGGTTCTTTAGAGGGGTTACCTCTAAAGAACCGTCTCGTCTCGAGACGGTTCTTTAGAGGGTTACTACATATGTTTATGGAGAAATATGGATCATTGTCCCTAAATTATCCCTGGTTCACCATTTTATCTGAAACATCGAGTTATAACCGACTTCTTAAAACATAAATAAATATTTCTCTGCTTGGTATACAATAATTTATGCAAATAAAATTTTCAAAGCGAGAAAGTTAAATATGCTTAACCGCAGGCAGGAATGTAAAGTGATATCAAGTTTGTACATTTTTATGATTTTGTCAATAATATTTTTGTGATGTATGATCAATCAAGCGACATGACTACTACGCTTCGAAAATTAAACTTTTTCATACAAAATAGGTAGTCTGATGTGAATAAATTGCATTGGGTCTATTAATCCATGTTTTAACCTTGTGCATGTGCGGTCAGCAAAGACTGAACTGTCTGTAGAAAATGTATGTGGATGGAAATATATGACTTGCGATTTTACGTCCGTTTTAACAGTATTTCAGTCATATCAGGACGATGGGAGGGTGGTAATGAAAGACTGTGAGCAATGGAACCCTGTTTACGGTTGAAATGATTTCCGTCCCCAGCGGGCCTCAAACACTGAACCGCGAAATTTTAAGGGGTATGGGCACGCCTCGTTGTTTCCACGAATTTTACCATTTGGGAGAGGGGATGGGGAGGGACGGGATGGCGGTGGACAAATTTTATGACCATCTGTTTGCTCCTTGGGCGAAAGGCCCCTTTTTAAATGGGATCTACTTTTAAAGCACAGAATTTGCTCTTTGAAGAGCAAATTCTTTCCATTAGCTCAGTGGGTTAAGCGCTGGCCTACTGATCTAGTGGACCCGGGTTCGAGCCCCACTTGAGGCGAGAATCTTTCGAACCGTAAACGGGATTCTGTTGCATACAGCTTCCCATTAACACCCTCCCATCGTCCTTATGAGTGAAATACTGTTGAAAAGGACGTAAATTTGCAAGTCATCCATCCATCCTTGAAGATATTGATCCCATTCATAAGGAAAGAAAAACTGACACCCCTTCACCCTCAGGACAATCATTCACACCATGTTGACCTGGAACGTTTAAACTCTTCTTCTGAAAAGAGGGCTGGCACGAACAGTATAATGAAAGGTATTCATCGTGCTGTTTAGGGCGAAGTTTAGCCCGAATTTTTCAATGCACGGCAGATATAACTATTTATAATAAATAAAAATAAAAGACTCAAGTTTCAATATGTTGTTGACACACAAATTAAAAAATTTCAGGTTGTAATCTGTTTCTTTTTTAAGTAAACAGAGAATGCATGGTTGATAACTGGTTCAAGGTATTGTTTAAAAAATTGTGACGAACGTGACAAAAATCGATCATATGGGTGTCACGGGTAGCCTGTATATGTTAAATGTAAACCACAGTAGAACACAGTATATGTTTAAAATGAAACAAACAAAAAAGTAAAAAAAAAGGCTTCAGTGAGTGTTTGTAATATGGCCCCAGACTAGCAGACATCAGCTTCCACAAAGCTCACAAAGCTAGGTGTATGTGAAAGTTTTCATCTTGATCTTAATCGTAGAGATGTGACGAAACAACTTGACTTCGTGCAGTTGTTAAGACCACCCCTCCCCTCTTCCAACCCCCCCCCCCGCCCCCATGCCTCCGCCTCCTCCCACTCCCAAATAAAACAGTGGCATTCAGAAATACACTGTCAAGATATATGGATACACCTCATGTTTTTTACTTCATTTTTTTAAAGGAAGACAACTTTTATTACTTCGTGATAGCTTCCCTTGACGACAAAACCTTTATACCCCCATTCCACTGGATGACGCTTTGACTGCGCTCTTGGCGATCATGGCGCTTCTCCAAAATTTTCGAGATCGCAGCAGAAGCGTAGGCATTTGCCAAAACTTGGATCTTGTGCGCTTCCAGTACGCTGCCAGTACGCTTCTAATACGATCTCGCCACGCTAGTCACGATGCTGCCGCGATTTAGCTGCGCTTCTGTCACGCTCAACGGACTTCGAGGGCGCTTCTACTACGCTGCTACTACGGCAAAGGATTTCAAGCTACGCTTGAGCTACGCTTGTTACGATGCATTTGCGATCCCGCTACGACCTAAGTGCCGGAGCTGCGCTCATGCTGCGATTGTGTTGCGCTTTGTAACCGCTTCTATGTAAATTGGCGGAGAATCGGGTCCAGCAGAAAAGTTAGCCACCAGCCTTCAAACAATATTGATAATATAAACATTCCAGTGGCTATGGCCCAGCTGGCAATCATGAACTAGTGACTTCGAACAACTCGTCTTGTTCTTCTTGCTGTTCAGGCTCAACTGGGGCCTCTGCTCGGCTTTCTAAAGGGCGCCTATCTGGCTCAGTTTAGAGAGCAAGAGCCTGGCCCCCTGTCAAAAGCAGAAGGCGAAATCCACACCCAGGCCTGGTCAGGAGACAATTTTCACGCAGCCTTTACCCTCTCCTTTACCGCAGGAGAGGGTATTCCAACTCTTGCTCCTGGCAGGCTGCATCTTAAATGAAACGTGAGAATCGAGTTATAAAACGTCGTGGAAACGCGGCGTTTTCATGCCCAGATCGCCATAAGAGCAGAGGAAACGCAGATAAAGCGCCAAGAGCGCAGCGGAAGCGTCGTGGTCGCGCTATTCATAAATAATAGAGTCGCAGCGGAAGCGGCAAGAGCGCAACGGGAGCGCAAAGAGCGTAGCAGAAGCGTAGCTGAGTCGCAGACGAATCTCACGGCGCTGTCGGCACGATCCCGCTGCGCTGGTGCTGCGTTGCTCCCGCTGCTGCTGCGTTCATGAATTTCGAGCTACGTTCTCACTACGCTTTCGTTGCGCTTTGAGTCCACGGCGCTTCCGCTACGTAAATTTTGAGCAGAGTCAAAACAAGCGCCGTGACTTGGTGATCATGCCGCTTCTGATACGCTTTCACTGCGACCTAGAAGCTTCTCCTGCGCTGCTGCCGCTTCTGCTACGATTCATGGCGCTTTGTCCAAAATTTCGGAGCGCAGTGGAAGCGCCGTCCAGTGGAATGGGGGTATTAAAGTTAATGAATATATATAATCTTTGTGAGCCAAGGGTACTAAGTCGACTTCGTTCCATAAGGGCCAAGGGTACTAAGTCGACTTTGTTCCATAAGGAACAAAATGTACTTAAACTCCGTTCATAAATTCTGAAACTGGGTTTTTCGCTGCTCATACTTTTATTATCTAATCAATCCAGGTTAGACTTTGCATAGAGATGATACTAGACTTCCGCCGATTTCTCATCCACATGTCCTCTGACTCTGCCTTTCGTATGATGCTGGGCTTACCTGCACAAAAGTGCAAATAACAGACTAAGTCCATCGGACAGGTTGGAAACGCCTTTTAATACCATATAAAGTGGTCGCTATAAATAGTTTTGTGTACGGGTGGGGCTAGTATTCAAACACATGTTCTGCGCGTGCGAAATCAGTCAGCGTGACAACAAGCTTATCATCCGCATAATTCTGACTCGATTTGAAATTGGATCATACGGCATAAATTCACACTGAAAAAGGTTTTCAGTGTTTCATCATAGTTCTGTGCCACTGGCAAACAACGTCTACGCGTCAGTGCGACGTAATGATGTTCACTGGCGCTATTTTAACGAAAATATAACCGCTTTCCACAGTAGATCTATATAACAAAGTTATGAAGTTTCAAAACATATGCATGTATTACCAATATTGAGTTAGAATTTCAAAGTTAAAGTCTCCATAGGCCTATCAGTGGTAATTACGTCAAAACACAAATCATTACGAAAAAACGCTTCAGTCTTAACGGTCGATGAAATAATGTGGGTTGATGTGCGATCCATATAAATGACAAAATATGTTTCAATCGCTGCACTAAATATAGTTTTCCTTTTCTGGTTCCCCATTGAGCGATGCAATATAAACAAAAGCGGAACAGTGATACGGGCCCACGCTTGTACATTGTATTTTTACCGTTTTATTTAAAATGATGAAATTGAAAGTAATCATTTTAGTTGCCAACTAAATTGACCCAGATAATTTTTCAAACCTTTTTTTTTGGCTAAACTTGGCTAATCACCATCATTTACAATGACGAACCTATAGTGAGTAGCTGGCAACGATACCTCACGACATCATGCTGATAGAGCAATGGGGCCTTTAAATACAAGGACAAAATCGTCCACCTTTCAAACTTACTACAGCTGCCTTCAGTCGGTCTACTCCTCCCCACACCCCACTCCCTCTAAAAAATAATATAATATCCCCACATTTCCAACAGCCCGTCCTCTCAATTAGTCTATTACTCAAACTCCCACCCCACGACATGATCCTCGTCCCAAACACACCTTCAATCCACCGCCCAAACCGCCACCCTAGTCTCTAGACACGCCCATCAACACTAGCATTGGTTTCAGCGGAACCCTATTTTCAAACTGTCACAAACAAATCAAGAAGAGCTGAATGAAGATCCTTTGGAAGCAAGGAATATGGCAGACTCGGTTTAATTGAGTCTGTTCATGTGCAGTAATGTAATGGTGCAACACTGCCCATGCCTAGCACCGGCTTCAGCAGAACACTCTTTTTTTAAACTGACTCATAATTAGTGTTCAAAGTAAGGTCTGGAGACTTATAGATTTCCATCACGCATACTTGTGATGGTTAACCATGCACTTTGAATGAACTGACATTATGGTTTACCATAACAAGTTAAATTTTACCACAAGATGTCACTACATGTCCGAAGGATGAAACGAGATGGAAAGCCATATTGTTAATTTCTTCTGGTGTTATGGCTGACCACAACGAAACCAAAACCCCTCAAGTACTTTTCAGCTGAGTAACTGGTGCAAAACCTTGAGTAACCCATAGAATAAGCATATGTTGCGAAAAAGCAAGCATTGCAGACAATTTTGAAAAACGTAGCCGGACTTCAAAACGCTTTTTTTTTATCTGGAATTCTGGAATCTTCCTGCGTGTGTCTTTGCTGGAGGACCACACTTATTACTAGAATGACCAGCGTGATACCCACGTGGAACGTCTGTGAATATGTATGACTTTAGGCTGTCAATTTTCATCAAACGGTCTTAGTTTGCGGACGGGTTTTTGAAATTTGCCGTTTCATGCATGTAACTGCAGCATCAGTCGCCAGGCTAAGATACATAAGACCTTGATGAGAAATCGGCGGAAGTAGAGCTTTATCATTATGCACAGTCTTACCTGGATTGATTATGTTATGAAAGTATGAACAGCGAAATACCCAGTTTCAGAATTAATGAACGGAGTTTAGTACCGTTGGCTTGCGAAGATGTTCTTTTTCGTTATTTTTTTTTTCAATAGTTCAATTATTTATGACCTCTTGTTTGCTTCCACAGACGAAGAAGTCCTAAGAAAGAAAGTAAGGAAGAAAGAAAGCAAGAGGGTATTATTTGTCTTGAAAAAAGCCACTCAACGTTGCACATAATCGAGGAACGGGCAGCGAAGTAGGCCTGAGCAGAAGCAGTAAAGACATGGCAAACTGCACAAAATGATTTTGGGTTTTTGGTACTACAAAGTAGTCTGACCTTTATCCATATCCTTTGATAACTCATTTCAGTTTGAATTATAGAGCTCTTCCTAATTTGCATCTTTGATTATTTGTCATTTTCATTTTTCAGTGACCGATTGGACCTCTCGGTTATGCATGCGGAGCAAAGATTACGACCGTCCTGATGGCTGTTACCCGCATGAAACCGATGGCGGGTACCAGAAATATTGTTATTGTCATACAGATCTCTGTAACGCCGGATATAACAACAAAGTTACGCTGGGTACAACGATTCTCGTGACTGCTGTGACAGTGGTTTTAAGATATTTCTTATGATTTCTTGTGAAGCAATAAAAAATACTTTCCAAAAGTGTAAAAATGTGCTTGAAAGTTAACCTTGAAATGAAATCCATTCTGAAATATGAGGAAATCGAATTGTGGGACTGAAATGGTCCTTATCCTTGGACGAAAAGTGTGTGAATTTGTTTATACATTTTGTATGTTGCAATATTAATAGTTGTCAGTCCAAAGTTGGAGTTGATGGTTGGGAGCAGTGTTAAAATTGCAAGTTTCAGGGAAAATACAGAGGAAATCAGTGTTTCGTTTTATGAAACACCAATATATGCAGAATCTTCGACTTTTTGTGGAGTGGGCAATTCTCATTTTGCATCGGAATTAAGTGTCTGTTTGGAAAATTTATACCAAATTTGGGGATTATGAGTAGTATCCATCTTTAGGAATTGCAGTGTAATAGCTTACAACATGTTTGTGCGGTATAGCTGCACTTCAAAGAGGAATTTATAATATGAATTCGGAAACAATTTGGATTATATGAATGTACGGGGTCTGTACGTATAACAGTTTACTTTTCTAATTAGCAGACGGATGAGCAGGCAACCTGAGTATGTTCAGTAATGTCCTTGAATCGGTGTATTCCTTAAACAACCCTGCAGGTACACTACTTTGAATCAACATTGAAGCAAAATTGATTCAACGTCCTGACGTTGAATCAACGTTGATTCAATGTTGATCCAATGTTGATTCAACTTTGTGTGCCTGGGGGGAAGGTAGTACATAGACCGTGTGCATCGTTTCTATTTTGCTCCACGTTATATTTGTTATCGATCTCAAAAAGAGGATCATTTCTCCCTTTCGCATTTTTCACATATTAAGGTGAAAGGGTACACTCTCAGGGGAAGCAACTCTACTATTTTTATGTTTTCTCCATCCTTTCTAAACGGGGATCTTTTAAGGGAAATAATTCACTCTTTTTCCATTAAGAGTAGACCCAACTTAGAAAGAGCTGTCATCCAGGGAGGCAAACAGACTTCACAACAATTATCCCCCTTTATAAAAGTTACGAAAAAATGACAGTGTACCCATACACCTTAAAATCAGGTTCGATCATTTACTTTCATTCGCACTTCTGTAGCCAAACCAAAACAAAAACTAGTGCCAGCCTATGTTGTACAAATAAGGTCCTATACCAGCTTGTGCGTCTCTGCGCCAAATTCTGAGTTTTTACTGTCAACCTGTAGAGCGTTCAGGGTCCATACCGGGTGCACGAGCAGTAAACATTCTGACCAGACTGCTCGGATGAGCAGGCTGATCTGGGTAAAACAATAAGTTTCACGCGAGACATATCAAGGGAGTTGACCCCAATAAAGAATCTTATCGAATCATGATGAATTGCTTACCTTGAAAATTACGTTTTTTTTGTAGAAAACATACTGTACGGCTTACGCGAAGAGTGAAGACTAAGATCAGCCTGCTCACTGAACTTATGTGCCGTCTGAATGTACCCTTTCTTCATATTGCGTGATGCTTCTGGTGTGGTTTCTTGAGCCGCGTCATGGGAAAATCTGTCTTAGTCATAAGCGAATTACATATCACACGACAGTACTCACGACATCAAATGGAAGGCAGAGTTCCTATGTCATATGTTTATAGTCTGGCAAGCCATGGCAATCGCCATATCAAATTAACGAATGTGCAAATGGGTGGCTGTAATTATTGTATTTATGTATTTGCACAGAGGTAAAAATGGGTTGAATAGACTACAAATATCTTAGCTTTTTGTTTAAGTTGGTTGGTTGATTTGATGCTTAACGTCCACGGTAAACAACTAAGGTCATGTCGGGACGGTCAGTTAACCTAATCACACTATTCCTGGGCAGGCTTAGACCTCCTAAGCGGTTAACCAGTACTAAGTGCACATACTTTCGCCAGTAACTGACAACTGCCCTTCTTGAATCAGCGGAAGGAGAAACGAAAGTATGTGGCCAGACCGGGATTCGAACCCAGGACCAGCTTTTTGTTTAATGTGGTGATAAGCAACTGTGCCAGTACGCAAGCTGGTCAGTTCGCACATGCTTTGAGACACGTTTTGTTACTTTAAAGCTAGTACACGTAGTAATTTGGAAATTCGATAGTCGGTGAAAAAGAAAAAAAATCAATGAAACTTGTAAATCCGGTAACTAGGGCAAATGCATAATGCCAAATCTAGTGAAAACATGGTATGCCATGTGGGAACTGGGGTGATCTAGACCGTTTGACGCGTTCTGTATATGAAGTTCTGTCCTTGAATTCGGTGATGGCAACCTGTATTTTGCAAACAACAATAGCGAAGAAACGATGGGGTGGGGGCGAGGCTGGATTATCGCTGTTCCCCCCAGGTGGTAGTCACACAAGTCAGGAGACTCCATTTCTAGCCTTGCAGGTCAACTGTATATAATTCTTAGCTTGCTCTCGGACAGGTTTTTCAGGTAACATAAATGGGTCGCGTCCGACAAAAAGGGCCTATTATAAGAACATGTAATACCAGCAAGAGATGTGATCAGCCTGCGAACTGTCTAATCAGCCTCTCTGTATTCCAAGATCTGTGCATGTATGTTATGTGAGAAAAAACGTGGAGGCGTTGAGCACACAGTCCTGACTGACAGATCTAAGCTGGTTTCAGATGTTCGAAGGCCCTATTTGTAGTCCACCCCACATGTAAATATTAATGCAAAAGTGCCATTCATTACATGTAAATAAAATTTCATTTAACACAAAACAATGTTGTTTATACATGTAAAATTTATAATAATTATATGAGCCGTACCACATGTAAATATGTCTTATACCTCGTTCCCAGAAACAGCGAACTGTCGTAGAAATAATAAAAATAGGGACCTGAACTAGAAATGGAAATTGTCCAAGAAAAGGAACAGTTTGGTTTCTACAATGCAGTTATGCTTCTAAAAGATGCAGATGGAATTGCAAACAGTGTAGACACTGATCAGACTGCTCCTTATGAGCAGTCTGATCTTTGTCTGCACTGTTGGTTCAGGCTAATATAGAATTTTACGTATTGCATGAAATATCTCGTAATGTACAATGTTTACCCTATAAGTAAATCAGTGCATGGTAGGTCTGTCCCAGTACGGTCTACCGCTGTTAGGTTATCTCCCATACAGACGGACAACCATTATCTAAACCTTTTCACATCTAGGACCTGCGAACCCAATAGCCTAATCAGAGTCTCCACCTGTTCGCATTGTCAATATTTATACATATTGGTTATAAGCATAACCGACCAGTCAAGCAGCCGGGCCGGGTAGCGCAATCGGTAGGGCACCTGACTCGTAAGTCAGAGGTCCTGGGTTCGAATCCCGGTCTGGCCACATACTTTCGTTTCTCCTTCCGCTGATTCAAGAAGGGCATTTGTCAGTTACTGGCGAAAGTATGTGCACTTAGTACTGGTTAACCGCTTAGGAGGTCTAAGCCTGCCCAGGAATAGTGTGGTTAGGTTAACTGACCGTCCCGACATGACCTTAGTTGTTTACCGTGGACGTTAAGCATCAAATCAACCAAAATCAGTCAAGCAAGCTGATCTGAGTCGTGGCTATTCACAATCCCCTAAGGCATATTCTTGTGGCTAGGCTCATAACAACTGATAGGTGTCGTGTGAAAGGGACCTTACGCAATGTAAATACTAAAAATCGGTCTGTTCATCTGCTCAGATTGACAGGCTTCGTTTTACCCCAGGATTCATATAGTGCATATGTGAGAAGAAAAGACTCTGACCTGGCCCAGAGGTTATAAAACTTGAGTACAGTCTCAAACTCGAAATAAAGCACACTGATTGGCTGCTTCCGAGCATGCATGCGCTCGGAAGCAGCCAATCAGTGTGCTTTATTTTGAGTTTGAGACGTGTTCGGAAGCAGTCAATCAGTGTGCTTTATTTTGAGTTCGAGAATAACATGCTCGGAAGCAGCCATTTCCCCCAATCATTGTGCTTTATTTTGAGTTTGAGATTATTCTCAAGTTTTATAGTCTCGAACCCAGACTGAGGCTGAACCGAGTATCTCCTGTTCGCATATGCCATACGCAGTGCTCCAGGTAAGAAGGGTAACAGGAATAATTTGCCATATTTCTCTCCATAAAATCATATGTTTAGACCTTTCATTAGAACCATCTCATAAAACACATGTTGTGACCCCTCATTAGAATCGTCTCGGTCGGCAAGACGGTTCTAATGAGGGGTCACACCATATATTTTCATTGAGAAATAAGAAAGAAAATATCTTTACCTGGTTCTTTATCACTACCACCTCTTATCTGGCGCTCTAGTAAGATCTCCTTTCACGCGACGCTTTAAAGCATATGTAAAAACCCATTATTGCCATCAAGTGCTTTTTCATCAGGATATACACCTTCATCTCTCAATCATCCACATTTTTTTCTTCATTTCTCTGTAAACAATCATATCTATATTTTTATACAATGACATTTATGCAAACTTTAGTAAACATTATTATATCATTTTTTGTTGTTGTTGTTTACCGCCTGTAAATGGAATTTTTTTCCAATTTTCTGTCTCTCTTCATTAGTATTTAATTACCCAGTGCTTCTTCTCATGTGAAAATAAGTCCTGAAGAAAAATTGTAGACCCAGATCAGGCTGCTCGTTGAATGAGTACACGTTCAGTGGAATAAATTGTGTCATTGTTCTCTGCTTATCCATGAAAAGGGGGCAACTCTGGAAGGAAAGAATTTGCTCCTCTATGAACACATTCTTTCCAATAAGAATAGACCGCTTTTTGGAAGAGCTTCAGGGAAGCAAACGGGAAGTGACTTAAGTTGTTCGCCTTTGCAAAAAAGTCGAAAAACATGGTGGTGTACCAATACACCTCAGACAGCAGCCTGGTCAGGGTTTACACTGTTTGCATTTCGCCACATATTTAAGACTAACTATTGTAGCTGGTTGAATGGTCCAAGGATAATTGAGCCGCGACACGAGAATACCAACAAAGTGGTTGTGCGCCCAGTGGAGACTCAGATCAGCCTGGGCATTCGCCCAGTCTGATCAGAGTCTTCGCTGTCCGCATGGAGGTAGCTTAGACTCTTAGCTACTCGTTAAGGGCTTAACAAAGAGTCTGATCGAACTGGGCAGATGCCCAGGCTGATCTGAGTTTGCGCTGTGCGCACAACCACTTTGTTTTATCGTGTTGCGGCTCTATTACTTTACCATATTTCACCTAATTAACGTCCGTGACCTTTGCATTAAAATGACATACATTATGCAAACTTAAGGCAATGAATTTCAAAGCTGGGTGAAATTTGGTCCCTTTTCTACAGAAAAATATGAGCGGACGTTTGTTAGAGCGGGATTGTATTAGCAGAAATGTGGTACGTTTTTTTTTGTAGTTTTTGTTTTAATAAATAACAATTTGTCAAAAGAATGCAAATGAAAGAGGAGCCGCCTACATCAGTTAGTTTGATGTGCACTTTTTTTATTTCTCAAAGCCCATATGTGATGACTTTTGTTAATTTTGCTAGGATTTCAGACAGGACGGGCAATCGTGTCTATTTCGACATGGTAGACCGGCGAAGACTTTGATCACCATCATAGCTACTTCTCTGGTTAGCCTCCCAGCAGGCACACAAAGTTGAATCAGTATTGAATCAACCTTGATTCAACGTCATGACGTTGAATCAATGTTGATTCAATATTGATTCAACCTTGTGTGTCCAGTGGGAGATGCTTTACAGGTCATTACGACCTGTTATTTACAACAATTGAAACCTCACAAGAGTATTAATGATGCCAACTTAATGCCATATTAGTTCTGGAACAAATGCCATATCCAGCCATACATATGCTTTGTCAGAGCATGCGCATTCTCCACTTAGCACTGGCTCACTCTGGTGTCCGTAGCGCATGTTTTCCCGCTCCACAGATTGCGAATTAATTGCTTGACCGTAACCTAAATATACGTGGGGCCAGAGTTACCGAACGTTAATTTACCTGCCCGCCAGATGGTGCAGTTGGACGAGACAAAACTTCAAAGAATTTACAGGAAATGAAGAATTTTAACAGAAATATTGTGCTGTTTGCTGCCATATTTGGCTTTGGTAAGTTTTATTCTAGTGTTGATATACTCTTTTAATTTGTCACAAACTTTCATCAGCCGGTTAAACGGTCATGATTCAAAATGGTGGCCTTGTTTATATTTTGAAAGCACACCTGTAAAACTGAAAAACTGAAATGCATTATTCATGATACATAACAAGTGTAAATTCATGACTTTGTCAGCCAGACAGTAGCTCAGTTCAGCAGATATCAAATTTCTTGTATCTTTCTTCATTCATGGAGATGGTCCTAGCCAAACAATTTAGAGTAGGTACACCTTCATTTTTTTGCCATTTTAACAAAAAAGGAAGTGTCGGTGGGTACGGTACCGTATCCCTAGACCCTGGGTCTCCAGGTACGGAACTGTACCCCGAGACCGAGAACCGTCTCAGAGAGGGGTCACAACAAATGATTTTATGGAGAAATTAATAAAAAATTATCTTAAATTATACCCCTGTTACCTCTTTATCTTATCTGACACCTCTTTCAATAACATTAGACTGGTATAAGGTAAATGCAAGCTTCCAGTGCCACATATAAAAGCTTGTTATGATAATGTGAGGGTTGCTTTGGACGGACACACGGCCCCAAGTGTGTGCAACTATGGTTACGTACCGTTGAGCCACTTAAGTAATGCGACACGAGAATTGAACAGAACAGAACAGTGAAGGTTGCTAAAGCATATTGGTCTTTATCATATGACGTCGCTGTTTTTTTCAAAGGATAACGTCAGTTGCCATAAAAATGTATGACCACATGTGTAAAAATTTGGTGACTCAATGAAGTTTTTACAAGGAGTAATTTTATTGCTGGATTAATGTTAAATGGGTAAAACCGGTCCGTGGAAACACCCCAAACCACTTTCATACCACCCCAAACCAGCCTCCCTGGATACAAACTAGAACCCCACCCCCTTCCCCACCAAGACACCAACATTTCAGGTCAGTTGGCGAGAAATAGTTCTTTCCTCCCCTCCACCCTCCACCCTCTTCATTCTTTAATTAACGTGCCACTGCGCAAGGGGTGGAGTTCTAGTTTGTATCCAGGGTGGCTGGTTTGGAGTGGTATAAATGGTTGGCTCCTCACCCCCGCCCCACCCTGCGTGACATACATAAACGTACAAAAAATTTACTTTATTACACTGAGATTATTAATTTTTCGTTAATATTTAAACCGTTATTAAAGAGATACATACATACATATCATGGGTAAACACTTATTATTTGTTCTCTATATAAATACTGTTTGGGATGAGTGAGAGCGGTGTTGGTGTATGTGTTGAGGGGACAAGGGGGGGGGGGGGTATGTGAATCTGGGGAGGCTGATTTGGGCTGGTTTGGGGTGGTTTGGGGTGTTTCCACGGACCCGGGTAAAACTACTTAATACATAGTATTGAAAACTGCCGTACCCGGAGCCAATCCTCGTAGGACTGTCTCCAGGTAAGGTTCCGTACCTGGAGACCCACAGTCTAGGGGTACAGTTCCGTACCTGGAGACCCACAGTCTCGGGGTACAGTACCATACCTGGATACACTTCCTAACAAAAAGGAACAACTTAAGGGCTTCCTATTTGCTTCCTTTTTGCTTCCATGGTGGTAAAAACTCTTTCAAAGGGGCCTACTGTTAGTGAAAAGAATTTTGCTCCTAGAGGACTCAGCATATTCTATCCTTTAAAAATTGACCCCCATTTGGAAGGGAGGCAGAATGAAAATAGCAGAGTTGTTTATATTCCGGAACGTGCACCCAACATTCCAATCTAAATGTAAATGGATCTGCTCAATGCCAGTCAAGATACAAGTCATGCCTGCAGTGCTTGACAATGGAAACCATTGCTGCAGATAAGGGGAATAATTATTTGATGACATTTTGAGATCATTCCTGTGAATTTGAATGACAATTTACAGTCTGCCCTCTTATGAGTGGTCACAAAATATGTTTTATATATACAAGATCTTACAAGAGCGGTTATTTCATATGAAATTTATGAAACAACCACGAGTGAAAGATTCTGTTTATCATATGACCCTTTAAAATGGGATTTTGACGCTGTCAAACTGAACATTATTTCAATAAGAAAACGCATTGATGACATGGATGTTGTCAATTATGTTACATGTATGCGCCAAAGTGTTATTACCCATTTGGTCATAATGATTTAAGGTACAATGTTATCCATTGAATATTTACAGCGATGTCATATGATAAAGACAAATTAAAGACAAATTTGCTTTAGTAACCCTCATACCGGTATTATCATTACAGTCCACGTTTATCTGTGGCAGGCACTGGAAACTTGCATCTGCCTTATACCAGACACCTGTTATTGAAAGAGTGCCAGATAAGATAAGGGGACGTAACAGGGATATAATTTAAGATAATTTTCTATTAATTTCTTCATAAAATTATTTGTTGTGACCCCTCACTGAGATAGTTCTAATGAAGAGTCACGACACAATATTTCATTGAGAAATTAGAAAAACTATCTCTGAATTATCCTCAAAACCCCAACTTATATCAGAGCTCTAGATAAGTGGGAGTATTTGATGATAATTAAGGATAATTTTTTCTTATTTTTCATTGAAACCATATGTTGTGACCCCTCATCTGAACCGTCTCGTTAAGACGGTTCAGATGAGGGGTCACAACATATGTTTTGATCCAGAATTAACAAAAATTATCCCTAATTATCATCAAATACTCCCTCTTATCTAGAGCTCTGATTATATATGAGCTCTGTACAGTAACTGATACAGGGTGAATCTCAGTCGGATAGCTACAGACAGTGGGTAAATTTGGACATACCATTGCAAATAGTGAAAATCCAGATGAGACAGCTCATAATGAGCCGTCTAATCAGGATTTTTACCGTTTGCCCAGTTAATTTTGTTTTAATTCCAAACAACTGACATATAAAGGAAACAATGTCACTGTCCGAATTTACCCGCTGTCCGAATCTACCCGACTTTACTCTATATTGCAGCATCTAGCCTTGATTGTCACCAATGTGCCTCAAAGGATGGGGGTTGTCGCGACCCCTACGACAGCAGTGACCTAGATAACAGTGATGGATGTGGCGATCTAGATACCCATTGTTTTAAACACAAGACTGTTCTGAGGTTGTATGACTCGGGAGCTATTCTGGGCAAGGCAAGAGGTAAAGCTACATTTGAGTTACATAATATTCTACCCAACAGGTACATGTGTACAACTTTGAAAATACAGTTGACACTCGTTATCTCAAACACTGATATCTCTAAGTACCTTTTTAGCTCACCTGAACAAAAGTTCAGGAAGAGCTATTGTTGTCACCTTGGGGTGGGCGTCAGCTTCTGCGTCCGGATTGGATGTTTTGGTTAAAGTTTTTTAAAGACCTATATCTCCTTAACCCATGGATGGATTCTTTTGATACTTGCACTGTAGTTAGATATTTGTCCAAAGTTTAACAGGGTACCACCCCCACTCCACACAGTGACCTTGATGTCAAGGTCACGGACTTAGAAAATTTGAGTATTTTTTGACTGGATGTTTTGGTTAAAGTTTTTTAAAGCTCAATATCTCTTTAACCCATCGATGGATTCTTTCGATACTTGCACTGTAGTTAGATATAGGTCCAAAGTTTTCCAAGATACCACCCCCACCCCACTGAGTGACCTTGCTGTCAAGGTCATGGTCTTAGAAAATTGTCTTTTTATCGATTGGATGTTTTGGTTAAACTTTTTTAAAGACCCATATTTCCGGAACCCATGGATGGATTCTTTTGATATTTGCACTATTGTTAGATATTAGTCCAAAGTTTTACAGAGTACTACCCCAACCCCACTCAGTGACCTTGATGCCAAGGTCATGGACTTAGGAAATTTTGTTTTTTATTAAAGTTTTCTAATTGCATACTAATTCATAATGCTTGGCATAGATTAAGTTTACACTTGAACTGATGTTAGACTTGTGTGTGTTTTTACAAAACACTATATATACTTACCCCACTGGCTGATCTTGAAGTCAAGGTCATCAACTTAGAATTTTGTCTTAAAGATTTTGGTTAAAGTTTTATATTTATGAAGACATAATATTACTGTGCCACGATGGAGTCAGTTGATACTAATACTTGGACTGATGTTAGATAACTGTTCAGGGTATTGATACATCCTCCACCCCCACCCCCACCCCAGTTCATAGTTCTTTGACCTCAAGCTCACGGACTTTGAAATTTTGAAATTTTAAGTGGATCTTTTAATTTAAGACTTATTTCTGAGATAGCTTTTGTTTATTAATGTGTTGTCATTACAGACATGCTTGCCTGAAGTTTTATGCATAGCAAGCCACACCACCAGAGCGATTGTGCGATAGGCAAGCACCAGTTCAGGCCAGCTATGCTGTTCGGCAACAGCTCTTGTTATGTCAGGTGTTGATGTTGCTTTATGTCCACAGTAAACAGCTGTGGTCATGTCGGGATGGTCTTAACCTAATCACACTATTTCTGGGCAGGCTTAGACCTCCTAAGCTGATAACCGTTTCTAAGTTTACATACTTTTTACAACTGTCAAAGTAAACAGTTTGGACACATTTCCTTTTTTTTTTTTACATTTCAACTTCATCTGTCTTAAACCATTGTTATCTCAAAGTAAATTTCCAGGAACTAGTCTAAAAAATTTATTAAATATGTACTTTGATATATCAGTAGTTTGAGATTAACTTCGACTTTGAAATATTGAGAGTTGAATATATATTTTCCCATACACTGTCATGTACTTGACTTAACTTCAAATGCTTATAATATAGAAAAAATGTAGATCTAGAAATTATTTCTAAAACTAGAATTCTAATCAGATTAGTTTTGGACGATTTTACTTGATCAATTTTTTAGAAATATTTTAGCTCTTTTTTTAATGTCATACCAGCTGTGGAATCTAACGTCACATTAGAGTTATCTCGAAGAAGAGGTTGTAATGGGACAGCAAACCAAAGGTTGGTAAAAGATGTATCTAATGGGCAAGAACCTGCTTTTAAAGAGGACAGACTGTTGAATTGCATCTACCATTTTAAGATAATGTCTTAGTTTAAGATAGTGTCTTAGTTCCTTTGATGTTTGCATTGATCAGAATCAATTAGCCAAGCCTTTCTTGAAGAAAGGCTTGGCTAGTTGATTCTGCAGAGCTCTAGATAAGAAGGGTATTTGATGATAATTGAGGGATAATTTTTTTTATTTCTCATCGAAACCATATGATGTGACCCCTCATCTGAACCGTCTCGTCGAGACGGTTCAGATGAGGGGTCACAACATATGTTTTTATGCAGAAATAACAAAAATTATCCTCAATTATCACCAATACTCCCTCTTATCTAGAGCTCTGATTCTGATCAAATTATTTATTTGCATTATTTAAACTATTTCAGAGACAGTTACAGAAACTCGTGGCTGTACCAGGAGGGATGGCAAAAGTGATGGGTGCTTGTTTAAAGAAGTTGATGCTGGTTTCATGTTCTACTGTTTGTGTTCTGATGACAATTGTAATGCAGGGGAGATCACTGCTGTCAGTTCAGTTCTGCTGATGGTGTCTGTAGTGGCATCTATAATTTTGCTGAAGTTTGTGTAATTTTAGGCTCTGTTGGTCTTATTGATGTTATGTGTAAATAATTTTATCATATGACGTCGCATCTGGGAGTGTAATAAAGCCTTGCATTATAAGTGATAATCAACTAGTGGATTAAATATGCAAATTACATCGTAACGTTATGCGTTGACCCCAATAAAACCGTTGTGTTTTCTGTTGGCGAAAACTTGACATCTTAGTGCAGAATTTGCTAATAAAATGCGAGTTTAGTGTCATATGATAAATAGAATCTTGCATTCATGCTCCTGTATTATTTAATTTCTTAAACTCGTTGGGAAAATCGATAAGATGCTCGGCAGAGCCTTGCATCTTATCGTTTTCCCCAACTCGTTTAAAAATCCAACAATACATGAACACTCATACAAGATCATCCGTTTAGTCATTTAAGCTCCAGTTGACTGAAAAATTCTGATTTAAAGGGCTGAAATTTATCGAAAAATTAAAAAAATTGGGACCGCTGAAATAATTACCATAGCCGTCCTAAAAAATGAACAGTTTGATTTTTAGCTCACCTGGCCCGAAGGGCCATAGTGAGCTATTGTCATACCAATGCGTGCGTCGTGCGTCGTCACACAATGTGTCCGTCAACACCTAAAAAAAAATATTCAAACATCTTCTTCTGTAAAACTACTGGTCCCATGGTTCTCAAATTTCACATGGAGCATGACCTGACTCCAGGGTCTCAGAATTGTAAAATTGGGTCAGGTTGAAAATCCAAGATGGCCGCCGTTACTAAAAATAGCAAAAACAACAAAATAAACTTCTTCTCCAGAACCACTGGGTATATTTGTCTGAATTTTGGCATGGAACATCAGTAAAACCTTGGTATTCAAAATTGTAAAAATGAAAAAAATCTGTAGCGGAGTTTTGTCACAGTGACCTACTTTCTGTTTATGAATGTAATTTTTCTCAAATGCCAATGTCAAAAAAGGACCTATTTAAACAACTTCAAACAACTTCTTCTCTAAAACCACTGAACCCATGGATCTCAAATTTTCACATGGAGCATAACCAGACTGCAGGGTTTCAAAATTGTAAATTTGGGTCAACTCAAGAATCCAAGATGGCCGCCGTTACTAAAAATAGCAAAAACAACAAAATCAACTTCTTCTCCAGAACCGTTTGGTATATTTGGTTGAAAGTTTGCATGGAACATAAAAGGGGCCTTGGTATTAAAAATTGTAAAAATAAAAAAAATCTATAGCGGAATTAGGTCACAGTGACCTACTTAGCGTTTACAAGACCGATTTTGCTCAAATGTCAATATCTCAAGAAAATGCAACCAATTCTGACCAGATTTGGTCAAAAATGGTTCTTGAATGGAATTATTTCAATTTTGTGCCAGTTGACTATCCAAGATGGCCACCATGGGGGCCGTTACTAAAAATAGCACAAAGATAAAAATGACAATTACTCAAGAACCCTTGAATGGAATTGGACCAATTTTGTGTCAGAATGTTCCTTGCATGAAGCCGTTTCGATTAATTGCAATTCGGCATTCCAAGATGGCCACCATCTGGTGTTACTAAAAATAGCACAAACATAAAAATGACAATTACTCAAGAACCCTTGAATGGAATTGGACCAATTTTGTGTCAGAATGTTCCTTGCATTAAGCCATTTCGAGAAATTGCAATTTGGCATTCCAAGATGGCTGCCATCTGGTGTTACTAGAAATAGCACAAACATAAAAATGACAGTTACTCAAGAACCCTTGAATGGAATTGGACCAATTATGTGTCAGAATGTTCCTTGCATGAAGTCGTTTCGATTAATTGCAATTTGGCATTCCAAGATGGCCACCATCTGCTGTTACTAAAAATAGCACAAAACATGAAAATGACAATATTTCAGTAACCGCTGAATGGATTTTGATGAAATTTGTGTCAAAATGATTCTTGCATTGAAATGTTTCAAAAATATCTAACTGTAGACCAATCATATTGGCCTCTGTTACTAAAATAGAAAAATGTGAAAATTAGAAAATCTCAATGGAATTGGGCTAATTTTGTGTCAGAATGTTCCTTTCATTAAGCTTTTTCGATTTTTTCCATTTTGGCATTCCAAGATGGCCGCCATCTGCCGTTACTAAAAATAGCACAAAACATGAAAATGAATATATCTCAGTAACCGCTGAATGGATTTAGATGAAATTTGTGGCAAAATGATACTTGCTTTGAGGTGTTTCAAAAATTAACAAATATAGATACGTCAAGTTGGCCTGTGTTACTTAAAATAGCAAAATGTGAAAATTGGAAAATTACTATGGAAATGGACCAAATTTGTGTCAAAATGGTCCTTGCATGAAGGCTTTTCGATTTTTTGCATTTTGGCAATCCAAGATGGCTGCCATCTGCCGTTATGAAAAATAGCACAAAACATGAAACTGGCAATATCTCAGTAGCCCCTGGATGGATTTTGATGAAATTTGTGGCAAAATGATTCTCGCATTGAGGTGTTTCAAAAGTAAATAAATAAAGACCAGGTAAGCTGGCCTCTGTTACTAAAAGTAGCAAAATGTGAAAATAAGAAAATCTCAGTGGAATTGGACCAATTTTGTATCAGAATGGTCCCGTTGCATAATAGCCAGGTGAGCTATATCAGGCCCATTTGGGCCTCTTGTTCTGTGCAGTAGTACATTGTGTCTAAAAGGGAGCAGATGGAATGACACACAGTGTAGGCCATGATTATACTGCTCACTTTGGAGCATCTGGTCTGGGTCTTCAGTGTTTGCTCATTTATATATCACAGTTCTTAGAATTTTTATGGCACTTTTTCTGCTCAGTGGCATTTGTCATGGGCTTTCATGAGCATAAAATGGCCGAGTCTCAGCACAATGCTTTTTGGTGGACAAATGATATTTTTTGTCCCCAAATTCTGACTTAACTGGAGCTCAACAAGTACATGGTAAATATTGGGGTCTGAGCAAACAGTGCAGACCCAGATCATACTTCATGCTCCTACTGAGATGTCTGATCAAGATCTACACTGTCTGCCATTACACCTACATCTTTTAGAGGCATTTCTGCATTGTCAACCCAACCTGTTTCATTTTTAGGACAATAACATTATTTTTGAAGTCCCAATTTTTAGAATTTTTGTGGTATGAACAGTTGAAAACTGTCCCAATAGTAGTTTTGGTTTAGTGATAATGAGTTGGTCCTAAAGAGCTCCAGATAAGAGGAGTTTTTGAGGATAATTCTGAGATTATTTTTCTTTTCTCAACAAAAACATACATTGTGACCCCTCATCAGGACCATCTCGGCGAGACGGTTCTGATGAGGGGTCACAACATATGTTTCTATGGAGAAATATGGAAAATTATCCCTAAATTACCCCTGTTACTTACCCTTATCAGGAGCCTAGGATTGCCATGTTTCTTGTGGTATATGGTTTCATTGCCATTTTTTTTTTCAAAGTAAAACAAATTTTGTGACTTCCTGTTTGCTTCCATATGCTGCAGAAACCTTCGGAATGGGGAATTTGTTAAATTCTTTCCTTAAACTCTTTCGGCACCAAGTTTATATAGAAATGCACTTCCCAGTGCCAAATTTATTGTACATATTGGGTGTTTCTGGTATAGAAAACCCTTGAAAGTCTCTAGATTTCATCAAATAAACAGCTAAATTCTGTTTTTCTCACAAAAAAAATCTTTGTTTGCAATAAGCTGGTTGTAGACTTTGAAAAACTTCCCTTGATAATGTTGTAAAATAGAGAGATTTAATGGGACTGTGCTGATTGCATTAAAGCGACAATTGTGCTCTCCTTTAAGCAGTCGCATCTGGGCGACAATGGCACCGAAAGAGTTAAAGAGTTGACCTCCATTGGGAAGGAATGGCAAAATTAATGGCAGAGTTGCTTCCTCTAAAACTGTACCTGTTTATTTGTGTATAGTTCAATAAAGACTATCATGTGATAATCATTCTTCTATCATGTATCATACCTTTAGAAAATCTTGTAAAGCTACATAAAGAGCATTGAACACTCTGATTAGCCTGTGCAGCCTTATCACAGTATTCACTATATATCATGCTAAAACTTTTATGAATTTAAACAAGTTTTATATAGGTGATATATAAAATTATTCTGGAAGCAATACTTTTAAGGAGGTATATTTTCACTGTGGAGGCGCTATATTACCAGGTATATGATAAGATAGTATTTGAGCCGCAAAACGACAAAGTGGCAATGCGCCTAGCGAAGGCTCGGATCTGCCTGGGTATCTGCCCAGTCTGATCAGAGTCCTTGCTGTCAATATTGAGCTAGCTTAGACCCTAAGCGGCCCTTAACGTGCACAGCACAGAGTCTGATCAGACTGGGCATATGCCAAGGCTCATCTGAGTCTACACTGGGCACACATGCCACTCTGTTGGTTTTGTTGTGTCGTGGGTTGTTTATGCAAGTTATTGATTTTTTTGCAAAGTGAAAATTAAGCATTCGGAGTTGACAGACCATGTATAGACTTTAAACTGTGTTTTTAGCTTATTTGTAAGCATGCTAGTGTTTTCTCCCTTGGATTGTACTGTCAAGAGATTTTTATTCAACTTGAGAAAATATGTTCCCTTACCAATAAAATCAATGTATGTGATACAGACAACAAAATTGGCAAAGCAAGTGTTTTCTGAATGGTGGTCTAATCTAATTTGAAATGCAGCAATGTGATAAAAGAATGTTGATATGAGAGATGAGCTTATCAACTGTAAATGTTGCTGGCTTTCAAACATGTTTATTCTGAGAAAAAAATTGTGTTCAGAAATAGAAAAAGAACACTTTGAGAGCTGAGATAATGAAGTACTTTGGGGAATGTCATTGATATTTAGCAGGCAAATCAGGGTATGATAGGTGCAAAACACAAAGCCATGTATTGACAAATTGCTTCAAAATCATAAGAGTATCGGCGGACGTATACACAATACTTTTAACATTTGATCGTTTTTGAATCTCTTATATATAGAAACGTTTTAAATTGCTGACGTTTAGATGCTATATGTCCTTACCAGGGTTGAGCGTCTATAAATAACTTAACATTCATTCATTCATAAGAGTATCGGACAAAAAACAGTTTAAATTAACATCTGTAAGTTTAAATTTAACCTAGGTAAATTTTTAGCTCACCTGAGCCAGCGGCTCCGGGGGAGCTTATAGGATGGTAAGGCTCCGTCGTCCGTCGTCCGTCCGTCGTCCGTCCGTCCGTCCACAATTTCAAACGACTTCTCCTCTGAAACCGCTGGGCCGATTGTAACCAAATTTCATATAGAGCCTCCTGGGACCTTAGGAACGAAAAGTTGTTCAAACGGTCCTGATCACATGACCAACATGGCCGCCATGCCCATATATGGTAAAAACCTGAAAAAATCTTCTTCTCCAGAACCAACAGGCCGATGGCCTTGAAACTTGGTATGTAGCATCGGGTACTCAAGTACTACCAAGATTGTTCAAATTATGACCTTGGGTTGACCTTGACCTTTTTTACGGCAAGGTCAAATTTGCTTCCTTGTGCTTTTATATGGGAAAATGCTAGAACATAAGATATCTTGAAAACTGTTGAAGATTTTGGGCTAAAAATCGATATCTACAGTCATCTAAATGAGTACATGAAGATTTATGAGTACAAGAGGTCAAGGTCATTCTTTGACCTTTGACCCAGAACTCTCATATTTGGACAATTTCAAACAATCTTCTCAACAGCCACTGGGCCAATTGAAACCAAATTTCATATAGAGCCTCCAGGGGATGAGGGAATGAAAATTTGTTCAAACGGTTCAGGTCACATGACCAACATGGCCGCCAATGCCCATATATGGTAAAAACCTTGAAAAATCTTCTTCTCCAGAACCAATTGACCGATGGCCTTGAAACTTGGTATGTAGCATTAGGTACTCGAGTACTATCAAGATTGTTCAAATTATGACCTTGGGTTGACCTTGACCTTTTTACGGCAAGGTCAAATATGGGAAAATGCTAGAACTTAGATTAATCAGGGAAAGTTTTGAAGATTAAGGTCTAAAAATTGGTAAATACAGTCATCTTAATGTGTACATCAAGATTCATGACTACAAGAGGTCAAGGTCGTTCTTTGACCTTTGACCCTGAATTCTCAGAATAGTTTGACAATTTCAAACTTCTCCTTAAAAGCCAATGCGGCAATTGTATCCAAATATTATATAGAGCCTTCAGGGGTCGAGGAAATGAAAATTTCTTCAAATGGTGTGGGTTACATGACCAACATGGCCACCATGACCATATATGGTAAAAACCTTTCAAAATCTTTTTCTCCAGAACCAATTGATCAGTGGCCTTGAAACTTGGTATGTAGCATTGGGTACTCCAGTACTATCAAGATTGTTCAAATTATGACCTTGGTTGACCTTGACCTTTTTTACAGCAAGGTCAAATATGGGAAAATTCTAGAACATAAGATTTCATGGGAAGTTTTTGGCCTAAAAATTGGTATATACAGTCGTCTTAATGAGGTCATGAAGAATTATGAGTACAAGAGGTCAAGGTCATTCTTTGACCTTTGACCCAGATCTCTCATATTTTGACATTTTCAAACATTTTCTCAAAAGGCAAAGAGCCAATTGTAATCACATTTCATATAGAGCCTCCAGGGGTTGATTGAACGAAAATTTGTTCAAACGGTCCAGGTCACATGACCAACATGGCCACCATACCCATTTATGGTATAAACCTTAAATATTTTTTCTTCTCCAGAACCAATACACCAATGGCCTTGAAACTTGGTAAGTAGCATGGAGTACTAGAGTACTACCAAGACTGTTCAAATGATGACCTCGGGTTGACCTTGACCTTTTTACGGCAAGGTCAAATATGGGAAAATGCTAGAACTTAAGATATCAGGGAAAGTTTTGAAGATTAAGGTCTAAAAGTTGGTATATGCAGTCATCTTTAACTTTCATCATTCCTTAACTTTTTTTTGCGGCATGGTCAAATATGGGAAAATGCTAGAACATAAGATTTCATGGAAAGTTTTGCCTAAAAAATGGTATATATGGTTGCCTTAATGAGTACATGAAGATTTATGAGTACAATAGGTCATGGTCATTCTTTGACTTTTGACCCAAGACTCATATTTTGACAATTTCAAAACATAAGAAGAAGCCACTTTGCCAATTGTTCAGGTGAGCGATTCAGGGCCTCATGGCCCTCTTGTTTTTTTTGCACTAAACCATTTTTATGGGCTGATTATATCGCTCCCATCTTTGAAATGCTGGTTATTATACTGTTTTTCATTTTTCAATTAATACGTGGTGTTGGGACATATTGAAATCATCTCATTTAAGTGCTTCTAAATAGTCAGCTTTCATGGAAAAGCAAGAAAATGAAGAAAATATTAAAGGGATTATTCTTGAGCATTATTGTAGAAGATTAAAATTAGGGGATAACTGTATTCAAAATTGTCATTTGGGGAGGTAAATCGTCGGTTTTATGGTCGGAAATTTCGTTTACGGCGCCACCGGAGCCGTAAAACGCAATTTTCGACCATAAAACCGACAATTTACCTCCCCAAATGACAATTTTCGATATAGTTATCCCCATTCTAATGAACTTTTTCACATTTTCCCCTTTCAAAGTGTACTTCTTTGCACCCATTGCAAGCGCTTTCAGCAGCGTAAAACCAAACGTCAGGCAATGAGAAGGAACGTTTTATAATGACGTCAAATTTGCGATAGTATATCGTAGAATATACTGTCGCAAATTTTTGACGTTATCCAATCAGACTTCACGTTATATTCATAAGTGCATTAGAATCAGAAATATAGAATGATACAATTTTTTAGCTTGCCTTTACGAAAGTAGAGAGAGCTATTGTTGTCACTTGGACGTCGTCGTGGGTGTGGGCGTCACACTTTAAAGTTTTACGTTAAAGTTTTTTTATGTGATGGGCAAGGTACTGCAAGGGAGCTATCCTGTACGGGGACAGGTCTTGTTACAGTGTTTATTCAGCTATAAGTAATATGAGCCTCAACAAGACAAAACCAACAAAGTGGCATGTGCGCCCAGCGAAGACTCAGCTTAGCCTGGGCATCCCTTTCGGTGCAAAGTGAAGACTCAGGTCAGACTGGGTGGATGCTGAGGCTAATCTGAGTCTTCGCTGGGGGCACATGCCACTTTGTTGGGTTTTTTTTGCGGCTCATATGTTTTTTTTCCTTCCAAAACAATTCAAAAGAAACATCTAGAGCTGTCAAACAAGATGAATCTAGATTTTTGGGATTGTTTTGGAAGAGGTAAACCTAGTAGCCAAATTACAAAAAAACTTGTTTTCGAATTTGGGTACTTTTGCAGAGAGAAAGCTCAGTCTTTCAGCTGAATAAAAATACCGTATTGACCCTAAATATTTGGACAGACAGGTCTGAGCAAACATTGTAGACCCAGAACAAACTGCAGTTTGATCTGGGTCTACAACGTTTGGCCATTCACTAAGCATCATTTGGATGCATTAATGTGTGTAAAATTCACTTTCTAAGAATTTTCAAACTTTTGGGTGTCCGAAATTTTAGGGTCATTACGGTAGTAAGTGGATTCACTTGCGTAACTACAGCAAAATTATTTGTAAATAGCAAAGAATGTGTGCATAATGTTATATATCTGCTTTTAAAGAGCATTTTAAACAAGAGCTTACTACTAAGTGTATAGAATAAGAGCTACAAAATTATTGAATTATCTCCCTTGACATAGATAGGGCAACTGGCTTGGTACTGCTGAGCCGCATCGGGAACATCGTTATGGGAATTGAAACAGAACAGAAACAGGCTTGCTTAGGCTAAATTCTTTTCAAACTGATTGACTTGTTAAGACAGAAAACTATGGACAAAGAATGCTACTTATTCCTGGAGCGGTCCGGTTTAAAAAATGTATTACCACTTTTTCAGCTTTTTATAACACTTTAAAACATTTGAAGCATTTATTATTTTTTTTTTTTTTGCAAGGGACTTATGGTGCTTATAATGAAAATGCTTTTTCTGACAACTACACTAGATTCTTCATAATTCAAATTCAAAAAAGGATCTGCCATTTGTTGTGTATTATTGAGACCTTGAATTTCAGGTGCTCATACATTCATTTGTTAAGATGCAGACTTCAAAATGGCTTTTTATTATCTGGTACTTTGAATTAGCAGAGTTTGAACATAGAGAGCCAATGGTAATTGCTAAACAAGATAGGTATTATGCAGATATTCTGACATGATGTACATTGTGATTCTTTTATACTGGAGATATATTATAGTATGGTTGTCTTTCATTTTAGTATATGCAAGATGTTTTAAAACTATTAAACATCAGAACTACTTCCAGAAAGTAAATGACCAGTCTGTGAAAACAGTGTAGATAATATTAGTCAGCTCATGAGCAGTCTAGTCATGGGCTACACAGTTTGCTTTAAAATAGGACAATAGGCATGTCAAGATTTGATGACAGAAGAGTCCTTTTAGAAATGGTTCAGGTGTATAAGGTGTGGGTTTTTCAATGGTTTTTTACCATTTTCACAAAGGGGAAAAACTTTTGTGACTTAATGTGTACTTCTTGGGATGACACATCCTTATCGAAATAGGGTGTACTCTTAAAGGAAAGAATTTACTCCTAGGGGAGCAAATCCTTTCTTTTAAGAGTTGAAATCCATTGAGATGGGAAAAAGTGAAAATGGCAGATTTGCTCCCTCTGACTCACAGTGTACCCATTAGCTTTTAGTATTTTTAAATGGATACAGTACCTGAATCCCAGCAGGCTCAAAGTGATGAAACAAACATTGTATTTATGTTGATTCTACATGTATATTATGACACTGAATGTGTTGATACAAAGATGCTTGAACTTTATGGGACCACTTGTTATGGTTTATTATACAGCCCACAAAATCAAATTTATACATTCCCTATGACATTAATATTGTACATATTACTTCAGCATTATGCTAGTAACATATCAAAATTTTATATATTTTCATTGTTTCCTACATATGATGTTTTATACAAGATATGCAAAGTTTACAAATAAATGAAAATATTTTTCGCATGTGTTTTGTTATATTTTAGTACAGCGGGTCCATTCCTCTGTTGCCGACTCTTCAGACTTGCAATATTGGCATAGAGTTTGCATATGGCCATGGGGCTTTCAGTCTTATCAGGGCCATCTCATGTTGTAATATTCTAGAAGATTCATGCATTGGGCCATCTCATAATTAGAGGGACTACCTGGAGCTTTATTAAGGTGAATGGAAACACTTTTAGGGGAGCAACTCAATCATTTTTAGTATGACTTTGCAAAGCATTGTTATACTACCGTTTTGAAAAAACGGACGTATTATGGCATGGCGCTGTCAGTCTGTCTGCCTGTTTGTCCATCCGTCAACATTTTTGTGCATACCATATCTCGGTAACCGTTTGAGAAATCTTCATGAAATTTTGTAGGCATATATATAAGGGTGGGGCAAAGTGTCACGTACAGTAATGGTTGCTCCCCTCTTCTTAGTTTCAAAGTTACGCCCCTTTGATTATTTTTTACCCTACTAGTCTTGTGCGCGCAATAACTAGATAACTGTTTGGGATATCTTGATGAAGCTTTACAGCAATGTGTATGAGGGTCTGACAATTTGTTGCTTATAACAATGGTTGCTCTCCCTTTCTTCATTTTGGAGTTGCATCCCTTGGATTAGATTTTTATGTGTATTAATCTTGTGCATTCAATGACTTAGTAACCTTTTGGAATATCTTGATGAAACTTTATAGCAATGTGCATTATGACAAGACAGTGTGTCACATATAAGAATGGCTGTTCCCCCTTAATTTTGGAGTAACCTCCCTTTGATTAGTTTTTTAGGCTAGCCCCATCATTCCATAACTCTTTAACCCTTTGAAATGTTTTAATGAAACTTTGTAGAAATGTGTTTAATAATGGGTCAATATATCATCAGCATGAACCACAACTCTGGCTTACTTCCTGAATTATCTGCCCTTGCATCAAATTTCCGTTTTTAGCTCACCTGAGCCGAAGGCTCACAAGGTTAGCTTATTGTATAGGCTTGGTCCATCGTCCTTCCTGCGTCGTACGTCCACACTTTTAAACATTAATATCTGCTAAAGTAGCTGGCCAATCTTGATCAAATTTTATGTGTAGCATTGTTGGGATGGGGGATTGATTGCATATAGTTTTGGGACACATTGGTTTAAAACTGTGGTTACCATGGCAACAAAAAGGTCCTATAGACTCATAATGGAGAAAATGTTGTCCGGGCCCTAGCTTCTTCAATTTTGATCGCAACTTCTTGTAACTTGCAGGTATCCAGGACAGCCAAAACATCTCGGACCAGTTCGTATTTGGGTCAGGTTGGATCATTCTTTTTAGAGTAACTTGCCCTTGAGTGATAAAATATTTTCCCATAGACATGATGGAGAAAATGTTGTCTGGGCTCTAGCTTCTTCATTTTTGATCGCAACTTCCTGTAACTTGCAGGTATCTAGGACAGTCAAAACATCTCGAACCAGTTCGAATTTGGGCCAGATTGGATCATTGTTGTCAGAGTTACTTGCCCTTGAGGGAAAAATATTTTCCCATAGACTTATAATGGGGAAAATGTTGTCCGGGCCCTAGCTTCTTCATTTATGATTGCAACTCCTTGAAACTTGCAGGTATCCAAGACAGCCAAAACATCTCGGACCAGTTCGAATTTGGGTCTGGGTGGATTATTCTTGTCAGAGTTACCTGCCCTTGAGCGATGAAATATTTTCCCATAGACTTTTAATGGGGAAAATGATCACAACTTCTTGTAACTTGCAAATATCTAGGACAGTCAAAACATCTCGACCCAGTTCAAATTTGGGCCAGGTTGGATCATTCTTGTCAGAGTTACTTGCCCTTGAGCGATAAAATAGTTTCCCATAGACTTATAATGGGGAAAATGTTGTCCGGGCCCTAGCTTCTTCATTTAACTCCTTGAAACTTGCAGGTATTCAAGACAGCCAAAACATCTCAGACCAGTTCGAATTTGTGCCACGCTGGATCATTCTTTTCAGAGTTACTTGCCCTTGAACAATAAAATATTTTCCCATTGACTTACAATGGGAAAATATTGTCCAGGCTATAGCTCCATCATTTTTGATCGCAGCTCTTTGAAACTTGCAGGTATCCAGGACAGCCAAAACATCTCAGACCTTTTCTACTGTGGGCAAGGTTGGATTATTATCCCCTTGCACAAGGAAGTTATGGAGGGGATATAGGGTCTGTCCCGTACGTATGTATGTATGTACATTTGTTAACCTTTTGGCATCGCTCTACATGTAGCTACCTCATTTATTAACCGATTTTGATGTAACTTCACACAAGTATTGGGTATGACATTACCTCGAAGGAGTTCACGTTTCAGCATGATGGGGTCAAGGTCACAATCAGAGTGGCTATTTTAATCAAAAACTTTGTCATCACTCTAGCGTCTTCATTTGTGGACCGATTTCGATTTAACTTCCCACAAGTGATTAGTATGGCAATATCTTGGATAAGGTCGCTTCTTAGCATTCTGGGGCAAGGTCAAGGTCACAATGGCTATTTATAGAAAAACTTTGTCATTGCTGAATCGCCTTGATTTGTGGACCAAATTCGATTTAATTTCACACAAATGTTTAGTATGACAATATCTTGAATAAGTTCGCGTTTCAGCGCCCATCAGGTCAATGTCAAGGTCGCAGTGGCTATTTTCAGAAAAAAATTTTGTCATCGCTCTGGTGACTTCATTTATGGACCGATTTCGACTGTACTTCACACAAGTGATAAGTATGGCAATATCTTTGACAAGAACGCGTTTCAGCATTCTGGGGTCAAGGTCAAGGTCACAGTGGCTATTTTTAGAAAAACTTTGTCATCGCTCTAGCGCCTTCATTTGTGGACCGACTTTAATTTTCTTAGTATGACAATATCTTAGACAAGTTCGAGTTTCAACGTTGTGGGGTCAAGGTCATGGTCACAGTAACTATTTTTAGAAAAACTTTGTCATCGCTCTAGCGCCTTCATTTATGGACCGATTTTGATTTAACTTTACACAAATGTTTAGTATGACAATATCTTGAACAAGTTTGCGTTTCTGCATTCTAGGGTCAAGGTCATAGTTGCTGTTTTTAGAAAAACTTTGTCGTCCCTCTGATGACTTCATTTATGGACCGATTTTGATGTAACTTCACATTAATGTTTAGTATGACAGTATCTTGAACAAGTTTGTTTTTCAACGTTTTAAGGTCAAGATCACAGTTGCTATTTTTAGAAAAACTTTGCCATCCCTCTGGCAACTTCATTTATGGACCGATTTTGATTTAACTTCACACCAATATTCACAATGACAATATCTTGAACAAGTTTGCGTTTCTGCATTCTAGGGTCAAGGTCATAGTTGCTGTTTTTAGAAAAACTTTGTCGTCCCTCTGGCGACTTCATTTATGGACCGATTTTAATTAAACTTCACATTAATGTTTAGTATGACAGTATCTTGAACAAGTTTGTTTTTCAACGTTTTAAGGTCAAGATCACAGTTGCTATTTTTAGAAAAACTTTGCCATCCCTCTGGCAACTTCATTTATGGACCGATTTTGATTTAACTTCACACCAATATTCACAATGACAATATCTTGAAAAAGTTTGCGTTTCTGCATTCTACGGTCAAGATCACAGTTGCTGTTTTTAGAAAAACTTTGTCATCGCTCTGACGACTTCATATATGGACCGATTTTGATTTAACTTCACACTAATGTTTAGTACGACAATATCTTGAACAAGTTCCCTTTTTAGCATTCTAAGGTCAAGGTCACAGTTGCTGTTTTTAGAAAATCTCTGTCATCGCTCTAGCGCCTTCATTTATGGACCAATTTTCATTCAACTTTGCAAAAATGTTTAGTATTACATTATCTTTGACAAGTTCTCATTTCAGCGTTCTAGGGCTAAGTCAAGGTCACAGGGGCTATTTTTACTGTCAGTGCAATTATCTCATCTTCCTCGTAAGCTTATTCTGTGACAAACAGTTAGGCTGAATTTTTCAATTACACCGTATGTGCTGTCCGCAAAGTTTCCTTTGTCTTTGATCAGCAACGACTAAAACAAGTTGCCGATTGTGATGAAACAATATTCTCTTATAATATGAACTTGATATTGGTTTGCATAAGAATACACAGAATTTAGAGTATAAAGATTTAGATGTTTCTGAGGACGCCTTCAAGTACATTAAAATAGACTACTACTGACGACTCTAAGATATTTCACTATGATGGCGGTCTAGCACGTGTTCAAGTTCGGTTAAACGATATGTAAATTTTATAAACGTTTATCAGATACACAAGAGCCGTTAACGTTTATCCGAGTTCACGTAGAAGCCCTAGGCGTAAGTAGCAGCACTATTCAGATGAAAGTGGTGCAGGTCAAAAATTAGGTCACTAGGTCAAATCTTAGAAAATCTTAGAACAATCTTGTGTACACTCTAGAGGGCACTGTTTTTATCCAATTCATCAAACTTAGTCAGACTGTTTATTTTTATGAAATCTAGGGCAGGTTTGTAAGTGGGTCATGTCAGGTCAAAACCTAGGTCACTAAATCAGATATGAGAAAAGTTTTGGTCCAATCTTTGTTCCGAAAATTTATCTCTATATACTTTAGGACAAGGTGCTCTAGTGACTTCCTTTATGAACCAGTTTTGGTACCAGTATAACTTCACAGCTATTTTGGATTTGTTCGACATCAAAATCTGCACTCTTCTAAAACCACTGGTTTAAATTTTGTAACAAATTAGTGAAGTGACGAAATGTGTCTGTTGACAGTTAGATGTCAGGTGAGCTACAGGACCATTGGTCCTCTTGTACTCTGTAACTCCTTAACAGTTGGAAATATTTTAACAAAATTTTATGGTGAAATGTATATTGTCAAGGGAATTTATTATGACCAAATGTGGTAACTCTAGTTTACTTAGTTTGTGAATTATCTCCCTTGTTTGACTGGCATTTCTCAACTTCTGAGATGCTTTACCCTGGAAGCTGATTTTTGGTATACTAATAGTATTTGATGTGTTAGATGTTATATTAGCATTGCAGTCATTAATTACAGAGTTGTTTCCCCTGTTTGTCCGCCTGTCCATCCTTCTATAAACAATCTTGTTCACTCTGCAACTAATGTATGACGCTGAAACGGGCGTATTATGCACCGCTTGCGAAGATCTTGTTGTTCTTATGCAATACCCTTTGACTGTGTCCGTTTATGCATGTGCCTTTCTGCACAGAAGAAAATATTCACCTGTTGCATTTTGCTCAGTTTCTAAACTGAGAGGGACAGTCTTCAGACTTGCTTCATAGATACATCTGGGGAAGATCTACTGAAAGCAGCCATGTATATTGGACCATCATCTATATTTTACAGATCATTGAACACAGAAAAAGTATTTAGCTATTGTGTTTAGCTCAGTTTTTTAACTTAAGTAATATAGAGGGATGGAGTCTACATTCATCTGGGAAAGACCTACTGAAAGCAGCGATGCACAGCGACGCCTACATTTATACTCCCGGCATACAAAGTATGTCGAGGGGTATAAATTTTCATCTTTCTGTCCGTTTGTCACCCATGCGAAATTTGTTATAGAACTAACATAAAGTTCTTGAATGTTCAAGAACTTTTGTTGAACCTTTAGAACTGTTCTTGAACTGATAAAACAGTTCTTGAACTGTGGTTCTTGAACTCGAATCGTTCTTGAACAATGGTTCCAAATCTATGAGATCTGAAGAACATTTATTCTAGAATATACCAGTTCTTGAACTGATTTGCAAGTTCTAGAACTGCTGGCCAACATTCAAATGGTTCTTGAACAGTTGTCGCAAAATCACAAAAGGGAAATAACAAAAATTCTAGAACTACCACGGTTCTTGAACTGAACTGTGCGTTTTAGAACTATTGTCCTAGTAAAAGTTTAAATGTTAAATCTTCAACACCTGAGGTTTCTTGAACTGATTTGCAAGTTCTAGAACTGCTGGCCAACATTCAAATGGTTCTTGAACAGTTGTCGCAAAATCACAAAAGGGAAATAACAAAAATTCTAGAACTACCACGGTTCTTGAACTGAACTGTGCGTTTTAGAACTATTGTCCTAGTAAAAGTTTAAATGTTAAATCTTCAACACCTGAGGTTACCCGACTGGAAGCTCTGAAAAACCTGGTTCTAGAACTGAAGTTAAAGTAGCCTCCCTTTAAATTGAAGTAAAACTAGAAAATGTGTTTGTAAAACACTATACCCCCACCTATATGCCTGACCCGAACAAGATCAATTGAAAAAATATATATATATAGATCTGCTAATTTGTTTTTAATGGTCTAGTCACCTATGAATTATCAAAGCCTCGGCAGTTATTGTTCTTCCGTAAAAGATCACCCCTACAATGTTTTAAACAAACAAGAAAAGGGGCATAATAAAAGCAGCATAACCTTACCCTCATCAGAATGATCTACACATCAAATACTTTAAGAACACCATAGATGAGGTCTGTAGGTCAAATGGTTCAAAAGCTGGAAAAATGCCGAAGTTAACAAAGCGCCATAATTCAGTCAGATATTTATGAAATCAGCCCAAAAGTTAATCAGGTGATCTAAACCAAACGTTAATCAGGTGATCCCCCCTAGAAGTATGTCAGATCTGAGCATCCTAACCCCAATGGGGCATAACTCTGTCAATAATGCATACAACGTAAGATAACCACCATCAAAATGATCCACACATCAAATAGTATCTGTATACCAAAAATCATGTCTCTAGGTCAAATGGTTCAAAAGTTGGAAAAATGCAAAAGTTAACAAAGGGGCATAATTCATTCAGATATTTACGAAATCAGCATAAAAGGTAATCAGGTGATCTACACCTTAGGCCCTGCCTGTATGCCAAATATGAGCATCCTAGCTCCAATGGCTCTGCCAGGATTTTGGGAACAAACTTTCATTTCATTTTTCGAACAAGGAGCATAACTCTGTAAGTACAAGGCCGACGGAAGAGAAAAAAAAACACTGGTCAGCTTATTTTCAATGGTCTATTCACCTATGAATTATCTAGGCTCTAGCAGTTATGGTTCTTGAGAAACAGACCATCTCTACATTGTTTTGTTCAAATAAGAACAGAGGCATAACTCTGTCAATAATGCATACAACATAACGTATCCATCATCAAAATGATTGACACATCAAATACTATCTGTATACCAAAAATTAGGGTTCTAGGCCAAACGGTTCAAAAGTTGGAAAAATGCCAAATTCAACAAAGGGGCATAATTCAGTCAAATATTATGTAATCAGCCCAAAAGTTAATCAGATGAGCTACACCTTAGCCCCTACCTGTATGCCAAATATGAGAATCCTAGCTGTAAAGGTTCTCCCGTGATTTTGGGAACAAACTTTCATTTAATTTTTTGAAAAAGGGGCATAACTCTGTAAGTACAAGGCCGAGGGACAAGAAAAAAATACGGTTCTCTTAATTTCAATGGTCTACCCACCTATTAAATATTGAGGGTCCAGGAGTTACAGTTCTTGAATAATAGACCACCCCTAAAATGTTACATACAGACGGACGAACAGTCAGGCCCAAAACAATATGCATAAAAAATACGGGTCTTCTTATTTTTCATGCTCTATCCACCTATTAGATATCATGGCCCCTGCAGTTATTGTTCTTGACAAACAGACCATCCATAATTATGTTTTATACAGACGAGAACAGGGAAATAACTCTGTCCATAATGAATGCATCATAACGCAACCAACGTCAGAATGGTCAGCACATGAAATATTAGTAGGATGCCAAAAATTAGGGTTCTAAGTCAAAAGGTTCAAAAGTTGGAAAAAATGCCAATTTCAACAACGGGGCATAATTCAGTCATTTTTTTGACGGCTTACGCCCAAAAGTTAATCAGGTGATCTACACCTTAGCCCCTAGCAATATGCCAAATATGAGCATCCTAACTCAAACGGTATCCCCAGAATTTTGGGAACAAACTTTCATGTAATTTTTCGAAAAAGGGGCATAATTCTGTAAGTACATGTCAGACAGAAAAGAAACAAAACACGGGTCTGCTTATTTTTCATGCTCTATCAACCTTCAAAATATCAAGGCCCCAGCAGTTATTGTTCTTGAGAAACAGACCACCCATTTTTATGTTTTATACAAGTGAGAAAAGGGAAATAACTCTGTCAATAATGAATGCATCATAACGCAACCACCATCAGAATGATAAGCACATCAAATACTAATAGTATACCAAAAATTAGGGTTCTAGGCCAAACGGTTCAAAAGTTGGAAAAATGCCAAATTCAACAAAGGGGCATAATTCAGTCATTCTTAGACGGAATTCGCCCGAAAGTTAATCGGGTAATCTACACCTTAGCCCTTAGCAGTATGCCAAATATGAGCATCCTAGCTCAAACGGTATTTCCAGGATTTTGGGAACAAACTTTCATGTAATCTTTCGATAAAGGGGCATAATTCTGTAAGTACATGGCAGACAGAAAAAATACGGGTCTGCTTATTTTTCATGCTCTATCCACCTTCTAAATATCAAGGCCCCAGCAGTTATTGCTCTTGAGAAACAGACCACCCATTATTATGTTTTATACAAGTGAGAAAAGGGAAATAACTCTGTCAATAATGAATGCATCATAACGCAACCACCAATAGAATGATAAGCACATCAAATACTAATAGTCCAGTCAAATTGTGGGGGAACCTAAAACAAATTGCAACAAAAGGTTTCTTCGCGGTAATAAGCTCCTAAGACCTACATTTTTAACATACTAAAAGTAGGACAAAATCGGAGAATGCGAAACTTGATTTTTTTCACACGTCTTGTTTTCGAAGGATTTAAACCACTGCACAGCTACTTTTGGTTGGAAAGCCACTTCTAAACATCATTTCTAAACAAGTTTAGTCCATAAAAGTCGTTGATAAAACAGTTATATACTGTTCTTTAGTTTTTGTCTACCATTAAATTTGCTGATTATGCATAACCGGTCGAGCATATAGTATATTACTATTGGTTTACCCCACCCACCAGTGCAAATTTTGCTTTAACCATAACCTCTATTCAGATGTACAATATGAATGGTAATGAAGATAGTAAACAGAATCAATGTTTTTAAATGAAGACTGTGACAGAACAATAGAAGAAAACAGCTTGATGTAGCTTCTATTTATCAAATGAAGGGACATCTAAGAGTGTTGTTTTTTTTTTTGCTACAAGTCCACGGTAAACAGCCATGGTCATGTCAGGACGGTCAATTAACCTTATGACACTATTGTTTGGCCGGCTTAGACCTCCTATGCGGTACTAAGTGCACATACTTTCTCCAGTAACTGACAACTGTCCTTCCTGAATCAGCGGAAGGAGAAACGGAAGTAAGTAGCCTGACCGGGCATTGAACACAGGACCTCTCGCTCTTGAGTCAGACGCGCTACTGACAGCACTATGTGGCCCGGCTAAATACTTCATGTGTTGACAGGATAATCCACTAGAGGGTTAAATATGCAGATAACTTGGACATGCTATGGGATATTAGGTGATGACCTCCATGACATTTTTGCATTCACAAATGGTAAAATGTTTACTTTTCTGGTTCAAAATTTGCAAATTATATCTCCTTCCGGCCTAACAGCCACCTCCCCATCCCACCTACTCCTCTGGAAAGAAGTCATTGTTTTAGCTCGCCTAAACGACCTTCAGGAAGAGCTATTGTTGTCACCCCGGTGTCGGCCTCTGCATTTGCACCCGCGTCCATGTCCACCTTTTGGGTGTTATAGGTTATTTAAACACCCATATCTCTTTAACCCATTGATAGCCTAAGTTGATACTTTCCTTTATGCTAGATAATGGTCTTGCCTTTTACACCCTTGCCCCTCAGTGATCTTGAGGTCTAAGTCATGAAATTGAAAATTTCATGTTAAATATGGGATGTTCTTTAAGGTTTTAGCTCACCTGGCAAGGTGAGCTTATAGTATAGCCTTGGTCCGTAGTCCGTCGTCGTCTTCCACACTTTAAACATAATACCTCCTGAACCATCCGCCCAATCTTCATCAAATTTTATGTGTAGCATTGTTGGGGTGGGGGATTGACTGTATAAGGTTAAAGGGCAGATCAGATTGGAACTCTGGTTGCCATGGCAACATAAAGCTCCCATAGACTTATAATGAGAAAAACTTAAAAATCTTCTTTTCCGAAACCATAAGGCCCAGAGCATATATATTTTGTATGTAGCAATGTTTGGTGGCCCCCTACATCACATCTGCCAATCCATCCCCTGGGGTCCAAACTGGCCCCACCCTAGGGACCCATTCGTTTATATAGGGCTATATAGCTAAAGAACCTTCAAAAATTTTCCACTCTGAAACCATGAGGTCCAGAGCTTACATATAAAATAGTAGTACATAGCAATGGTTAGTGGTCACGTACATAAATCCTGCCAACCATGCCTCTGGGGTCCAAATTGGCCACCCCAAGGGGTCATTAGCTCCCATAGACTTATAATGATAAAAAATCTTCTTCTCTGAAACCGCGAGGTCCAGAGCTGATATATTTAATATGTAGCAGTGTTTAGTGGTCCCCTACAATAACCCTGCCAACCATGCACCTGGGGTCCAAACTGGCCCCATTCCAGGGGGGGGGGGGGGCATTTGTTTAAATAGGGCTATATAGCTAAAGAACCTTCAAAAATTATCCTCGCTGAAACCATGAGGCCCAGAGCTTACATACACAGTATGTAGCAATGGTTTCAGTTAAGTTCAGTTCAATTCTCCCATCAACGTTCCCCAAGTGGCTCAACGGTTAGCAAGGCTTGCAATGGTTAGTGGTCACGTAAATAAATCCTACCAACCATGCCCCTAGGATCCAAATTGGCCACGTCCCAGGGGCATTAGCTCCCATTGTCTTATGAAGTGAAAAACGTAAAAGAATCTTCTCTTAAACCATGAGGCCCAGAGCTTAAACATTTAGTATGTAGCAATGTTTAGTGGTCCCCTGCATAAATCCTGCCAACCATGCCCATGGGATCCAAACTGGCCCCACCCCAGGGGTCATTTGTTAATATATGGCTATATAGCTGAGAGCCTTCAAAAATCTTTTCTCTGAAACCATGAGGCCCAGAGCTCACATATTTAGTATGTAGCAATGGTTAGCAATGGTTAGTGGTCACGTACATAAACCCTGCCAACCATGCCCCTGGGATCCAAATTGCACCCACCCCCACCCCCGGATCAATCATTGGCTCCCATAGATTTATAATGGGAAAAACTTTAAAAAAAAATCTTCTTCTCTGAAGAGCTTATGTATTTCTTTAGAATGTAGCAATATTTAGTGGTCCCCTTCATAACTCCTGCAAATCAAGCCCCTGGGGTCCAAACTGGCCCCTCCCCAGGGGGCATTTGTTTATATAGAGCTATATTGCTAAAGAACCTTCAAAAATCTTCTTCTCTGATACCATGAGGCCCAGAGCTTACATATTTAGTATTTAGCAATGTTTTAGTTGTCACGCACATAAATCCTGCCAACCATGCCCTTGGGGCCCAAATTGGCCACACCTCAGGGGTCATTAGCTCCCATAGACTTATAATGGGAAAAATCTTAAAAAATCATCTTCCCTGAAACCATGAGGCCAAGAGCTTACATGTTTAGTACTTAGCAATGTTAAGTGGTCCCGTTCATAAATCCTGCTGAGGAGATTTACAAAGACTATTCATAAGTATGTTGCACTGTTTGTGTTATTATGCAATTCTGCTCTTTGTGCCTTTGTTTCGGGCTTCTTATGCCTTCAGAGATCAGTATTGTAAACTGAAGCATGTTTATGCTAAACAAAGTCATCAGTATGATATATTTCTTGTTGCAGTTCAGTTAATGACCTTCAAAAATTCACTTTAGATTTTAAGGCGGAATAAAGTGGGTGGGGTAATTTGTATCATTTTTTAGACCTAGATGGCATTACATTCAACAAGAAAACGTGCCAAATTCAATCTGAAGCTTCTTGATTCAATTCTGGCAGAGGCAGAATAGGTTTTTAGAAATAAAACTCACAGCAATAATGTTATGTCATATAAAACATTACAAATAATAGGTATATTTCAGGTACAAATAGGCGCTTGTAAAAATGCAGAAAAAAATATATTTTGCATTATCCGATTTCATCCTACTTTTGATATGTCATATGTGAATGTTAGTTCTCAACAAAAACGCAAAAAAAGCTTTTGTTGCAATTTGTTTTGGGTTTAGGGAAAAAATCGCCAGTTTGCCTGGACTATAATAGTATACCAAAAAGTAGGGTTGTAGGCCAAACGGTTCAAAAGTTGGAAAAATGCCAAATTCAACAACGGGGCATAATTCAGTCATTCTTTGACGGAATTCGTCCGAAATTTAATCAGGTGATCTACACCTAAGCCCTTAGCAGTATGCCAAATATGAGCAACCTAGCTCAAACGGTATTCCCAGGATTTTGGGAACAAACTTTCATGTAATTTTTAGAAAAAGGGGCATAATTCTGTAAGTACATGTCAGACAGAAAAGAAACAAAATACGGGTCTGCTTATTTTTTCATGCTCTATCAACCTTCTAAATATCAAGGCCCCAGTAGTTATTGCTCTTGAGAAACAGACCACCCATTATTATGCTTTATACAGATGAGAAAATGGAAATAACTCCGTAAATAGTGGATGCATCATTACGCAACAAACATCAGAATGATCGGCACATCAAGTACTAGTAGTATACCAAAAATTAGGGTTCTAGGCCAAACGGTTCAAAAGTTGGAAAAATGCCAAATTCAACAAAGGGGCATAATTCAGTCATTTTTTGACGGAATTTGCCCAAAAGTTAAACAGGTGATCTACACCTTAGCCCCTAGCAGTATGCCAAATATGAGCATCCTAGCTCAAACAGTATTCCCAGGAGTCTGGGAACAAACTTTCATTTTTTTTTTGAAAAAGGGGCATAACTCTGCAAGATCAAGGCTGATAGACAAGAAAAAAATACGTGTCCTCTAGTTTTTGATAGTCTATCCACCTATGAAATATCAAGGCCCCAGCAGTTACGGTTCTTGAGAAAATGAGGCGTTACGTACGGACGGACGGCCAGGCCCAAACCAATATGCCCCCTCAACTTCTTCGAAGTTGGGGGCATAAAAATCTAGTCATTTGAATTAATAACTTCCAAACAATTAATAATTCAAAATATATAAGTAGACAAGAAAACAATAAACACCATCTAGGTTTCCACCTATACAGAACTTACAATTTGGCAATTTTAATTATAATTTGGCAACAACACTTTGAACACCAATTAGTTATCATTTTTCAGAACATTATAAACAGAATACAACGTAACGTCGATATGAGAATTGAAATACTACCACTACTACTGACAATATCAAAACAATATAGTTTGGTTTTATGGGATTTGCCTGTAAGGCAGAGGGCCTAGAGACATTCTGCCTATCATTATAGATGGACACTGTAGTCCGGGGGCCAACAGGAAAACCCAAAAAAGTAGTCCGCACAAATGTTTGATGCAGATTCTTATTATTTAGGGTGTCCTTAACTAGAAACTGCATGATGCCACCTTGGCATCATTGGGGGAAATTAAGACATTCAAGATGGCGGACAAGATGGCGTCCGCAGCATAAAATCTCCATATCTTCTTAAGTATATGGGCTACAGACATAATTTTGGTGTCTACTTATAGGTTTATGAGGTCAACGAGTTGATTAAGCATGTTTAAATTAACTTTCAACCATGACATCAGTGTTAAATCGCTAAAACGACGGCGAACAAAGTGAAATTTAGGTCTGATTGACCATGAAAACTGCTTCAGATACAACTACTCAGATTTAGTTTTCTTGGTAGAAAACAACCCCGTCGACCTCTAAGATATGTAGATAAAAAAAAACAAGTCACGCAGCCATCAACTAGTAGCCCGCATGCTTACCGGGAAAAACTTTCCTCAGAATGTAAGGGCATTGCGAATGGTGTGTGAAGAGCTAATGCGAGACCTTTTACAAGACGCAGACACATTTGATGATCTGCTGCAGCTCTTGGAGAAAAGAGCAGTTCAAAGTAGGACAACCAAACTTTGGCTTGATTGTCTTATCAAACCGGTTTTGGTTATGATGTTGTTTGTGCGTGCTGAAAGGGAAGCACAGTGGGCCCTACATTTGTATACCGCTGCTTTGATGCCATATTTTTTGCTGCAGGGCATGTCAACTATGCAAGATATGGCCTGTATTATTTGCGGTCCAGGGAAAGTCTTCCAAAAGAAGTTCAATCCAGATTTAGAAATGGTGAACATGTGATGCGACATAAATCTGGTCTTTGGAATGCCATTTGGTCTGACATGTTCATAGAGACGACTTTCATGCGATATGGACATGGTCCAGGTGGACTAATAGGAATAACACTTTGTTCTTCTGCCTTAAAGCGCTGGGCTCTCAGTCTACATACATGTAGTCGCCTCTTAAAAGATATGAGAGACAACACCGATTTGTTTACTGTGACTACACATAAAGAGGGAGCACCTCCAAGAATCGAATCCGATGCTGTTGACAGAAACAATCTACGTGAGAAGCTTGACAGCTGCATTGATCCTCTGAAGCCAGAAGAACACACAGACGGTATCCTTAATATTGTGTCAGGAAAAACAGGGCCAGGTTTGGTGAATGTCGATATCGCTGTCAACATAGGGAAAACTCATGGCCAGAGGGTTTAAATGGGGCTTTGTCAAAAAATGTAACTACAATGGCAGTCAGCAAAAAAGGCGTTAAGTTTGGAACTGGCACTGTTTATGACACACAACTGATATATTCACGGGTCATGGGACTGGTATCAACTCGACCGATTGACTTACAAGATTTATTCAGCTATGAGCTTGCTCCTCTTCCAACATCAATGTTTGATGATAATGGTAATATGAGACTTGCAACTTCGAAATCAGTTCTTAAAACAAGCTGCAAGTAACACAGTCAACACGAGCTGCGGTAAAGCCAAATACGATCATCATTGATGGCTGTGCAATTCTTTGGTGCTTACACTGGCCTTCTAATAAAACAATACAAGATTATGTAGACAGTTTCTGGCGTTATGTGTCTCAGCGACTTAACAGGTGTGATGTGTATCTGATATTTGACAGATACTATAAGTATAGTATCAAGAGTGGCACAAGAAAAAGCCGAATGAGCCAGAAATCTGGTACTGCACACAAACTGAAATTAAGTTCACCGTTACCGTCACAACAGTTGGTACTTACCGTAACGGAAAACAAAGCTCAGCTGATTGACATGATATGTGATCGAGTCAAAACCAAAGCTTTGAGCATCCCAGACAATAAAGAAGAGTTTAATCACAGGTTGCTGATTACCAGTTCATCAGAGGTTCCCCAGGAGATCTGTTCTGGAGTTTTCATAGAAAAAATGGATTTGAAGACAACACACGAAGAAGCTGATGTTATTATTCCTCAGCAGGTGGTTTATGCTGCATCACAGGCGGCTAAAACTATTACAGTGGTCTGTGACGATACCGAAGTATTTGTCCTTTTGCTTCACTACTATCTTCTCAGAAAGCTTACATGCTGTCTTCTGATGGAAGGAACTAGTGCTGCTGAGAGAACAGTTATAGACATAGCAGCAACAGTGAAAAACATGCAGCACTTAGCCGCGCATGATCTCTGGCTGTGATACTGTAGCTAGATTGAGTGGCCTTGGTAAGGCAACAGTTATCAAACACCTGCAGAAAGGGCTCAGGCTTGAACAACTTGGTGAACCAAATGCTGCATTACTGGAAGTGATCTCCGAAGCATCTTCTTTTGTTACTGCTTGTTATGGAAAAAGGGTGTACATCTACCAACATGTCTAATATGCGATTTGAAGTTTGGTTGACAAAAATGGCATGACTGAACATCAAGCAGACTCCTAAGCTGCAGTCTTTGCCACCAACATCGGAGTCATTTTCTGAAAATGTCAAAAGGGCACATCTACAGACATGTATCTGGAAAAGTGCCATGGATTCCGATCCACCACATCTTGATTCAACGAACTATGGCTGGATCAAAGATACCAATTCCAGAATCCTTGCACCTGTGAGTATTCCTGCAGATAAACTGCCCGCACCTCCCATTGTACTTCAGATGATTTGCTGTGGGTGTGCCTCCAATCAGCCCTGTGCAACAGCAAGATGCAGCTGTTATGCATCTCAGTTAGCTTGTACAATATTCTGCAACTGCTTTCTGACAAGTAATTGTCGAATTTCATTGACAAAAGCTGTTTCAGAGTTAAGTGATGACAAGGTACACAGTGACAGTGACAGCGAAAATGTCGAATAAACAGCTAACAAGTGAGCCACGCTGTTTGTATCTGTTAACGTCTGTTGTGGTCTAAGAATAGAAGAAACTAGGTCCGTTATAGAATATCAATACCTTTGCAAAATGAAGTTTTACAACTTCAAATTTATATTTATAGACTTCTTACTATAAAATTACGGTTCTCTAATGATTAAACATGTATTCAATCTCGAAGGAATTTTCGGTCATTCGGTGCAGGAAAAGTTTGCTTTCTTTGACATCATATTCGCTATTTCGAATATAAGACGTATCCAAAAGCTAATTCTAACACCCTCAATCGATTCCTTGACCTAGAAAACCTATATTTAGACACCAAAAATGTATTCGTAGCCCCTATACTTAAGAAGATATGGAGATTTAAAGCATCATAGGGGCTGTTCATCCCTCTTTACGTCCGTTAGCCCGTCCGTACGTAAGTTAACATTTGCGTTTAAGTTTTGCGTTAAGTTTTTTTATTTTGCTTCTGTTAAGTGAAACTTATTCATTGATGCTTAATATACTGTTCACAAAAAGTAGGGGATATCAAGATATTAAAAATTGTATAAATTAGAAAAAATATCAAATCCATCTGAAACTGCAAGTGTCCATCAGACAAATATTCGATAAGACATTTTGCATTACAATTTTGATGGTATATCCTGTCACGTGATCTGCATGTAATTCGTTTTAGACAGGGGATCGACACCCAAATTTCACAAGAATCTGCTGTGGAAACAGATCCTTTTCAGATTACAAAATTTACACAGAAACACTCGCCATGATTGTTTAACAAACTGAAAATTGCTTTTACACACTGTGTCATCAAAATAAAGAGTGCAAGCCATAAACGTCTAAATTTTTCGGCGACTCGATGCACCTGTACGATTTTTGTTTTCTGGTTTTCTTCCCAAAATGACCGTTTTGAAGAGGAAAAAATCTTTTAGCATACAAAACATAAAGATGCATTGAAAGGTTAGCTTACTTGAAGAATTTAAATAAATTTTCTTCGATTTTACCACATTTTTGTCCTGACCCACTGTATGCCCATCACGCGACAGGATATATCGTCCAAACTTTCATGAAAAGTGTCTTTACAGATATTTATCTTATCGATACTAAGCGTTTCATATGGATATCACATTTGTTGTAGATGCTACAATTTTTCAAACCTGAATATCCCCTACCGTTTTTGTGAACAGTATATTTTAGTAAAGGATGAATACTGATAAATTTGCATCATCTAGATGCTGCTGCTGGATTAAGAACAAGGTCACAGACTTTGAAAACTGTACAATAGCTGCGTTAAAGTTTTGTGTTAAATTCTTTTACAAAGCTCCTGATATCATATACATTCCGGAAACTGAGTGTCACATTTATCGTATGCTATATAGACAGGAAAGGCGGCTCCGCTAGGGCCTGTCTTCTGGTACTAGTGGAGTCGCCTTGCTTGTTTCAAGTTTTTCTTTAGTGCATACATGTGTTACACTCGGGGTTGGGGATGTTGGCTGAAGGGTTTGTTGTTCTCCAGCAGAACATGTTGTGGCCCCTCTTTGGAGCTATCCTAATGGAATGGCTCTAATGAGGGGCCATTGCCTTTGTTCTTGTGATGACTTGTCCCTGGATTGTCAGTAGATAGTCTCAGGATTCTATTCCATTTAAATCAACATCAGGAGGTTTGATTTATAATTCATATGGCATCATTGCTCAGGATAGGGGTGGGTGGCATATTGCTGCATAGAATCCTGTGTTGTCACTTCAGATTACCACGTCTGAGTCAGCTAGTTTGAGTGGTACTGATGAGGGATCAATTCAATGTTTTCCTTAGGTAATGTTAAACGCTTCTCAAACCCCGCCCCTTATCTGGAGCTATGCGGTCTCTGATTGTCGTCATTCAACATGCTAGTCAGTTTTGAAGCTTTCTTCAAAATGTTTTTGATGTTATTTGTTATGTGTTGAAGTGCTTTTGGACCTATACCTCGGCTAGAGGTCTTGGTCTTTAATAAAATCTTCAAATCTTCTTCTTTTGCTCTGTTTTTCTGATATGTGCTAAGTGTTAATAAATTATAGATACATATTTATTTGCATCATCTTGATGCTGCTGCTGGCCTAAAGTCAAGGTCACAGACTTAGAAATTTGTATACCATTTGCGTTAAAGTTTAGTGTTAGGTTGTCTTTTAAATGCTTAATATATTTTGAATACACTTGAATAGAACATTTTGCAATGCTACTTGGTTTATTTCTTGGTTGAAACAGATTAGTTGACATCATCTTGATGCTGCTGCTAACTAATGTCAAGGTCACAGACTTAGAAATTTGAATACTCTTTGCGTAAAAGTTTTATGTCAAGTTGTATTTTTTTGCTTTTAGTTTCAATATACTTTAGTGGAACATTTTGTTATGCTACTAGGTTTACTTCTAGGTTGAAACTGATGAGACTAATAGTTAACATCACCTGGATGCTGCTGCTGACTCTAGGTCAAGGTCACAGACATATAATTTTTTTGAAATTTGCGTTGAAACTTTGTGTTAAATTTGTATATGTTTTGCTTATTGCAAATTTTAAATGGAACCGTTTGGCATTTGTCTATAGGTCTTTCACTGGGTTTGTTATAGGTTGTCTACCTGTCTGTCTGTTTGTTAACATTTGCTTAATAGCTTTGTATCAAGTGTGTTTTTATTAGGCTGTGGCGCTGGCAGGGGGTATACCTGAGCCCCTGCTCACTTGCTCTAGTCCATGGATCTTTCAACAGAGAGAGAATAAAACATTCACCGGTTGCATTTAGCTCAATTACTAAGTGGTCAAAAAGTATAGAATCTTCAAATTTGCTTCATAGATACATTTAGGAAAGATCAACTGAAGGCATTGATGCATATTAGGCCCTGACCAATATTTCACGGATCATTGAACAAAGAAAAAACTTTCGCCTGTTACGTTTAGCTCAGTTTCTAAGTAGCCAAAAGGCACAGTCTTCAAACTTGCTCATAGGTACATCTGGAGAAGATCTACTGAATGCATTGATCCATATTGAGCCATGACCTGTATTTCACGGATCATTGCATATGGAAAATAATATTTACCTGTTGCCTTTAGCTCAGTTTCTAAGTGACCAAAAGATCAAACTTGCTACACAAGAATATCTGGGGAAGATCTACAGAAGGCAGTGATACATATAAGGCCATGACATATTGCATGGTTCAGTGATTTTGCCTAAGATATTGTGGAGTATTCGCGGTATGAAGATGATAGCTTGGAATTAAAGGTCAGTATGACCAGATGTTTGACCTCAAATTAAAAGTAGGTCACAATGATTTATTTTTCATGGTCCAGTGATTTTTCATATCTTGAGGACTATTTGATGTATGAACATGATTGCTTGGGATAACGACTCCGTATGACTCAATGTTTTGACCTCAGAATAAATATAGGTCGCAATGGGCTGTATTTATGGCTCAGTGATTTCGCCTCCTATTTCTAACAATATTTCATGAATTTACGTGGGTGAATAAGTTGGAGTAACTGTGAGTGACCTCATACTACTTATAGTTTTGCTGAGCCACCTGGGAATAATTGTTACGAGAAACGAAACAACAACAATAATATTAATTATAGGTTAGTGGGACCTATATTTCATGGTCTATTGATTTTGCCCCATATTTCTATCTCTATTTTATAAATTTGCATCATACTTTGTTTAAAGGCCCCATTTCTCTATCAGCTTGAATTATTTTGTTGTGAAGTATCGCTGCAAGCTTCTCACTGCATTTTCATCATTGTATATGGTCGTGATTGGCCGGCTTTGAAAAATTAAAATGTCCTTGAGGTTCTCATAAAAACGATTTGAAAAATATATAGGTCATTCTACTTTGGATTTCACGTTTCATAACATGGTAAAAATACAAGGTACAAGAGGTAACAATACAAGGTACAGGAGATAAAAATACAATGTACAGTTGTTTACTAGTTGATAGAAATACAATGTAAGGCATGGTTCTCATTCTTTGTCTCGCTATTGTGTGTTAATTGCCCAACGGGGAACCAGAAACAAAAAACGTATTTTTACGGAGAAACCTGTCAAATTTTACTGAAAATACCTTATTCCTTCCTTTTTGCCAGTTATATGACACAAAAGACACAGCAACAGACATTTTATCATCAGTTCTGAAGGCTGTACCAATTTTATAAGGATTTGTGCTTCGACGATTTTTACTACAGATAGGACTATGGAGACTTTAATGGTTTGGTGATAGTGATGTAAGGCATCGCGATACTATGAGTGACCTCATACTGGTTGAAGGCCATTGTGGCCAATGTTTCATGGTCCAGTAATTTTACCTGGTATTTCTACTGCTATCACATGGATTATTTCATTTACTTGGGTAAATGGTTCGCGCTGACACTGCAAGACTTCATACTAATTGTAGGTCAGCGTGACCTGTATTTCATGGTCTGTGATTTTGCGATACATTTCTAACACTATTGGATGGATTTGCATTATACTAGGGTTAATGGTCTGGGCCGACAGTGTGAGTCAAATACTTATTGTGGGTCATTGTGACCTGTATATCATGTTCAGTGATTTTGCGATATATTTCTAACACCATTGCATGGATTTGCATTATACTAGGGTTAATGGTATGGGCTGACACTGTGAGTGGCTTCATACTAATTATGGGTCAGTGAGACCTGTATTTCATGGTCTGTGAGTTTGCCATATATTTCTATTCCATGGATTTGCATTATACTTGGATAGGTGGTTTGAGTTAACACTGAGTGGCCTCATACTAATTGTAGGTCAGTGTGACCTGTATTTCATGGTCCAGTGATATCAGCGAACATCTCAAACACACTTGCATGGACTTGCTATATACTTGGGTTAGTGGTTTAGGCTGATACTAAGTGACCTGATACTAGTTGCAGATCTGTGTGACCTATATTTCATGGTCCAGTGATTAATGACGATGTCTCTAAAACAATGTTTATGGATTTGCATCAATGTTTATGGATTTGCATCTTTACGACAACGCTGTAGTGCAGTCCAGATGCATGGCAGCATGGGATAATGGTTCAAAGCAACAGCTGGTGTTTGCAAAGATGCAATGTTTCTCCCAATCTCTTGAAAGGATCACGTCTCTCTGGAGGACTATGATGGACAAGTTAGCATATGCAGCAGAACAATGACGAATCTGCAGTTTACCAAAACAATTTGACGCTCTTGTGGAAGAAACCCCAGTGAAAGGTCTCCACTGCACAAGGTATAAACTGAAGTTAAGTGCTGAGAAGACCAAACTGAAGACATTGAAGCCAATATGGATAGATAACAACATATCTTTTGGACCAGAGAATGCGTTTAGTTGTCATATGTAAGTGGAATATAGACTTTGACAGCAGAGATAGGGATTAGAACGCAAGCCTTTCATGCTACCGAATATCTCGTACAAAAGTAAATAGAACAGTTCTCAGGGACTGAAAATTCAATCCCAGACCTTACCCAAGACACCCTGTGGGATAAAACAACAACACAAAATTAGTCACCACCTAAGCTATCATGAGAGGCATTTGTTTTCAATCTTTTGAAAGTATTTTGTCACAGATTCCGCTTCACCTTTTATTTTGATTCAGTCTTACCTGACAGCTGACATGACGACTTCCTCAAGACATGTTATGTCCTCTTCCTTTTAAGTATATTAACCGGAAATTATCCACGGTGGTTTTTCTTAATAGGAAGTTTGCCTTTTATCACACATACCTATATTGACATTTTTACGTGACTGTTAATAAATATCTGTAACGAAATCATTCACAAGGACAATTGTCTTACTGGAATTATCCATGAATTATATATTCATTGAGAGTAAAAGTATGCAGAATTCGCCTAACGCTAGGGCAAGTTGGCTCATTCAGTGAAAATAAATAATTATCCACGGACAATGTATAGATTTGGCTACGTCCGGTATGAACAGCCTTCGGTCAGAGTTACCCACATGACAGTGGTGCCATGTGGGTAACTCTCACCAAATGCTGTTCATATCGGACAAGGTTTCAAACTTACGACGTCATTAATTAACGAGATGTTATATTATCAAATGTAGTTGAGCCACATCATGTGACTTCCAACAATGCGAGGGGTTTGTCGGGTGGTGCGATGGTGCTGTGTATAACTTCCAGTGCCGGGGCGTCCTATTGATTTGGAACGTTGTAGGGCAAGGGCCTACTGTGCTTGCAGTAGGTGTGGATGGGAGTTGCCGTCTGGACATCTTTTCTCTCGTCAGCCCCGGTGGGACCTAACTTTAAATATAGGTTCAAGTTTCGCACGTCAGTGACTGACTGTTCCATTACTTTTCAGTACCGTGCTAATATTTACAGTATATAACAACAAATCACACGATTCAAAGATGTTTGTCGAACGAAAGTGACACCCTGAGATAAAGGCTTCTAGCAATAAGGCGTAGATTTCCCCTGATTTCAGGCTGACAAGGACAACACTTTTCATGTAAATTTTTTCAGTTTATATTGACATCTTTCTTCATATCTAATTGGTTGGTTGGTTTGGGTTTAAAGGCCCCATTGCTCTATCAGCATGAAATATTTTATCATGAAGTATCGCTGCAAGCGTCTCACTACTGGCAGGCGACCAGTGGTGGCCGTTTTTTGGTTACTCTTTTTATCTTGTAACGGACATATAGTGATTCTATATTTTGGTTTAATAAACTAGGGGTAACTGTTTTTATAATACGGATTTATTTTTTTTAAATAGACTGTATCTTGTGCCTGTGGCAGATCCTCAAACTAGGTCACCAAAACGCATTGAAATACGAGCGTGGCGTACCAGTGATGGCCGTCACGAATGCCATGCGTTGAATGGTGCATTTTTCAAAACCTTGTTGTGGATTTAAACTTTGATGATACGTCATTGTAAGTCTGTGGTCTTTGTCAGAGTTTATATTTTTAGCGCGTTCAGCACAGATAGAATATAAGCAACAATCGGAAACGGACTTTAAAACTCAGACGTAGTCATTTCGTAGGCGCACGCTACATTACGTCGAAAACAAACATAAATAATGGTTACACGTGTGCTGTCATTTACAAGAATTTAGATGCTTTTTTGCAGGCTGGTTGCAGGTTATACCAAATTCGTCATAGGTAATCATTTATAAAGCAATTTGTTCATGTTTATTTCTGTGTTTAATAATGTGTGTATCAAGGGTTGTGATCCCCGGCAAGGCAATAATGTTGGTATGAGGGTAGCTTTGGGAACTTGTTAACCTTTTGCCTTCCGGGGAGATAATTTAACCAGTCTTTTTTGTGGGAGTTCCTTTTGTTTCCTTTTACAAAATGGCCAAATCTGAGACGGATCAAATACGTAATTGCGCCGCAAAATGCAAACGGCCACCACTGGTACGCGGCCACCACTGGTCGCACGCCAGTACAGTTTCTTCATTGTGTATGATCGTGATTGCCCGGCTTTGAAAAATTAATGCGTCCTTGGGTTTCTCATAAAAACGATTTGAAAAAATATCTAGGTCATTTTAGTTGGTTGGCAACTAAAATGACCTACTTTCGATTTCACAAGTTTCATAACATGGTGAAAATACAAGGTACAAGAGGTAACAATACAAGGTACAAGGGGTAATAATACAATGTACAGTATTTTGATAGTTGATAAAAATACAACGTAAGACATGGGTCTCATTCCTCGTCTCGCTGTTGTGTGAGTTAATTGCCCAACGGGGAACCAGAAACGAAAACCGTATTTTTACGGACAGACTTAAAATTTTTGATCAAAATACCTTATTCCTTCTTTTTTGCCAGTTATATCACACAAAAAGCACCGCGACCGACATATCATCATCAATTCTGAAGGCTGTACCAATTTTTTAAGGATCTGTAATTCGACGGTTTTCACCAAAGATAGGTTAACGGCTCTTTCAGACAATATTTCAGTCTATATCAAGCCGTATCCCAGAGTGAGGGAGAAACATAAGAGATCTGATAGGGGAGAGAAAAATGTCCACAACTAGCGCCATCCGCACCTACTGCAAGCACAGAAAGTCCTTGTCCTACTATTATCCAAATTAGTAGGACGCCCGGCACTTAAATTTACCCAACACCATCGCCCGACCACACGACCGCCTTCGAAGCATAAATACAAGAGCCTGCTAAGTTTACACTTTACAGCATCATATATGGGAAAGAGGCGGGCTTAAACACCTTTTCCTAAATTCGGCCTTTTCACACCTATCCAGTTTGCATTAAAATCAATAACGAGATTCATGCCGCGAAAATAATTAGTGCTATCCACGGACAGCATATATATTGAGCCCCGACACGACAGAGCCAACAAAGTGGCATGTGCGCCCAGCAAAGACTCAGATCAGCCTGGACACAGAGCAAAGACTCTGATCAGACTGGATGTCTGCCCAAGCTAATCAGAATCTTCGCTGGGCGCACATGACACTTTGTTGGTTTTGTCGTGTCGCGGCTCATATAGAATTGGTTAGGTGCTTGAGGGCTCTGCCATGAGGGAAACTGACCGAAGACTGACCGGACAAAGGTTAACAAAAATAACATCAAAACGTCTATGTAGAAGGCACTTGATTTAATTTGGACAGAGGAACCTGATGATTGTGTTATGAACTAAGGTAGGAAATATAATATCATTATCAAGTAAAAAACCCCAAAAAAGACTTCTACAGCGGCGTAGATGTCTACATGTTATTCCCTTTTAAAGAACCGCCAGGCCCCACACCGGGGTCGGCTTTAAAGACAAACCAATTAAAACTGAAAGAAAGCTCATATCTAATTGGAATATTTCTAGACAACCTGTTTGCCTTCGTCCAAAAATTCTTTTCAATTAGATCAGACAAGTGATCTGTGTTTTATGTAAAAAATGAAGTTTCAGGGACAAATCGCTTTGTTTACGAGAAATTAATCAAAAGATGCCTGAACTGACATAAATCTTATCAAAGAGTATCTTTGCCTTGAAAACATCAAAATTCCATTTAACTGTTTCAGAATGCATATTCAAACAGGCCTCTCAGAAAAAGCTCCAGCCTACGGAGACTTGTTTGACTTCAAAACTCCAAATACGCGAAAATTTTGGAATAAAAAGTTTTACTTTTTGTTTCTTATTTCTCCTCAAAACATATGGTGTAGATATTATTAGAATCGCCTCATCGAGGCGATTCTAATGAGATCTACAAAATATGTTTCTGAAGAAATTAAAAAATGGCCCTAAAAATCTGGATTATCTAAAGCCCTAGCGTCAATCCATCAATTTTGTCATTGACGGAGATTTTACTTGCTGATTCTGATGATTGCTAAGTTGCAAGATAAGACATAAAAGACACCACAATTATGGTATTCATTCGGGCAACGCAATCGTGGTCCATATCCAGCTACCTGCAAGCCCGTTTTTAACAGCCGATGTTTTCCGAAAGTAACTACTCCATGGCAGTATTTCTAACTGCAGAAAGAACTGATTTGTAACAGTTGGATATGATCATCATAAATTATACAAGCATCTCTGTCCCATTAGACCCATTAAGGTTTTAATGGTAATTTTTTTTTTACCCCAAAGGTTAGGCTATTCCTCTTTTTATCTTGCATGAAGGTCAGTGTGTATAGGAAATTAACAGATTCTTAAGTTTTCTGTTATTATAAAACATAATTATGGCGAGTGTGCTGAGATTTTTCAACATTGGAAAAAGCGATGCTGTATCTGACCACCGACTAAATTTCAAGAAAAGGTACGCTATTTTATTTTTCATTCTTTTATAATAGTTAAAGTCTCCATAGGCCTATTGGTGGTAAAAACGTCTCAACACAAATAATTACGAGAAACGCTTCAATCTTCGCGTTCGGTGATAAAATGTGAGTTGCATAGCAAATACTGATCCATATATCTGGCAAAAGGTTTGGGAAACATGTTTTTGAAAACGACAAATCTATTCACAAAATAGAGTTTTCCCTGTCTGGTTCCCCGTTGAGCGATGCAATATAACCAAAAGCGGGGCTGTGATTGGGACCCCACGCTTGTACATTGTATTTTTACCATTCTATTTATAGTAATGAAATCGAAAGTAGGTCATTTTAGTTTTTAAACCTTTTTTATGTGAACCTGAAGATGTTTTATTTGTTTATAGTTGGCTAATCACGGTCATTTACAATGACGAAACTATGGTGAGAAGCCTGCAGCGATACCTCACGATAAGTTTTTTTCATTCTGATAGAGCAATGGGGCCTTTAAAATTAGCTAAGTTATTATTTGCTTCTACTGTATTTTATTCATCTTTCGGTTTCGAGGCACCATAAAAATAAAAATAGAAACAATGAACATACGTATTTACATTCAGAAAAAAGAAAGAGATAAAGTATAAAAATGAACAAAGCAATTCCCTGAGCGGGAACCATGTAAGTCAAAAGTATACAAATAAAATGATTTACAATGCCAAGATTAAACAAAAGATACACTTTGCAATTTTTGCCGTTAAAAACATAGAATAAAACGTAATAGGAAACTCCAGTTTGCATTTGGGGGTGGTCGTGGTCGGGCGATGGTCCTGGGTAAACTTCCAGTGCCGTGGTGTCCTAGTAATTTGGATAATAGTGGGGCAAGGGCCTACTGTGCTTTCAGTAAGTGCGGGTGGGGGTTATTTGGACATTTTCCTCTACCATATCATTTCTCTTTTCATCCTCCCTCTCTCTTGGAGACGGCTCGATGTAGATTGAAACACTGTCTCAAAGAACAGTTAAATCAGCCACCAGTTGGCATTTTCTCGTTAATTGTCTTATAAACACTACGCTACAAAAATCATGGGCAACACAGTCATTATGTACAGACTTGGTGCCACGAAGTGCGAGTGAGACTCCTGGAGATCATCGTTATGAGAATTAGAACAACATCACTAACACATTTTCGTACGCAAAACTGCATTACAAGTGAGCCGCGACACGAGAAAACCAACAATGTGGTTGTGCGCACAGCGCAGACTCAGATCAGCCTGGGCAACCGCCCAGTCTGATCAGAGTCTTCGCTGTCCGCATGAAGGTAGCTTAGACACTTAGCTACTCTTTATGCTCAAAGCGAAGACTCTGATCAGTCTGGGCGGATGCCCAGGCAGATCTGAGTCTGTACTGGGCGCACGACCACATTGTTGGTTTTCTCGTGTCGCGGCTCAAGTAACGTGCGTTGGAAGGATATTGGTTTGTATGGGCTCAACGGCCATCAAACTCTTGCCGATGATCGAGTATTTCAAAAGCTTACATGATATAAGAATTAAGATGTTGACTCAGATGCCAATAATGGCATGCAGAAGGCCAAAAATTCTAAGGGATCTTCATGCAAAGCTGCATTTAAACCCAAGTGATCGTGTGCCCATTGGGGAGTCAAAGCTTTTTTTTTTCCTTTCGTTGAACCTAATCCTTACAGCTATCGTTGAATTTTTTTGTCATTATTCCTTACTGCATGAGTGATTTACCGTTTAATACAAATGTTTTAATGTTGTGAAAATGTGTGTCTGTCACCGCGTAGACTACCTGCAACTGTGTAGTTGAAATGGTTTAACAAATGATCTGATACTGTGACTTTCTACTTTCTATATCTTATTCTTTCTTCTGTCGTATTCCCTACTTTTCTCATAAACATATTTCCTTTTTCATCTTCTATGAATCTAGTCGTTTCTTATACTAATTTGTTTTTCTTTTCTTCACTTTTCTCTCTCTTTTTGTGTGTTTCACAAAGTTCATTATACTGTATTGTTAATTGACATTTAAAGCCTACTGAAAGTAAAAATGACTGTTTGTATGGTTTGGGAGACAGATTTTATATAAGTCAATGACTTACTTCTGTATCCCTTTCATTTTACTGTATATTGCTATGTAATGTAAAGATTGTTATAATTATATTCATGTGTACAGTATATTGAATAAAATATTGTTTACACTAAAGCTTTTTGTTTGTAACAAAAATGTTTTACCTCGAAATTGATGACACCAACCCAGACAACTCGAGAGACAGTCAAAAGGTAATTCCACAAACGTAAGCTACCTAATCACATGCACACAATGCGACAAACATTGCGAAAATGAAACAAAAAGTGACGATAACGAACGGAAGAATGAAACTGCTCAGCTTGGACGAAATTTCAGAAATCGCCTGTCGCCGAGCACGAAAGTAGCCACGTCTTCCCCTGTTGCAGTATGTTCGTGAGAGGTACTGGATCCGGCGACTGAATACCGTGATATCAAAAAGGATGACTATGTGAGAGACATTGATTAAAGGTCAAATAATGACCTTGACCTTCATTGTTGAAAAATGTTCACGTACTCATTTATTTAACGGTATTTCTTATCTTTTGCACCAAAATCTTCTTCAAGTTCTATGTACTTTAATGTTTAAGCATTTCCCAAATAAAAGCTCCAGAAAGCATATTCGACCTTACGGTAAAAAAGCTCATGGTCAACCCAAGGTCATCATTTGAACAATCCTGGGCCAAAATTTTCAAAACTTCCCATTAAATCTTACGATCTAGCACTGTCAAATATTTGACCATGTCGTAAAAAGGTCAACGTTAACCCAAGGTCATCATTTGAACATTCTTGGTAGGACTTGAGCACTCAATTCCTTATACCAAGTTTCCAGGCCATTGATCAATTGAAGAAGAAGAATTTTTACAAGTTTTTACCAAAGATGGGCATGGTGGCAATCTTGATGTGAACGGAACCGTTTTAACAAATTTTCTTTCCTTCAGGCCGCAGGAAGCTCTATGAAATTTGGTTACAGTTGACTAAGTGGCTTTTTGAGGAGATGTTTTAAATTGTCAAAATATAAAAGTCCCGATTCAAAGGTCAAAATATGACCTTGACCTCTTGACCTCACAACTCTTCATGTACTCATTAAGAAAACTGTATATTACAGTTTTTGGCCAATATCTTCAAAACTTTCCATGAAATCTTATGTTCTAGCATTTTGCAATATTTGACCTTACTGTAAAAAAGTCAAGGTCAACTTAAGGTCAATATCTGAACAATCTTAGAAGATGCTATGTACTAAGTATCAAGGCTATCAGTCAATTGGTTCAGGAGAAGAAGATTTTTAAAGGTTTTTATCATATATGGGCATGGCGGCCATGTTGGTCATGTGACCTGGACCGTTAAAATAATTTTCTTTCCTATAGCCCGTGGAGGCTATATATGAAATTTGTTTACAATTTGCCCAGTAGCTATTTCGGGAGATGTTTGAAAATGTCGAAATATGAGAGATCTAGGTCAAAGGTAAAAAAATACTTTGACCACTTGTACTCAAACCCTTCATGTACTTATTACGATGACTGTTTATACTTATTTTTAACCCCAAATCTTCAAAAGTTTCCATGAAATATTAAGGTCAAGCATTTTTTACATAAAAAATATCAGAAAGCAAATTTGACCTTGCTGTAAAAAGGTCAAGGTCAACCCAATGTCATTATTTGATCAATTTTGGTAGTATTTGTGTACCTGATGCTATATACCAAGTTTGAAGGCCATCTGGTTTTTGATTCTGGAGAAAAAAAGATTTTTAAAGTTTTTTACAATGCATTGGGCGTGGCGGCCATGTTGGCTGTGTGACCCAGATCATTTGAACAATATTCCATTCCCGCAATCCCTGGAGGTAGTCTGGCTTCAGACCCTAAGGCTATGTTCAATATATCCTCTACAAAGGAACACCAGAGTAACATACAGATTCGACTGGAGCCAGGCTAGCCCTTACATATGAAATTTTGTTACAATTGGCCCAGTGGTTTCAAAGGAAAAGTCAATTGTGGGCGGACGACGGAGCCTTTCTATCCCTTAAGCTCCTCTGGAGCCTCTGGCTATGTCAGTACACGGAGACGGCTACCCCCAGATGTCCTCATGCTGTTCTTTATATGTTGGTAGGAGCAAAGAAGATGCTACGAAGCTGTCTTTATCGGGGCGTCCTAATGACAGTGGTTAATGTTCGGCATGCGTGCTTGTGATTGCCTTATGAAGTTGTTTGTATTTTACCTTTCCGTTTATCTTGTCTCTCCGTTCTATCCCTCTCTCTAAAAGACGGCTCGAAGGATGCTGTAATACGGACTCAAACGACGGTTAAACCCACAATAACCCACTAGGTGATAGCTGACCTTGAAACTTTCGACTTTGGGGCGCCCTACTAATAAGGACCTGCTGTGCTTGCAGTAAGATCGGGAATTTTTTTCTCTCCTCGTTTTTTTTTTTTTTTACAATCTATCGTGCCATACCCCCTTCAGACTCCCAGTCTCTCTAGAAGACTACTCAGTAAGACTGAAGTGCTGTCGATGGAGCTCATCGAGCCGAATCGAACTTATAATCTACAAACGGAAATGTCACTTGCATGCTGTAAAATAGTGGAGATCTACCTGACACTTGTAAATATCTGTTTCAGTACTTTGATTTTTGTAGCGTTGTGTTTTTTCAGGTATTTAAACGAAACGCCAGAAATTAAAGAGTACATTTTATTTTAAAGGCCCCATTGCTCTATCAGCATGAAATATTTTATCGTGAAGTATCGCTGAAAGCTTCTCACTACAGTTTCTTCATTGTATATAATCGTGATTGGCCGGCTTAGAAAAATTAAAACGTCCTTGAGTTTCTCATAAAAACGATTTGAAAAATATCTAGGTCATTTTAGTCGACCTACTTTCGATTTCACAAGTTTTATTACATGGTAAAAATACAAGATACAAATGGTAACAATACAAGGTACAGGAGGTCAAAATACAATGTACAGTCGTTTAATAGTTGATAGAAATACACTGTAAGGCAAGGATCTCATTCCTTATCTCGCTTATGTTTAAGTTAATTGCCCGTTGGGGAACCAGAAACGAAAACCGTAATTTTACGGACCCTTGTCATTTCTTTTTTCAAAATACCTTATTCCTTCTTTTTTCCCAGTTATATGACACAAAAAGTACAGCAACCAGCATATTAACATCAATTTTGAAGACTGTACCAATTTTATAGTGATTTGTACTGCGACGATTTTTACCACTGATAGGACTATGGAGACTTTATGCTTTGGCATAACGTTGCATTATTCGATATTTTTTTTTATATTTGTATTTGATTTTCTTTCATTTGTATTGTATATTTTCATATTTGCATTTTCTATTGTGTATTTTTGTTCCAGTTCTATAATCCATCATTTGTATTCAATATATATCTGTTCATTTCTATTGTATAAGTTTTGTTTTTATTCTGTATTCGATTATTCCTATTGAATAATTAATGATTTGTATGCTGGATTGTTTCATTACTATTCTTGACTTGTTTATATACCATATTTTTGGGAGTGGTCGGGTGGTGCGATGGGTGCTGTGTATAATTTCCAGTGTCGGGGCGTCCAACTGATTTGGACCACTGTAAGGCAAGGGGCTACTGTGCTTGCAGTAGGTGCGGGTGGAGGTTGTTTGGACATTTTTCTCTCGTCTATCATTTCTCTCTTCTTTCTCCCTCTCTCTGGGTGACGGTCCGATAGTGACTGAAATACTGTCTCAAAGGGCCGTAAAACCCTAACAATCAATCAATCAGTTCCATCTTTTTCATTGATATTCTAAATTACTATATTTGTATTGCATAACTGTGATTTGCATTTAATATTTTCATAGTTGTATTAAACTGTATTGGTAAAATAATAATAATAATCTCGAACCGGATTATCTCAGGTCTTAATAAAAATCTGATTTAATGTCATAAAGGGCACTTGCCTCTAGGATACTTAAAAAGGAAATCTTTCCCAGGCTGGCTTGAATTTATATTCAGAGTTTGTAAAACGATGGAATTTTTGTAGTCAAATGACATACGTACGGGGTTCGACGTACGGGGTAAGTGCACTTTACATAAAAACCTTAGATATAACTAATTTCTTACGCGATTCGAGTTTATTTCCTTTCCAATCTGTGTTATTTACCATAAGAATCGCGAAACCATGGCGCACGTGTCCACCGTGAATCAACGGGTATGCAGCTAGTTCGGTTTTTCTTATGACATACTGGCCATTCTGCGCTTGGAAAAATTTTATGCAAACCAGGCTAGTTTTTCGCTGAATGCTGAGTCATTATATGCATTAAGTCTCAGCTAGACTAAATCAGATTTATATTGTTAGCTCTGACGTCAAAGGAAACAGGATGTCATAGACTTGTCGGTTTGTCAGTGACAAGAATTGCACTTACTGACATAAACATGCAAATATGCTGTCAATAATGGTCTCTCCCAGCTATAACTGATTCAGTCTTGGAGCTTGAGGACAGTAAGGTCACATGTTAGCGCTGCAGTTTGTGTCGCAACACCTGCGACAACATGTAAAAACAGCAAAGATACTGGCCAGCTTGCGCGTCCGCGCAATATGATCAGGATCTTTGTTGTTCAAACATCCTAAAGAGAAATTGACAGGCACAGAGACTGATGACATAGATGCAAAGCTGGCCGTAAAAATCATGGCTTATCACATTATTATGCGATTCTCTAATAATGACACCAAATCTTAAAGAGGTACTGGCCTTCGACCCCGTCTGTTCCCCTGGCCAAGCAATGCGCCCTTAAGCAGGACCATCAAGTTTTGAGTTTATTTTCCTCTCTACATTTGTGAAACAGTTTATTAAGATAGTTTAACTCGGGCTTAACGTCCCACCAACATTTAGGTCATACGGTCGTACAGAACCAGATTGAGTATACCAGTCAGCTCAATATTCGCTAAAACGTCAATGGGGAGCATGTAGCTAACACGACAGGCCATGCAGGACGCAGGAAATGCTTGCCTTCAAGTAAAGACTATGCTACATGCTTCACTTGGGCTGTTTATAAACTATTGTGAATTCCAATTCTGTTGCTATAAATCTCAAAATAAATTTCATTTTCCCGGTGTTCATGGATGAACACATTGGGTCATGTGCAAAGTAAGTGATGCCCAAAGGGTGTTCACGTTAACTTTGTACATGTCCCTTTGTCTTCATACTTCTATGAACTTCGCAAAAATGAAATTTGTCTCTTATAATAACGTTTAATTTTAAAATCATTTTGAGCATCATTTTCAATTTTTAAGAGCAACATTTGTAAAATATACGACGAAAAGCTGTCACTAAGCAACAGGTAAGCCGCTGACGTTAAACGGCCGTCACCATGATGTGATGTCAAATAGAAATTACAATGGCCAATGCCGTCGTTTGTTTACATGTGACGTTGCGTACTGACGGCGTGGCGTGGCCGACTATCTCCGAAATAGGGTCAACTAAAGGAAATCAAATGGAATGTAATTATTTCCAAGTTCACGTCGCATCATCTTGTAGAGCATTGACCACAACCAAGGACCATTCAAACGATCGATAAAATCTAGTAAAGTCAAGAGAATGTTAAACAGAACGAATACAGCAATTAACTGGACATGAACTTTAGCCTTGGATTCTGACCTTCAGGGTGTTTGTTTTAGAGTAAACAATACAGCACCATCCTTTTAATCACTCAATTCATTTCAACACGATGACAATATGAGGATACACAAAACTAATAAACTTTATATAAATAACAAAAACGTGTCTGTTTAGCAAAAAATTCAAAAGAATAAAAATTGTAGAAACTTCATGGTAAATCGCATTGTTTCCACATTTGAATACATCTTCGGCAATACTATACTTTTGAGTATTAATATTATGTATATTTCTGTGGAATAGCCTCTGTCAAAAATGTTAAAAACTGGCAAAGTACTGGGTCAGTTTCAGGAATATTCAGCATATTATTCTGTTTCTATTTAAAGTTTTAAGGTTATACAGTTTCGTTAATCGATGGCATCAGTAAAAAGTTCGCGATGTCCGTAATGCTACGGGCATGTGCACTGACATGGACACTGACTTAAATCACATTTTGTTTGTTATTAAACTTCCATTACGTGAAGAACAAAATTGCCCATTTTAGTGCCCTTGTAGCCGGAATGGCTTTTCACTGACATTGTGACTAATTACTATGATTACCTGATGGAAGCTCAGAAAACAGATTTCAATCGGCCTGCTGCTGTTGTTATTTTGTTATTAGTTTAAATTAAAAGTTTTGCTGCATAATGTAATACGTTTAAAAGTATATAGTCTTATTGTTAGATATAGAAAAGCGCACTCGTTTATTTCCAACAACTGGCAGACCGTTCAAGGTGAATGCGTACACTTTCAAGAGAAGAAGAAGGTGGGGTGGGGGTGGGGAGGGGGAGAGAACCTTGCCATTGTCATTTTACTTCTCTTCTCAATATGGGTCAACTCTTAGAGGAAAGAATATCCTGCCATTTTCATTTTGCTTCTCTTCTCAATGTGGGTCAACTCTTAAAGGAAAGAATATTCGTCTTTCCGTTTTAAGACTCGACCCACATTGAGAAGAGAAGCAAAAATAAAAATGGCAGGGTTCTCTCCTTCTGCTCCTCATTTTGGAAGGGACCCGTCGTTCAGAGAAACACACAGTGGGTCACAAATCTTGTTCACCTTTGCGAACATAGCGGAAATACTTGGATGTGTACACATTTACCTTAATGAAATAGAAACAATGATTATGCCTTGCTGCAAGGGTCGAGTCGGCTAACTTTGGACAGCGGGTAAATTTGGACATGCCATTGCAAACAGTGAAAATCCAAATGAGTCTCATCAGGATTTTCACTATTTGTCCAGTTAATTTTGTTTTAATTCCAAACAAGCGACATATAAAGGAAACAAGGTCACCATCCGAATTTACCTGCTGTCCGAATTTACCGGACTTGACCCTACTGCTCATGAATAGAGTCAACGGAACCTAGCTTACAATATTTTTGTTTCTTTTTTCCAAAGAACACATCTTTTTTACAATCCTCTTATGACCACATGTTCGATAGAAACAAATTCTATGCTTTTGAAAACTTCAATTTCATCCTGTCATTTTACGATCAGTTCTATATCGGAAGGGGGAGGCTGGAGCTGCTAGTGTCAAATGGACAAGCTACGTTACCACAGATGCTATACTTATTAGACTTGCTGTTTTACACCCTTACAAAGTTAGGAAACACACACAAAACCCTGACTGCTGTGAGAATGGAGGCATGTTATAATCAAGAGTACGTTAATTGCGAGGTGTAATTTGATTCTGATCGAGTCGTTCCTGTGAGAAGATCAGGGGCCGTATTCATAAAGCCACTTAAGTCGTTGCTATAAAGGAGATTCCCTACAAATATGAAATTTGGTCTGGAGGAACAGTCTTTGTAAGACTGTTCCTCCAGACCAAATTTCATAGTTGTAGGGAATCTCCTTCAAAGAAATTTAGCCTTAGCAACAGCATAGCAACCACTTAAGTCGTTCCTGTGAGAAGATCAGAATCAAGTTTCCAAGTGACTGACATTCTCTAATTACAGCACGCATCAGGAGTCTGCAGCAAAGGCGTAGCTACCTATACGGCAAATACGCAAGTGCGTATTGAAATTTTGTCAAAATTGACAAAATTTCAAAACGCACCTGCATATTTGCATGCTGAATATTTATAAATTAGACAAGATTTCAATACCAATTACCAAAGTGGCTGAAATACTAGCTTTCCCTTCAAGAAGTAGAGAATAAAACATGGTTGTGCGTATTATGAAATTGCCCCTAGTTACGCCCCTGTGCAGTGCGCGCCCATGAAATCGAAACCAATAGCAAAGTAATGAAATTAGTCTGCCAAAATTTTCATTATGCAATCCGGTCTGCTTCATGTCACTATTTTTCCGTTTGTCGTCGTGGTTGGGATATGCAGGGTCTGATCAATGCTCTTTTAAACTACTTGTCGGAATTTTTTTTCTCTCTCAAAACTTTAATTCATTGTTTTGATTGATTGATTGACTGTTTTGGGTTTAAGGGCCCTTTGAGACAGTAATTCAGTCTATATCCGGCCCTCTTTCAAAGAGGAAGAGAGAGGAGAAATGATAGACGAGAGAAAAAATGTCCAAACAACCCCGACCCGCACCAACTGCAAGCACAGTAGGCCCTTGCCCTACAATGTTCCAAATTAGTAGGACGCCCAAGCACTGGAAGTTACACGCAGCACCATCGCACCACCCGACCACCCCCTAACTCATTGTTAGTGATATTATAATATGAGACATGACGGAAGCCCTGGAAGGAGCGGGTGGTTTCCGAATATCCCATACCCCTAAGATATTAAGAAATACATACCTTAAAATACATAGAGTTTCGTCAAGTATTCCTAAAAACTGAGATCCCTTGTATCCCAATAACCCTAAAATTCCAGTCCTTTCTTCTCAAGTATCTTAAACCCTTTTAAATATTTTATGCTGTATATCTTAGGGAAATACCCTTCCAGTGCTGCATGATTTGCAATCGGATTGCTGTACGCAATCTGTGAACAGCGAAGACTCAGCACAATTTTTGCATTCGTACATCAAAGGCGTAGCTACCTATACGGCAAATACGCAAGTGCGTATTGAAATTTTGTCAAAATTGACAAAATTTCTAAACGCACCTGCATATTTGCATGCTGAATATTTATAAATTAGACAAGATTTCAATACCAATTACCAAAGTGGCTGAAATACTAGCTTTCCCTTCAAGAAGTAGAGAATAAAACATGGTTGTGCGTATTATGAAATTGCCCCTAGTTACGCCCCTGTACATTGTTTTGCTTCCTCAGAGACTACTGGTGAATGCTTTTCTATCAATGCGATTTCTGTGCAGTTTGTATACGCAGAGCTCCTCTTGTTATGATTAATAGAATTAAGGGATTGCAGGTTCGACTCCCCGCTCGAACCGGTCTTTCGCATGAGTTTTAAACCAAGGTCCCCGTCTCCATATGATCTTACGACCTTTGTGTTAGTGGAACGCTAAACCCCGAGTTCATTCACTCACTAGCAACTGCATGGAAAACAAGCCTTCAGATGAAACTTTTGATTAATCATTTTCTGCAACAGTTTTCAAAAACACTATTTTTGCAACACAGTGCAAGCCTTTACATGATATATCACAGGTCATAACACCCAGTAAAAGCATATCTATAAATTCTTTGATGCCTAGAGAACACTGAAGGCACGTAAGGACGATATAATGACAGATTTTATGAATGAAACATTTGTAGACATGGCTAGTGACGAAAATTCTTTTAAAAACAAATACACCGATATGGAACTAGGCGGTACCAATGACAGTCGGTAAGTGTTTATATATGATTTATGAGATTCGAAAATACATTATCACTGAAGATGGATGAAGCTGTCTTGTATTATTAGTGACTCAGCAAATTCTGATATTAAGAAAGCATTTTGTCGTACCAGACGCTATATCAAAAAGCCTTCTAGAAGAATTGTTTTATTTTATCTGTCCTTGGCCTTATCATGAGTACTGACATCTTTTGAAATCGTATTAATAAAAGTGTTGTGTGAAAATTTTGTGGATGAAGCCCTAAAAATAAAGAAACAACAATATTTAAAAACAGGTCCACGATTTTTTGAGACAGCCTCTATGTGCAACAATATGGAAAATAGTCTGAACGGTAGATCTACGCTTTTTTATGCAAGTGAGTGATACCGATTTGAAGCTGTTACAGTGTACAATGATACAGTGTTTGTTTCTGTTTATATATATTTTTAGCTCACCTGAGCACGAAGTGCTCAGGGTGAGCTTTTGGGATACCGTGATGTCCGTCGTCCGTCGTACGTGTGTCCGGACGTCCGTCCGTCCGTCCGTCAACTTTTGCTTGTGTACACTCTAGCGGGCACAGTTTCGATCCAATCTTTATGAAACTTTGTCAGAATGTTAGTCTATAAAATCTAGGCCAAGTTCGAAACTGGGTCATGTCGGGTCAAAAACTAGGTCACTAGGTCAAATCTTAGAAAAACCTTGTGTACGCTGTAGAGGGCACAGTTTTCATCCAAAGTTCATGAAACTTTGTCAGAATGTTTATCCTCATAGTATCTAGGACAAGTTCGAAACTGGGTCATGTCGGGTTGAAAACTAGGTCACTAGGTCAAATCATAGAAAAACCTTGTGTACGCTCTAGAGGACTCAGTTTTGATCCAATCTTTATGAAACTTTGTCAGAATGTTTATCTCCATAAAATCTAGGCCAAGTTCGAAACTGGGTTATGTCGGGTCAAAAACTAGGTCACTAGGTCAAATCTTAGAAAAACCTTGTGTACGCTCTAGAAGGCACAGTTATCATCCAAAGTTTATGAAACTTTGTCAGAATGTTTATCCTCATAGTATCTATGCCAAGTTTGAAAGTAGGTCATGTTGGGTCTAAAACTAGGTCACTAGGTCAAATCATAGAAAAACCTTGTGTATGCTCTAGAGGACACAGTTTTGATCCAATCTTTATGAAACTTTGTCAGAATGTTTATCTCTATAAAATCTAGGCCAAGTTCGAAACTGGGTCATGTCGGGTCAAAAACTAGGTCACTAGGTCAAATCTTAGAAAAACCTTGTGTACGCTCTAGAGGGCACAGTTTTCATCCAAAGTTCATGAAACTTTGTCAGAATGTTTATCCTGATAGTATCTAGGACAAGTTCGAAACTGGGTCACGTCGGGTCTAAAACTAGGTCACTAGGTCAAATCATAGAAAAACCTTGTGTACGCTCTAGAGGACACAGTTTTGATCCAATCTTTATGAAACTTTGTCAGAATGTTTATCTCTATAAACTCTAGGCCAAGTTAAAAAATGGGTCATGTCGGGTCAAAAACTAGGTCACTAGGTCAGATCTTAGAAAAACCTTGTGTACACTCTAGAAGGCACAGTTTTGATCCAAAGTTCATGAAACTTAATCAGAAAGTTTATCCTTATAATATCTAGGATACGTTTGAAACTGGGTTACGTCGGGTCAAAAACTAGGTCACTAGGTCAAATCATAGAAAAAACCTTGTGTATGCTCTAGAGGACACAGTTTTGATCCAATCTTTATGAAACATTGTCAGAATGTTTATCTCTATAAACTCTAGGCTAAGTTCGAAACTGGGTCTTGTTGGGTCAAAAACTAGGTCACTAGTTCAAATCTTAGAAAAGCCTTGTGTACGCTCTAGAAGGCACAATTTTGATCCAAAGTTCATGAAACTTTGTCAGAATGTTTATCCTCATAATATGTAGGAGAAGTTTGAAACTGGGTCATGTCGGGTCAAAAACTAGGTCACTAGGTCAAATCATAGAAAAACCTTATGTACGCTCTAGAGGACACAGTTTTGATCTAATCTTTATGAAACTTTGTCAGAATTTTTACTTCCATAAACTCTCGGCCAAGTTTGAAAGTAGGTCATGTCGGGTCAAAAACAAGGTCACTAGGACAAATCATAGAAAAACCTTGTGTATGCTCTAGAGGACTTAGTTTTGATCCAAAGTTCATGAAACTTTGTCAGAATGTTTATCCTCATAATATGTAGGATAAGTTTGAAACTGGGTCATGTCGGGTCAAAAACTTGGTCACTAAGTCAAATCTTAGAAAAACCTTGTGTACGCTCTAGAAGGCACAGTTTTGATTCAAAGTTCATGAAACTTTGTCAGAATGTTTATCCTCATAATATCTAGAACACGTTCAAAACTGGGTTACGTTGGGTCAAAAACTAGGTCACTAGGTCAAATCATAGAAAAACCTTGTGTACGCTCTAGAGGACACAGTTTTGATCCAATCTTTAAGAAACATTGTCAGAATGTTTATCTCCATAAACTCTAGGCCAAGTTTGAAACTGGGTCATGTCGAGTCATAAACTAGGTCACTAGGTCAAATCGTAGAAAAACCTTGTGTGCGCTCTAGAAGGCACAGTTTTGATTCAAAGTTCATGAAACTTTGTCAGAATGTTTATCCTCATAATATGTAGGACAAGTTTGAAACTGGGTCATGTCGGGTCGAAAACTAGGTCACTAGATCAAATCTTAGAAAAACCTTGTGTACGCTCTAGAGGACACAGTTTTGATCTAATCTTTATGAAACTTTGTCAGAATGTTTATCTTCATAAACTCTCTGCCAAGTTTGAAAGTAGGTCATGTGGGGTAAAAAACTAGGTCACTAGGTCAAATCTTAGAAAAACGTTGTGTAAGCACTAGAAGGCATAGTTTTGATCCAATCTTCATGAAACTATGTCAAAATGTTTATTGTCCATATATCTAAGCCCCCTATACTATGAAACTGAGTCACGTCGGCTCAAGGTCAAATCTTAGAAAAACTTTGTGTACACCCTAGAGGGCACAGTTTTGATCCAATCTTCATGAAACTCTGTCAGAATGTTTATCTTAATGAAATCTAGGTAAAGTTTGAAACTGGGTCGTGTCGGGTCAAAAACTTGGTCACTAGGTCAAATATAAGAACGACCTTGTATACGCTCCAGAGGGCACAGTTTTGATCCAATCTCAATGAAACTGTGTCAGAATCTTTATTCTTACAATATCCAGGCCAAGTTTGAAACTGGGTCATGTCGGGTCAAAAACTAGGTCAAATGTTAGTATGGTAAAAACTCTTATAAATCTTCACCAGAGCCAGTGAACTGATTAATGCTCAGGTGAGCGATTCAGGGCCACCATGGCCCTCTTGTTTTGAATAATTGTTTAAAATTAAGAAGTTATCATATCGAAAAACTTCCATACTATGAATTTCATTTGCTTTTATATATTTACCTGTACTCCCAAATTTGAACAATAATAAATGAAGCTAAAACTCTGGTTATAATGTACGCGTTGCTCTGCTTGCTGATGTATCTTGTCGAGTGTTCAATTATCGAAGACTCTTAGCCCGGCATCACAGGGTATAATCGATTCCGCCAATTTTCGCTTCCTGCAGAGACTGTCCGTCATATTTGGCTTCCGCCGAGACTGTCCGCGAACTCTTGCTTCCTGCAGAGACTACTGTCCTCGAGAAATGGCTTCCTGCCGAGACTGTCCGCGTGATTCTGCTTCCTGCCGAGAGCCTCGGCAGGAAGCAGAATCACACGGACAGTCTCTGCAGGAAGCCATTTATCATGTACAGAAGTCTCGGCAGTAAGCAAAAGTTCGCGGACAGTCTCGATGGAAGCCAAATTTGATGTACAGTCTCTGTAGGAAGCGAAAATTAGCGGAATCGATTATACCCTGTGGGCATCCTTTATTTGAAAAATAATACACTACAGATGCAAGCAAGCCATTTTGTTATGCTGAAAACCACTCATTTATTGTTACAATGAGAGGGGCTTTTGCGACCATAATATTTGAGCCGCGACACGAGAAAACCAACAATGTGGTTGTGCGCCCTGCGCAGACTCCGATCAGCCTGGATATCCACCCAGTCTAGTCAGACTCTTCGCTAAGTGCTTAAAGGGTAGCTAAGGAATTAAGCTATCTCCATGTGGACAGCGAAGACTCTGATCAGACTGGGCGGATGCCCAGGCTGATCTGAGTCTGCGCTGGACGCACGACCACATTGTTGGTTTTGTCGTGTCGCGGGTCATTTACCTTCGTCGGTTGCAAGGAGAAGAGACGTCCTACATCACTGCTCTGTGTGGCACTTTTTTTCTATTTACGAGCGTATTGCCTGTGTTTTTTTTTTTTTGGATATGTTGATATTAAAAAGTCTACGTTTTGGTAGCCAGCAGTATAAGTTTTTTTCTCTTCCTTCCATTTGATATTAATAATCGATGTTTTGTGATATATGGACTCGATTTTTATATAAGAATTGGATTGATTGTTTTGGGTTTAACGGCCCTTTGAGACAGTATTTCAGTCTATATCGGGTCGTCTCCCTGAGAAAGGGAGAAAGAGGAGAAATGATAGACGAGAGAAAAAATGTCCAAACAACCCCCACCCGCACCTACTGCAAGTTTAGTAGGCCAGTGCCCTACATTTTTCCAAATCAGTCAGACGCCCCGGCACTGAAAGTTACACACAGCACCATCGCACCACCCGACCACCCCCATATAAGTATTGCAATTTTCGGCATAAAATAATTGGTATGATTTTATACATAAAATTCGAAGTCTCGATATCGAGATTAAAAATTAAGAATGAGTGTCCTTTCAGAGGAATGAATGCATTCATAAGGATTATGGTATGTAGGCCAGACCACGCGGTTTCTGCTAATAAAAACCTTATCAGTGACCCTGTATAATAATTGGCGGCATCGATTTGTTGAGAGCAAGAATTGCTTTCTTCATATCAAAATATTACTGCTATCCAAATTATTTTATATATAAGAAGTCAATTGCTTCATATAAAAAAAATGTTTTATATAAAATAAATAAATAAATTAAAAAAACAAATATTAAGGATATTTCTTAAAACAGATATGAATACCTACGACGCACTCACATCAATGACTTAATAATGAGTTATATTTGGGAAACGTTTTCATGTTTTTAGACTAGTGTCGTGTTGTAACAGACAGTCAACTATAAATATTTAACAAGTCAGACACTTTAGGAATGAGTTAGGAATATACGATGTCGTATTGTGAGCTATAGTGCCTATATACGGACTCCCAGCAGCTGCAAGGGTGAATTTCTTAGAAAATAGACCAAGCGGGTACACAACGTCATGCAAGCTGGCCCCTAGGTTATAAAACTTGAGTACATTCTCAAACTCAAATTAAAAGCACACTGATTGGCTGCTTCCGAGCACATGCTCGGAAGCAGCCAATCAGTGTGCTTTATTTTGTGTTTGAGATTATACTCAAGTTTTTAACCTCGGACCCAGAGCTATTAGTTATTATTTTTGTCTCTCGTCTTTTATTTTCTTACATTACAAAATATTTGTCTCTTCCCCCCTCTTATAAGTCACCTTCTCTCAGCAGATTTAAATACAAGTATCAACTCGGACAAACAAATGTTGTATTTATCAGTTTAAAACTGATTTAAATAATGATACCATGGTTAAAAAGGCTATGTTCTTAAATGTCGCAATGTTGCTATTGCGGTGTTATGAGTGCGGCATGGCTTAATAGTTTATCCACTGGCAAAATCGAAATCCATTGTTAAAATCAGAGGTTTCTTTCGTATTTCTCCACTTAAATAATATTAGAAGTATAAAGTTTTGTTCTGAAATGAAACTGAGAACTAATGTCGCAAATTTTGTGTAACCTACGTCACGGTAGTAAATCCACGAAAAGGCGTTTCACAGCATCATAAAACTTTTAAAGCTATGTGCAGAAATATATGTTCCTCGACATTTTATATCATTTTTGTAAATTTGTTTGACATTGTATCTTTAATTCGACTTCAAACTGCACGACGCTAGCACTTTTCTGTAGGGATGTAACCTTACGTCACGCGCTTTTCTTCAAACAGAAAGAAATAATAGCTCTGAAACTCCCAGGTCCAAAATGTTGCCGAGTTACCGCTACAAGATTATCCGTTTAAATTCTGTGCTGTGAAACTTCGGTGGAGTCAAAAAACGTTTAAAATGTAACCTACGCCACGCGAAACCTACGTAACAACGTCAGTGAGACCACGTTTTGAAACCGTTGACATCATTTGATTCAGTAGCGCTCCACAGAAAGCCCCTTCTGTTAAAGGAAGCAAAGAAAATCCTTTTAAATTGATACGAGCGAAAACTATCACATGCCAGAAGGTAAGCCAATGTTTAATGTTACGTGTACTCATGTCCAAATAATGATATTCGATATCGCCCCTCAAATGATGTAAATTATGTCAAAACACATCAGTTCTTAATGTTAGGGTATGGTTATAAAATGATTGTTACTCCTTAATCTTTAACCCTTTTTGACCAGTGGACTTGTCCATTCTTATCATTCAGATAATCCCATTTCTAGTTTTAGGGGTTTCTGGTGAATATTTCCACTTTTATTGTACTTTGTATAGAAATCCCTGTAAGCAAACAATGTAGACCCTGATCATACGCCGCGTTTTGCGGCGTCTGAACTGGGTCTGCACTGTTTGCATAATGTCCCCAAAACGGGTATCCGGTCTAAAAAGGGTTAACTATTATCTGAAAATATTTCAAACTATTGGAGCAGATAGACTGAGCATTATGATCGTGAATTTTCTCCAAATTGTGACATGGTTATATATATGGCCAGTTTTGTTCGCGAATGACCCAGCTTACCTGAGAATATCTCCACAACACTGAACATCAAGCGACGTCATATCAACCTTACTTCGATGTTCCATTGATGTTGATACGCCGTTGTTATAATACTGTGTTTCCTTGTATTTTTAACTCGTTTATGCCTGGAAATTCATTGCGTCGATTTGTCAATTAAGGGATGTCTGGTTTTCTTTTTATTTAAACATTTTATTTTATTTAAAAGAAAAATAACCATTTGTCTTATGCAAATAGTGTAGACCATGATCAGACGTCGCATCCTGCGGCGTCTGATCTGGGTCTTCACTGTTTGCCTATGTACTGTTTGTGAGACGCTAAGCATTAATAGCTTAATGACTTTTGATATAACTGAAAAGTGGCGTTTCTTTTTCTGACAAGTATACTACAGCTGTAGGTATCTGTGGTATGCTGGACATTATGTCATTTTGTACTTCTGAGTTTGCTAAGCTTTTGCAAAGGGACTAAGTGAAAATATGGAATTGGCTTGTGTGAAAAGCTATTTTCAGCACCGAAATTGCAAACGTTTACTTGGATTCCAAAAAGATTTGGATGAAAGGTTAGTTACGCAAGATGACATCATTCTATTAAAACAGGATGAATTGATAAACACATGAATTGCACCATAACAAAAGGTTTTTTTTTTCGTTTCTTCGTTCAAATCGATGTTGCATGCAATACGTGCGAGCTCTCTCTCTCTCTCTCTCTCTCTCTCTCTCTCTCAAGTAAATCTTTACGTTGAGAAAAGTGAAAATAATGGGCTATTTGGTATTTTGCGGAACGGAATGGTATGGAACAGAGACATTTACTGGAAATGTATAAGTTTGACAAGGCAGGTAACTTATGAGATTTTGATTGTTTTGAGTTTAACGGCTCTTTAAGACAGTATTTCAGTCTATATAGGAAATCTTCCAGAGAGAGAAATGAAAGGCGAGAGAAAAATATTTAAACAACCCACCCGCACTTACTGCAAGCACAGTAGGCCTTCGTCCTACTACTTTCCAAATTAGTAGGATTCCCTGGCACTGAATGTTACTCAAACCATCGCCCGACTGCAACCATCCCAAAGAACGGGGGAAATTGTACTCTAAATGTATAACATGTCATAGCTGAATGAGCTATTGTTTAAACCAACGTCATTTAACCATTTACGGCCCGGAATGTGAACAGATGTGCATGCGGATTTTTTTCCCTCAAACAACTATGCTTATAGGTATCCTCAAACAACTATGCCTATAGGTATGTTTGCAAGATTTGCGATATTGACCGGTTAGCAATACTATTTTCCATCGTGACGCTATTAGTATTTTCTTGGCGTAAAGTGTCATTTTTCTGACTAAAAGTCATATGCACATCAAAGTTAATGACATAACGTCGCGAGAAATAAGAGCAGAGACTGCGGATAATGCCATGCACTGACCGATCTCTACTAATTTGATCCTCTTGATAGGAAGTTGACGGTTAACAGCAAAACAGACTGTACACAGATTGGTTAGATGTTGCAATACGAGTATTATTGGACTTGAGAGGCAAATTAGTACTGAAAATATTAGATTTGAGAATCTTTAGCCTTAGGGATCCATAGGTGAAATGGACGCAGGTGATGGAGCTCGATATAAGCTTAATTTGACACCACTCTGCCTAGTAGATAAGACAATGCCTCCTACTTGTTCTCTTCTTAGCTTATGAAGTAAAGATTAATGGGTACACTTGGGAAGCGACTTTGAGTTTCATTTTATCTCCCTTCTCAATTATGGGTTAACACTTGAAGGAAAGAATTTCTTTCCTTTTAGAGTTTATCTCATTTTTTCCTTTTAGAGTTGACCCGATTTTGGAAGGGCTTCGTTTACAGGAAAGCAAAGAGGAAGTCACGTAAGTTGAAAAAAGATTGAGATATACACATACATTTTAATGCTTAGAGAAAGAATAAGAGATTATCAGGATATTAATGGGAAGATTCGAGGTGTACTTTTTTTTCATAATTTTCACGGAGATTTGTATTCCCTTTTGGCATCCCAGGACGTAGCCCTTCCAAAATGGGATCTATTCTTAAAGGAAAAAATGTATTTCTAGAGAAAGAACTGACCCCAATTTATGAGGGAGACGAAAACGAAAATGACCGAGTTGCTCATCCTGAAAGATTAGTGTAGCCTCTTTTATCTATTTTTTTATTTAATATTTACTTTATAATTATAATATTTAACCTTAATAAAAAAAAAACACAACATATTCGCCGAATAATTGTGTTCACAAAATTCAAAATATATTGTTTTACATTATGTGCAATTTACAGCAAAATGAGCCTTAAACTAACGAAATGACAGACCTAGTGCACGAACATTTTGATAACCCCTCGTATTCAGTGAAAAGATAAACTGTAGCATTATCATTGCCACGAGCAGTGTGATCAGAGTTTCCGTTTGGCTATATAACCAAGATCATAAATTGTTAGTGCGAACAGGGAAAGCTAAAGGCTGAGCAGGGTCATTTCTAATCGCACATGTATTTAAGGCTCATTTTCTCGTTGACCGGCTTGCATGTTAATAGACATTTACGTAAATGGATTCACAGTTTTCAGAAATCATTTGACAGAATTCAAACAGAAAGACAGTCAAACATATTTCCTCTGTCTCCATTTGATCCACAAAAAGTGATAGCGGGAAGGTTTCGTAATTAGATTCCCATCAACATCTTGTTTTTCTTAAAAATGCTAGTCAGCCGCGAAACGAAACTGACTCCAGTCGTAGACAGAGAAAAAAACGGTTTACCAGAATTTTCCGTGCTTATCAGTTCTTGAAAATTTTATTCAAAGAAAAAAAAAGGAAAAAAAAGAAAAGAAAAGAATAATCGGGAGTAAACACGTTATATCACGTTAGTTCAAAGCTATCTTAACAGATATCTAGTGATGAATTACAGGGCTAGACTAATTTTTTATACGACCCATGGCTACGGATAAAAAGTGTTTTGTACGATTGCAGTACATATTGGAAGTAAAAAGCGGTCATTCGATAGAGTAAGTGAGCTTTTTTCTTCTTTTATTTCTGGACAGAAATGCCTTTTTTTTCGTAGCGGGGTGGGGAGGGGGAAGGGGGCGGTGATGGATCTTCCCCGAATGGAATTTCCTTCCTGTGCATCTCGGTATGCGCTTGGTCCCTGGTCAACTTGCTTTGAAATTAGTATATGTCTGGATGATGGACATCGACGGTTAATGAAAATCGCCAATGCATGCCCTCCAGGCTCAACTGGTGACCTTCTTTTGCTTCAGATTTCCAGTGGGGTTGTTTGGCAGGACAGGGATCTCCACCTATCAGACGGCCCGTTGTTTCTGTTGAGTCCTCGTCTTTGCTTCTTCATGGTGTTGAAATTTGACTTATGTGTTTACCGTGATGATTCATCGACGAGTTAGAGGGTTATCATGCGAACCGAACAACCAACTAAATGTTTTGTACCACTTCAGATACTGGGGGTGAGGTCGGGCCCGTAAAATCGATTTAAGCCCCCCCCCTCCCAGTAATTCATTACTGACCGTTCCAAGGCGGTAGTTCTGTTGTGGTTCTCTGTTGCCTGTTTTTGGTGTCAGAGTTTCTGTGATGTTTTACCTTATGTATGTTCTTATTATTTTTGGTTCGGTTTGGGTTGCTGAGTGGCCACCTTTTGGGAACAAGCTGCTCACTCGGTTGGCCATATGTTCTCTGTGTCTTGATTATTTGTAATCTTAGTTGTTTCCAACTATGGTTTGAGGGCTGGATTTGGATTTTGATTGTTTCAGTTCCTGGTCTTTGCATACTTTTTACTCTTGTTCGTGCGAGGGTCGTCTCGACTTATGACTCGGTCATACACAGATGAGAAGGATGCTTCTTAGCAAACAAGACGCTTACGCAATTCAGTTGTACTAGGCGATATTTCCATGCGAAAGGAGCCGATGAATGTTTTTCAACATAAATAATAAACTCAACAGCTTCTACGGGAACCTGTTCTAAGATCTTTGCAGCAGCTGATTTGATTTGTTCACAAGGAAGGTACGCAAGAGCAGTAATCATACGAATATTGAGAGAAAAGTCTTCTTTATACGTCTTGCGCAAACCAAGATCAACCAACTGCCGCCATTGGCACTTTGCAAAATGAAAGAAACAACACTGCTTATTTATTTGTGGAAATATAGATTTCATTGCTTTGTGTGAGGCTGACTCAAAGTCGAGATGGAAGTATTGGAACTCTGTATTTAGATTCATATCTTCCAGCTTCTGCTTAATCACCCATAAAGCCGTTTCATAAACAAAATTCGAATTCTTAAAGAGTAAGCAGTAAACGAATGGCATTGTTTTACCTAGCTAATCACCAAATATTGTATACAACTTGTAGAACAAAGGTGGGGCAACGGAGGTCTCATCCTCGAACCAATCACCAAATATTGTATACAATTAGTAGAACAAAGGTCGGGCAACGGAGGTCTCATCCCCGAACCAAGCACTGGATGGCGCAAGATTTTGTAAGATTTCAGTAGTAGAAAACAATATTTTCCATTACCATTGATTTCCTCAAAAATAATCCAGTCTTCTCCAAAACGGGTTTACCGCCATTTTCCCTCCAAAATAATGTCATCGGCAGTTTTTGGCGCAGCTTGCAAATGGCGCCTGCGCTCTCTATGAAATGTCCTCTTCAAAGATGGCTCTTTTGGCACGGCACCTTGAGCTGTTGCAGGTGTTTTCTCCTCCACGTCTTTATTGATAATTTCTGCTGTTTTGGCTTGTGTACATGCAGATTCTTTAAAGCACTGAGATGCTGTCTTAGCCTAGATTGAAAACAACAACAACAACAACAACAAAAAAAAAAATAAATAAATAAATACAACACCAAAAAACAGCAAATGTGTGAGTGACTGAGTAGACACAAACCCATAGACATATTTTTCCGTTTTTGAGATTTCACAATCTCCATGATCGATGTACAAACACACTAAATATTAGGAAATGCAGTTACCTAAATAAAGCTATATTTTTGTTAAAGGTCAGATCGGCGGACATTGAACGGAAAGCAAAACAATTTCAAAAGGAATGTAGTGCGTAAATAAGTAGTCCCAAGTTTGTTTTCCCTCTTTCTTCATTCTTTTAAGGTATGCCTGAAAACAGTCTGCTCATAACACGGCCAAACATTGCATTCCGGTTTGGTTTCTTTTAAAGTGTGAGTCAGTCATACATTACTCGTATTTGGGTGCACACACATACACAAAAGACAGCGTCTTTAGTTTTTGGAAAGACGGTAGGTGCAAGATAATTAAACCACTAAATTGGTTAGTGAACTTTCTTGAAATGGAAGCGCAGCTTGAGTAGCTCATAATCAGCTTTAATTGACAGCACTCAGCATGGTTGAAAAAGGCAACGGACTTTCACGTGTATATGACCGTGAGCTGAAGAAAAATAATTGTTTGAGAAATCCAGTGTCGCATACACAAATATGCTATAATTTCACCATGAATTTCGATCTGCAAGATGTTCCTAGCTCCGTCACCATGGTATCTAGCCCCTAGATGGTTCCAGTTTGCTGTTTTAGAGACCCTGCCAAAACTAATATTGTTTGTGGTGACATCGCCGTTTGGTAAGAATCGGAAAAGCATGGTGTGAAATGTGGTGCAGAATGCAGTGCATAACATCTTAAAAATGGAAAGAAGTTACTATTTATCTTTGACATAATAAACAAAAAGTCACCCAATGAATCGCCACTTTTCAATAAAGCATATCAACATAGAAACCACTTGTTCCTTCAGCTGAAGCTGTTATTATGCATTTCATCGTATAGAGTTATTGAATTAGAAATCTCAGGAAACAGGTCCTGGAAACGGGTCAGGTCTAGAGGAGAAGGCTCATAGGTATTGTTTTTTTTAATCCTGCAAGGCTTTGGTTCGTTTAGAAGAAATGCCATACGTTTTTATCCAGGTAAATACTCTCGTCGTAATTAAAAGTTAAGTTGCAAATGGTCTAACGAACATCACAAGAAAAGCGGCTATATAATTTGAGGCGCGACACGACAAAACCAACAATGTGGTTGTGCGCCCAGCGCAGACTCAGATCAGCCTGGGCATCCGCCTAGTCTGATCAGAGCCTTCGCTGTCCGCATGGAGGTAGCTTAGACCCTCAGCTATCCTTTGAGTACTTAGCAAAGAGTCTGATCAAACAGGGCAGATGCCCAGGCTGATCTGAGTCTGCGCTGGGCGCACAACCACTTTGTTTTGTTTTCTCGTGTCGCGGCTCATTGTCAGGATTCGACCAGACAGAGACTGAGATATTTTCTTTGTTTGGTCTTAAATGGGTTTTCATTTGATAATAATTCCAACTCAACTTCCTGATACTAATTTAGTGCAATTTGTTTGGTCAAGAGCAAACCGAAAACGGCGTTGATACTTCGATAAACCCCCAGCACCAGAAATCTGGAACTACTTGGAAGTATTTTCTTGGCTGCGATTGATAAGATACCCACTATGGCTGACAATTTTGACTAAAAGAGGGCCGAGTTGGAATTATAAGAAATGAATTCTATTTTTGTGGATTTTATGGATGTGTAAACGCCGGCGAATCACTCACAACGGCTTTATGTTAAGTTTTTGAGTGATTCGCCGGCGTTTTAGTCTAGTCTATCCCGTAGCCTTGCAAGGTCGTTGGGGCACCACAGATGACTTTACAACAACCCCTTTCCAACTTGAATGCTGTTTTCAGCTGCCGTAGTTGTGCTAGCAAAGTCCATCCTCTTCAGTAAATGATAGTGGTCAAAGTACCCAAATCATAAGTCCGAACTCGTAGGTCAGTTAAACAGAGACAATTCCGGAATATTTTAGATACACAGACATGGACCCCAAAACAGAGGTGTGATCAGGTGCCCGCGGGGTAGTAAGCATCACCTGCCTATTATAATACACCCGCCATATCTTCAGTAATTAATGGTTTAAGGTTTATTAGTTTATTAGAGTCTCATCTTGGTGTACAACATCACATACATATATACATGTTACAAAATAAAATACACCAAGCCATTCAATATAGAATTATAAGAGACTTATCACAGTAGTACTTATTTACAAGCATCATCATTATAAAATTTACTGAAAGATATATACAGTCTATCACACGCTCAACTCAGCACTTAATAGTGTCTTCCCACCTCTACATCTATCTGCCTACTCTTCTTTCTCCTTTCACTTTGGAGTGATAAGACTTTTTCAGTTCATCCTTTGCAATGTATACTCAGGGTACTGAAAACGCCTCTTCCGAAACATGGTATTCTGTTGTTAATTCCATACAGCAAGTTACTTAATATGTTCAGGTCTTACTCTATTATTCAATTAATGGAAGGAAATGATATCACGTATGACAACCTTGCACGTAATCGGCCATCAACATTTCTCCATAATTTTAGTTTTAAATAACGTTTTTATATGAATATAGGTCGCTTGAAACAAGTTGACTTCAGATTTGCCATGAATGATTCTGCTGCAAAATCACAGTTACTGTAGAGTTCATTTGAAGAAAGGTATTGTTCGAAATTGCCCACGGCTTGTAGCACCGGCTTCGTTTCAAAATGATTTAAAACGAGGACAATGACCCCGAATGACTAGAAAAAGTAAAATACACCCTAATGAGGCAAGTGGAGAGGCATTATTTTTTTGTTTAGTCAGCGAGCAACTTCAGTGGCGTCGTAATGAAAAAAGTAATTAAGCTACTGGCTGGCTTGCATTAGCACTGTTTGATAATTAAACATTTCTAATTTTGTAGGCACACATCATGTTCAAATGAACAGACTGAAGAAAACTAGTTCAGATGGTTTTGACAATTATGTTGTTTATGTCTTGTCCAATGAAAGACTCTTTGAGATACTTAAGAAGAAAAAATAGTCTTAGTATTTCTTGGAATCGTGTGCGCACCCAGTTACGGGAATTACCAATTAAGGATTGCAACAAAACATGTGAGGGAGTATGAGTTATGGATGTTTTAAAATGTTTAAGACGCACGCATACGCAGAGATTACTAGATTTTAGCAGAAACAACTGTGAGGAGTGCTTGTAAGTTTATTGTTTTAATGTTTGTTTAAACTTAACTGTGACAAACATTTCGAAGAATTAAGATTATTCTTCGAATTGTTTGTCACAGTTTTAATTTGTTAAGGTGGTGAAAATTGATTTTATTTAATATGTGATTTTGTGTGTGTATGTAAATATGGCATATATTGTTTGTAGGAAATAATTTACAAGAAATTTACTCATAATTGTAAGCATTTTACAATGGAAGAAAGAAAACATTATACAACGCAGAGTATTGGGATGATAGGGAAGGACACTGAACCACTTAGATTCGTTTAAAAATAAATACTGATGGCCATAATGATCTTTTATAGGGTGATATTTGGAAGAAAATTCCACTCTTTTCTTATATCATTATCATTATCATATAAACGAACAATGCATTTGGCAGAATGAACAAAGTTACAGTAACTGGAGTGTTGGAATTTGAATGAAACCTGAATATATTACGATGTTATTATACCCCCGACATACAAAGTATGTCGAGGGGTATATAGTTTTCGTCTTTCCGTCCGTTCGTCAGTTTGTCCGTCCGTCCGTTCGTTAAAATTTGCGTTAAAGTTTTGCGTTATTTTTTTTTCTTTGCTTGTATTTCCAATATCCTTTGATGGAACCTTTTGGTATGTGACAAGGTATACTTCTGAGTTCATGCAGAATAGTTGACATCATCTGGATGCTGCTGCTGACCTAAGGTCAAGGTCAGGACAGAAACACTTGCGTTAAAGTTTTGGGTTAAGTTTATATTTTTCTTCATAATTCCAATATCCTTTGATGGAACCTTTTGATATTTGACTAGGTCTACTTTTAGGTTCATACAGAATAGTTTACATCGTCTGGATGCTGCTGCTTACCAAAGGTCAAGGTCACAAACTTTTGATATATGGCTAAGTTTACTTCTGTGTTCATGCAGAATGGTTGACATCATCTGGATGATGCTGACCTAAGGTCAAGGTTACAGACTTAAACATTTGCATTAAATTTTGTGTTTAGTTTATATTCTTCTTTTATACTTCCAATATCCTTTGGTGGAACCTTTTGATATTTTACTAGGTTTACTGTTAGGTTCATAGCTGCTTACCAAAAAAGGTCAAGGTCACAGACTTGCATTATGTTTGCTTTAAAGTTTTGTGTTGCTGAGTTTATATTCTTTGCTTATGTTTCCAACACCCTTTGATGAAACCGTTTGATATATGACTAAGTTTACTTCTATGTTCATGCAGATTAGTTGACATCACCTGGATGCTGCTGCTGAGCAAGGTCATGGACACAATCTTATAGTTTTGTGTTGGTACGCTTTGCTGATATTTGTAATATATTTTGATGGAACCATTTGATAGGTGACTAAGACCATGTATAAGATTGGTTTCATTAGGCGTTGGTTTGTTAAGGCGGTGGTATCATTAGGCGATGGCGCTGGTCTGGGGGTATACGTGAGCCTCTGCTCACTTGCTCTAGTTTTGGATCGATTTGCATCAGGTTGACTGTAGTCCGATTCTACAGTGAAATGATATTGAGGAAGAGGTAGACAGACGAAGAGGTGGGAAGACAATGTAAAAGAGTGGACAGGAATGACTTTGCTAGCACAACCAGGGCAGCAAAAGACAGGACTAAAATAAAAGGGATTGTTGTAAAGTCATCTGTGGTATCCCAACGACCCTTCAAGGTTATGAGATAGACTCGACTCGACTATCAGCCTCTGCAGTGTATGCCATGAGCCACCATCTTTGTTATAGCATAGTGATATACTTTAATCTACAAGTTTGTTTTGTGAGTACCATTGATTTGAGCTAGGAAACCGCTGTTCGAACCAAATTGTTTTGTTTATGTATTTAGTACAGTTTTAGAATCAAGGGTGAAGATTTGGTACTTGTAAAATCGACCCCTCCCCTTCCAAAAGCTGCTTTTTTTTACAACTGACCGTACTACGGCGGTAGTTCCAATTTTGTTTCGATCTTTTTGTGGTAGTTGGAGAGAGCTGTCTGTCTTGCTTTAAGCTTAGCATTTACTTTCATATTGTATTAATTGTTTTATTCTTCTTCTCGGTAACACTGGTAGGCAGTGTTGTATGATGGTGGCACTTTCTGAACGTCTAGATAACACTGTGAGCTATGTTCTATGATGGTGGTATAACGTTATTACCTTCATCTATATTTTGACCTGGCCAACAGGTTATAAAACTTGAGTGCATTCTCAAACTCAAAATAAAGCACACTGATTTGCTGCTTTCGAGCATGTGCTCGGGAGCAGCCAATCAGTGTGCTTTATTTTGAGTTTGAGATTATTCTAAAGTTTTATAACCTCGAACCAAGTCCCCGAGGTTTGAAACTTGAGAGCATTCTCAAACTCAAAATAAAGCACACCGACTGACTGCTTCCCATGCTCGGAAGCAGCCAACCAGTGTGCTTTATTTTGAGTTTGAGATTATTCTCAAGTTTTATAACCTCGAACCCAGTTGATTGCAGCCCATCTGTAGTTGCTAAAATTGCGATTGCAAAATGAAGCAGTCCTCTAATGAATTAACATAGGGCAAGTATTCGAGGACAAATGTTATAGAAATCAATTTTAGAGGGGTGGTCGGGTGGTGCGATGGTGCTGCGTGTAACTTCCAGTGCCGGAGGCGTCCTATTGATTTGGATGATAGTCAGGCAAGGGCCTACTGTGCTTGCTGTAGGTGCGGGTGGGGATTGTTTGGACACTTTTTCTCTCGTCTATCATTTCTCTTCTGTTTCCCTCTCTCTGGATATAGACTGAAATACTGTCTCAAAGGGCCGTTAAACCCAAACAACCAACCAACGAACCAAATCAATTTAAAATGTCAACACGACGATGAAAGATAATCTCACCCAGCAAACCAGTGCATGCATCAAATTAAGTCCACCACCCCTTGTAGTTGTTCTAAAGCCCATGTCATGAATCAAACACGGGTTAATGTATGTTCTTTCAAATTATTTGACAGTGTAACATACTAACAAAATTATCTTAATTGCATTTTAAAGAAGATAAAATAAGAAATATTGGATGGAGATAGAATGCCCAAGTTGCACTATCAAACTTCTTTAATAAAATGTGCTTGTCAAGAAAATATTTGATCAAACATTCCAGTTACACTGTGTGGCTTCTTTGGTCAAATTTTCTTTCTTTATTGTTGTTCAAATGAAATGTTTGTTTAAAGCCAGCCATAATTACAATATTTAAAGCATTCCAGCCTTTTTGATGACTAATCATGCACCCACAAAGTTTGATGCTAAACATTTGACAGTGTGACATGAATATTGAATGAAACATTTCATTGAACAACAATAAAGAAAGAAAATTTGACCAAAGAAGCCACACAGTGTAACATGAATGTTCATTCCCTTCTTTGACAATTACAATTGACAATTTAGTATTACCAAGTCCGATTCGGACTATGTGTTTTGGTTCACGATAAGTAAGCAACTTGTAAATACCAATGAGAACATAGTTTTTGGTGCAGTATATGTACCCCCGTCCGACTCTCGGTTTTATAGCCCCGATGAAATGGATTTGTTTGAAATAGGGATAATTAACACATGTATACAAGTATACAAAACAAATACGTGTTTCTAATGGGTGATTTCAACGCGAGGACGCATACTCAGTCTGATATATTGGATATCGATGATTTTCTTATTGAGCACTTTGCCCTTGATGATACTATTTACGATTTGTTTAATACCAAGACCCTACTTACACGTGCTAACTTGACTGAATTACGTAGCTCCAAAGACAATGTTATAAATAATGAAGGGAGGAAATTATTAGATATATGTAGAAGTAATAATATTTGCATTTTGAATGGTAGATGTGGTGATGACAAATTCATCGGTAATTTTACTTTTAGAGGAACATCAATTATTGATTATTCAATAGTGTCGGCTGAGGCATTAAATTATATTGATAATTTTTGCATAACTGAGCTAGATACCCTCTATACTGATAACCACGCATTATTGACAACTACATTAAGATTTAAAAATATTGGTAAAAATTCTAAAATGCAAAAGGTCAGTATACAAGAAAATAAAAGGCCAAAATGGGATGAAAACAAACTGAATGATTTTATCCAAAATATTGACGCAAATAAACTGTCTCGAGTTAACATCAGTTTAGAAAATGCACATCGTAACGTAGATGATGTAAACACTGAATGTATAAATGACATTTGCAACCAAATTTCAAATATGTTTATTGATTCAGCAGACAAAACGTTTGATGGAAGTAAAAATCAATATAACGATCAAAGAACCAACAAACCGAATAAGCGGTGGTTTGGTTTTCAGTGTAAAAATTCTAGGAAAAAATATCATATTGCCAAACGAATACATAGCCAAAACCCGTCACAAACAACTAAAGATAACCTCAAACGTTGCAGCAATGATTACAAACGTATATTAAATTTACATATAAATAAATACAACCATGCTACACAAGAAAAACTAAGAACTCTAAAAAGTAAACGGCCGAAAGACTTTTGGAAAATTATTAATAGTATTGATAAAACTAATAAGGAGCCAAACATTAGTATAGACATACTTCATAATTACTTTGCAGATCAAAATACGGCAGATGAAAACAGTGATGAAAATTTTATAGAAGGATTAAATATAGGTTCAATTGATGACGAGGAATTACTTAATTCATCAATAACGGAAGGAGAAATACGTGCCTGTATTAAATCCTTAAAAAATAACAAAAGTTCCTCAAATGATAATGTAATTAACGAATATATTAAGTCAACGTCTGAAATTTTACTTCCTACTTATGTGTCATTTTTCAACCTTATTTTTGATACTGGTCTAATACCACACTCCTGGCTCGAAGGAATCATACGTCCAATCTATAAAGGCAATGGTGATCCCCTTGAACCGCAGAACTATCGACCAATTACCATCTTAAGTTGCTTCGGCAAATTATTTACTGCAGTGCTTAACGCGAGATTGAATAATTATCTCAAATATTACGACTTACTCTGTGAAAATCAAGCCGGCTTCCGCGCTGGATACTCTACTAATGATCACATATTTTCATTGTATGCTCTTACTGAATTACTTAAAACGAAAAATAAGAAATTATTCTGTTCATTTATCGACTTTAGTAAGGCTTTCGATTCGGTTTGGCGTGTGGGGCTTTGGATAAAATTGTTAGGGAATGGTATCACTGGGAGGTTTTTTAGGGTAATTCATAACTTGTATCATAATATTAAGTCTTGTGTAAAGTTTGCTGGTGAACAATCATCATTTTTTCAAAGCTACTGCGGTGTCCGCCAGGGCGAAAACTTATCCCCGGTGCTATTTGCTTTATTCCTAAACGATTTAGAAGCCTATTTAGAACAGCATAACTGTAATGGTATAAACGTCGAATCGAGTGATCAAGAAATCTCAATTTATCTAAAACTGCTTGTTCTTCTATATGCAGATGACACAGTTATATTTGGTACTGATGCTGTTGCTTTTCAAGAAAGTTTAAACCACTTTTATGAATATACACAACTATGGAAACTCAATATCAATTACAATAAAACTAAAATCATGATTTTTGGAATCCGAAATACTGAACAATTTCAATTTAAGCTTGGAGCTTCTGTTATCGCAATATGTGACGAATTCAAATATCTTGGGGTTGTGTTTTCAAAGTCTCGCAGTTTTTACAAGGCAATGAAGCATAATGTCGAACATGCTAAAAAGGCACTTTTTCTTTTGTACAAACGTATTAGAAATTTACATCTTCCTCTTGATTTACAGCTTCATTTGTTCGACCATACTATTCTTCCAATTTTGCTATACGGGTGTGAAATATGGGGATTTCAAAATGTTCAGCTCATTGAAAATGTTCATAATCAATTTTTAAGAAATATTACAAAACTCAGAAAGAGTACCCCACTTTATATGCTGCATGCAGAGCTTGGCAGATATCCTGTAGAATTATCTATAAAATCAAGAATGATAGGGTTTTGGATTTCCATTATCAATTGTGACAACTCAAAAATTACAAAAATTCTTTATAACATGCTGTTTAACGAGTCAAATTTGGGCAAAACTATAAATGGATAAATAGCATTAAGGATATTTTGATATCCGTAGGCCGTCCGGACCTTTTTTACAATTTCTATATACCGTATCCAACATCGACAAAAAATAAAATTGTTCAAACGCTTAAGGGCCTCTATTTACAAGGGTGGAATATGAAGTTGTTAGATTCTAACAAGGGAAGAAACTATACAATATTTAAGCAAGATATCACAGTTGAAAATTATCTTTTATCTTTAACTAAAAATCTATATCTACCCCTTATCAAATTTAGAACATCAAACCATAAGTTACCAGTCGAAACTGGACGTTGGGAAAATATTCCTTATGAAGATCGAAAATGTAGATTGTGTGATAAAAATGACATAGGGGACGAGTTTCATTATTTACTTACATGCCCTTATTTTGCAGACGATAGAAAATTATTTTTAAAACCATATTTTTACATGAGACCCAATATATTAAAATTCAAAGATCTGCTTCAGACCACAAATAAGGCAACATTAATTAAGCTTTCACAATTTGTAAAAATTATTAGTAATACTTTTAATTAGTCATTACTAAACCTTTCGCAGCTTTCAAAAATCCACTTCCCACAACAAGAACCCTGTTGCTTGAAGTAAATATTAATTTCTTTTAAATAGCTTTTGGGAAAACATTAGATAATCAATTATTTATAATCAAGAATCGGGGTGCGTCGTGTCGACGCCGATACGAGTCCGTGACGTCGTATCGACGTTGACCCAATGCACGAAGCGGCGTTGAGTAGGCACGAGTGAAATGAAACTCCTACAAGGAAACTTCGAGAACTATCTACTGTAGTACATCACGCAGTGCATCTTGTACGGGGCATTTTGAAATGTGTATTCTATTTTTGACGAACAATGTGTCTGCGAATTTACCAAATATCTGAAATAAGACACTTTCAAGGTGCCTCGTGCAACATGTACTCGTATATAGACAGCCCAGCAGGCTAACGGCGTTTGATCGACCTCCAATCAGCGTTGATTCAACGTTTGACGTTGGATCGACGTTGATTCGATGAAGATCAAACGTAGTGCGCCAGGAGAGAACAGTTTTACCTTGTCTGCATTTCTGAATGTAATATCCGAATGTGTAAACTCATCATTTTTATCACTTTACTTTAAATTCTTGAAAATCCCCGTATTATTTTCCAATCTAAGCTGTTTATGTATGTAGAAAACCTCGAATGAGTAAAGCTAACCGGACTCATCTTCAGGCAACATTAGGTCATGCAGTGACAACTCGTGCGCTAATTCAGGAAAGTCACGAGCTTGGTTACATCACTGACCCATTTTATAGTTGAATACACGTCTAATCATGGCTTATCAAGAAGCGTGAAAAAGCATTGTAATCAAAGGATTACTCAGGAAAGAGATAGCTATTTTTACTTTTATAAGCTGTTGTTGGAAGCATTTATGTTTCCAAATAGAAAGGGGATTTAATTCGTGTGAATTGTTGGCCCCTCAGTGTACGCTCTACCTTTTACTGATCATAGGTTTGGGATTGGGATTTTACTTTGCCAGTTGCCACACGAGTTTTCTGGAACCCATTGACTGCCCATGTAAACATGGAGGGCCCTGACCTGATCGCGCATTAGCGTGACCCGGTCTGAGCCCTCCCTGTTTCAATGTACTTTGGGTACCGTTTCACGCGATCCCAATCATTAAGTCATGACGCACTCAGTTATATGTAATGCTTCGAAATGATTGCACACTCCTAACACATTCTTCAAGTATATAACTCACCTTAATAGGTTTATTACTTACTTACTCTACTATATGTTTGTCGCCATGTTATTGTATTTTGCTACATTTTTCTCATATGCCACCTGCGAGTGGCCTGAGACAAGTTTCACAATAAAGTTTAGTTGAGTTGAGTTGAGTTGACAATATGTTCTTGATTTATAGTCCTTGTCAAGAAAATGTTGGACTATAGATCAAGAACATTTTATCAAAGAAGTTTGTTAGGGTAACATGGGCTCTTAAAGGCGGCACGTCTCGTCTCTTTTCTCTTGCATTCGTTCCTATTGTGTCTGATATATCGAAATAGAAAATGTGGTGTTCCAATTTGTCGGTTGTGTTCTTTTGTTGTCTTTTTGCTGTATGGACGTGTCCTCTGTGTTTTACTATACATATTATTGAACACAAACACTTAAAATAAATAAATGAATTAAAAACCAACAACCACACAAACCGTACTAGCCGCTTACTTGAAATATCTTTTACGCACATCCCACGTCATTAACCGATATGTTAATTGTTTCTCATTGGGTTTCTCGACACTAGTTCGAAATGTTTAACAAGGTATACCAAGGAAAGGCATCATCTTATGTTTCTTGCCAAGTGTTATTAAGTTAAGCTGAAATCGTACTTCACAACCTGCGGTAACTGTAGACAGGCTACTGGGGATCTGAACTGAATTAACGCGGTAACGGTAAATGGGTTCACTTTCAGGTGAAATAACCGTCACCCTTAATTTTACCACCCTTTCATTTGGGAAGGGGAACTGATATCCTCTTAAAGATAAGAGTTCGCTTTTTTTATGCAATTTAAGAGGGCTTCAAATTGTCAGCCGTGATTGAGTGGGCCAGCATGCATGCAGTCTGTTGATTTGATTACGAGTAATCATTTGGATCTGTTCTGTAATATAAGGTGTATTTACAACCTTTCTGAATGCTATTGTTATATGTTGCTTCTCTCTCAGCTCAGTGTGTGTGTGGTGGTGGTGGTTGGGGGGGGGGGGGGCGTCATTAAGTCTGAAACCCGACCTACAGTAGTGCGAAAAAAGGAAAGCATTTAAGGATCAAATGACTGCTTGACTGAGTCTTCTCTTGAAAATTAAGTTTTTTTTTCATCGGGTCCTTTAACCGTATTATGCAGCAGCCATAAACAAAATTAAAACAACAACAAAAAAAAACACAAAAAAACACGCTTTTTGTCAAAGAAATTCGGCGGTAATGTAATGGCAGGGCCACAAAACTACTGCCTACACTCTGTGTGCTCTGCGGAGTTGGGAATGAATTAGTAAGATCTGTTAATAAGATTGTTAGCTCACCTGAGCCATAGGCTCAGGGTGAGCTATTGTGATCACCCAGTGTCCGTCGTCCGTCGTGTGTCGTGCGCCGTCAACAATTTGCTTTAAATGACATCTTCTCTGAAACCACTAGGCCTAGGGCTTTGATATTTGGTATGAAGCATTGTCTAGTGGTCCTCTACCAAGTTAGTTCAAATGGTGGCCCCTGGGTCCAAAATGGTCCTGGGGCTGGGGGTCTTGGGTTCGAAACTAAAAAATACTTAAAAATCTTCTTCTCCAGAACTGCTTGGCTCAGATGCTTGGAATTTGGTATGTAGCATTGCATAGTGGTCCTCTACCAAGTTTGTTCAAATGGTGGCCCCTGGGTCCAATATGGTCCTGGGGCTGGGGGTCTTGGGTTTGAAACTAAAAAATAATTAAAAATCTTCTCCTCCAGAACTGCTTGGCTCAGATGCTTGAAATTTGGTATGTAGCATTGCCTAGTAGTCGTCTACCAAGTTTGTTGAAATGGTGGCCCCAGGGTCCAACATGGCCCTGGGGCAGGGGGTCTTGGGTTCGAAACTTAAAAAAATACTTACTAAATCATCTTCTCCAGAACTGCTTGGCTCAGATGCTTGAAATTTGGTATGTAGCATTGCCTAGTGGTCCTCTACCAAGTTTGTTCAAATGGTGGCCCCAGGGTCCAAAATGGCCCTGGGGCAGGGGGTCTTGGGTTCAAAACTAAAAAATGCTTAAAAATCTTCTCCAGAACTGCTTGCCTCAGATGCTTGAAATTTGGTATGTAACATTGCCTAGTGGTCCTCTACCAAGTTTGTTCAAATGGTGGCCACAGGGTCCAAAATGGCCCTGGAGCAGGGGGTCTTGGGTTCAAAACTAAAAAATGCTTAAAAATCTTCTTCTCCAGAACTGCTTGCCTCAGATGCTTGAAATTTGGTATGTAACATTGCCTAGTGGTCATCTACCAAGTTTGTTCAAATGGTGGCCCCAGGGTCCAAAATGGCCCTGGGGCAGGGAGTCCCAGGTTTGAACTATAGAAATACATAGAAAATTATTAAAAAATCTTCTTCTTCAGAACCGCAAGGCTCAGATGCTTGAAATTTGGTATGTAGCTTTGCCTAGTAGTCTTTTACCAAGTTTGTTCAAATGATGACTCAGGGTCTAAAATGGCCCCGCCCCAGGGGGTCCTGGGTTTGTACCATAGAACTACATAGAAAAATATTCAAAAATCTTCTTCTTCAGAACCACTTGGCTCAGATGCTTGAAAATTGGTATGACACATTACCTTGTTGTCCTTTATAAAGTTAGTTCAAATTATGGCCCCAGGGTCCAAAGTGGCCCTGCGGCAGGGAGTCCTGAGTTTGGGCCATAGAAATACATAGGAAACTATTATAAATTTCCTCCACAGAACCACTTGGCTCAGATGCTTGAAATTTGGTATGATGCATTGCCTGGTGGACTCCTACAAAGTTTGTGTAAATGGTGGCCCTCAGGATCCAAAATGGCCCTGGGCGGGAGTCTTGGGTTTGAAATTAAAATGTACTTAAAAGACTTCTTCTCCAGAAACCCGTAGTGCAGATGCTTGAAATTTTGTATGATGCATTGCCTGGTGGTCCCTTACCAAGTTTGTTCAAATGATGGTGCCAGGGTCAAAAATGGCCCCGCCCGAGGGGGTCCTGGGTTTGAACCATAGACATACATAGAAAAATATTCAATAATCTTCTTCTTCAGAACTGCTTGGCTCAGAGGCTTGAAATTTAGCTTTTAGCATTGCCTAGTGGTCCTTTACCAAGATTATTTAAGTGATGGCCCCAGGGTCCAAAATGGCCTGGCCCTAGGGGGTCCAGGGTTTGAACCATAGCAATACATAGAAAAACATTTAAAAATCTTCTTCTTCAGAACCATTTGGAAATGGTTGCAAACTATCAGGTTTGTTCAAATTATGACCCTAGTTTGACCTTTGACCTTTTTGTTCAGGTGAGCGATTCAGGCTCTCTTGGCCCTCTTGTTTAACAAGCAATTGCATACATCTGACATACAAATCGCAAAACCATAAGCTCTTGTCCACTTTATTTGTTTTTTCTCTACAAATACAAAAACTTCATTTTGCCCTGAATTAAGTTCGATCACCCAAGATGCTAATTTGGTCTTGACAACGTTAACAAGATTTTATTGACAACTAGCTTTTCCTAATTCATTAACACTGTTGGCGAGAAACAAGAAAAAAACTGGTAGCCTCAAGGTCTAGGAAAACTATGGGACAATCGGAGTTCCTGAATAGCCTTGGCGTAGCCTGCATCTGTGCCTACTTATATAAGAATTTCTAGCGAATATAAAGAAAAGCAAAGGTCCTGATTAGACTGTGCAGTTGCACAGTCTAATCAGGGCATTTGCAGTTCGCATATGCCAACATGTATGGTTTCGGGTGCGCACAGGAACAGGCTTAAATGTGTTCAGTTATCTGATTATCCTCACCTGTACATGCTAAGATTTCCTTTGAAGCGGGCTGTCTGGTATTAGTTTTTTTCTTTTAGAACTTAAAGATAGAATATGGAACATTCAATTAATACATGAGTGAAGTCTTTACTTTAGAAAAGTCATTAACTGGAGCAGAAAATAGATCGTTGCGTACATCGAAAATCGCCATACGGTATGCCTGAATGGGTGAGCTACACGTCTCAAGAGTCGCACGTAAGACTGAAACAACAAAAACGTGTCAGATAAACAGGCTGCGTTTGATATTTTGCGGAATATGTTTAGACTCTGCTGAGCCGGTTTGAAATAGTACAGCTACTGTGTGGCTTTAGACAGGATTTATCAAAACGCGGTTCAATGGTTCATGAAAAATCTGGTCTGGATGTGTGTTTTAAGACTCGAAAGATGTTAAGTTTGATAGGATCTTTAGACTTTATGATTTACTGAAGGTGATTACTGATTTAATATTCGTGGTGATTTTTGTAGAAATTCATTTATGAGATTTGGTATATGGATATAGAGATTATTGTTCCAGAGGTACCTGGGATACGTGCAGAATTGAAGGTGGAATCATTCAGCATAAACGCTCATTGTTCCTTACTAAAGTGCGTGTGAAAGAAGCTATCAGTAAGTTGTTTATTTACCGATATTATCTAAAATATTAATCCACGTTAACCATCTACTATTCTCATTCTAAAACAAAAAAAAAAATTAGTTTTTCATCTTGCTATGTGCACAAAATATTCGTAGAATGGCAAACAGTGCTGACCTTGATCAGACTGCTCCTACCTGTAGGAGCAGTCTGATCTGGTTTTCACTGCTTACCAAGGCAGTTGTGTGCACATATTTTAAGGTGTATATCATTAATTGACTGCCTTGATATTTTAATTGTATTATATTTATTGACTGCCATGATACGTTAATTGTGTCTATTCAAAGTTCAGTCAACTAATAATGCACATTTGTTCGTTTTACTTCTTCAGAGAATATTCTTTCTCTACAATACGTACATAAAAGGTTGTGCAGTTCAAAGGTTATGTGAAGTTTATATCTCCTCCTGTCGCAGCCTTTTCCGAAAAAAAAATGGACGACTGAGTTTTGGTACAGGTTTAAAAAAAAAATAAACCTTTGTTTTGTCCAATTTGATCCTACATAGGTTTGACAACAACCTCTATGCAAGGCCAGATTCGAACATTTTACATTCTATTTTTCTGAATAATCTTCTCCATCTTATTTTACATTTTCCCTGTTAGTCAGTCAACTGATGGAGGCTTGAATGGCCAAAGTTTGCTCATACTAACTGAACCAGCATCTGCTAAATTCCTTCTTGCGCAAGTGTGTTCATGCATCCCAAAATCTATTTATCGTGGTTCAATTTTAGTGTCAGTATGGTTTATCCCTGTTTAATGTTGACAAGCACGTTGTGTTAACATGGGGTGGTCGGGTGGTGCGATGGTGCTGCGTGTAGCTTCCAGTGCCGGTGCGTTCATAGTAGGATAGCGGCATACTGTGCTTGCAGTAGGTGCGGATGGAGGTTGTTTGGACATTTTTCTCTCGTCTATCAGTTCTCTTCTTTCTCCCTCTTCCTGGGAGACGGTCCGATATGTTCTGAAATACTGTCTCAAAGGGCCGTTAAAACCGAAACAATCAATTTTGATTTCCAAGTTATAGACGATAACATTCCCAGTTCCATATCTTATGCTAATTACATTTCACAGCTCATTCGTTTTGCCGGAATGTCAAGTCACATTGTTGACATTAACGCTCGTAGAAAAGCGTCCCCCCCCCAAATTTTATAGGAGGCTCTTCGACTTGGTTTCTAAGTTTAAAATCTAATCGAAAACACTCCCCATACATGTTCTTTCGAATCTGAATTTAGAGTGACTTGGTGTTTAAGTTCAATATACTATGTGCTAGGGCCTCACCTTCGTTCAAGCTCTGATAAATTTGGTATGGTTATTAGCTCACCTGGCCCGGAGGGCCATAGTGAGCTATTGTCATACCAATGCGTCCGGCGTGCGTCGTGCGTCGTGCGTCGTCACAGAATGTGTCCGTCATCACCTAAAAACAAATATTCAAACATCTTCTTCTGTAAAACTACTGGTCCCATGGTTCTCAAATTTCACATGGAGCATGACCTGACTCCAGGGTCTCCAACTGTAAAATTGGGTCAGGTTGAAAATCCAAGATGGCCGCCGTTACTAAAAATAGCAAAAACAACAAAATAAACTTCTTCTCCAGAACCACTAGGTATATTTGTCTGAATTTTGGCATGGAACATCAATGAAACCTTGGTATTCAAAATTGTAAAAATGAAAAAAATCTGTAGCGGAGTTTTGTCACAGTGACCTACTTTCTGTTTACGAGTGTAATTTTGCTAAAATGCCAATGTCAAAAAACGACATATTCAAACGACTTCAAACAACTTCTTCTCTAAAACCACTGCACCCATGGGTTTCAAATTTCACATGGAGCATGACCAGACTGCAGGGTCTCAAAATTGTAAAATTGGGTCAGGTCAAGAATCCAAGATGGCCGCCGTTACTAAAAATAGCAAAAACAACAAAATCAACTTCTTCCCCAGAACCATTTGGTATATTTGGCCGAAAGTTTGCGTGGAACATTATTGGGACCTTGGGATTAAAAATTGTAAAAATGAAAAAAATCTATAACAGAATTAGGTCACAGTGACCTACTTAGCGTTTACAAGACCGATTTTGCTCAAATGTCAGTATCTCAAGAAAACGCAATCGTTTGTGGTCAGATTTGATCAGCAATGGTCCTTAAAAGGAATTATTTCAATTTTGTGCCAGTTGACTATCCAAGATGGCCACCATGGGGGCCGTTACTAAAAATAGCACAAACATAAAAATGACAATTACTCAAGAACCCTTGAATGGAATTCGACCAATTTTGTGTCAGAATGTTCCTTGCATGAAGCCATTTCGATTAATTACAATTTGGCTTTCCAAGATGGCCGACATCTGCCGGTACTAAAAATAGCACAATCATAAAAATGACAATTACTCAAGAACCCTTGAATGGAATTCGACCAATTTTGTGTCAGAATGTTCCTTGCATGAAGCCGTTTCGATTAATTGCAATTTGGCTTCCAAGATGGCCGACATCTGCCGTTACTAAAAATAGCACAAACATAAAATGACAATTACTCAAGAACCCTTGAATGGAATTGGACCAATTTTGTGTCAGAATGTTCCTTACATGAAGCCATTTCGATTAATTGCAATTTGGCATTCCAAGATGGCCACCACCTGCCGTTACTAAAAATAGCACAAAACATGAAAATGACAATATCTCAGTAACCGCTGAATAGATTTTGACGAAATTTGTGTCAAAATGATTTTTGCATTGAGATGTTTCAAAAGTAACTAAATATAGGCAAGTCATAAGAACCTTTGTTACTAAAAATAGTAAAATGTGAAAATAAGAAACTCTCAGTGGAATTGGACTAATTTTCTGTCAGAATGATCATTTCAATAAGCTTTTTCGATTTTCTGCATTTTGGCATTCCAAGATGGCCGCCATCTGCCGTTACTAAAAATAGCACAAAACATGAAAATGACAACATCTCATGAACCGCTGAAGCAATTGAGACGAAATTTGTGGCAAAATGATTCTTGCTTTGATGTGTTTCACAAATTAACAAATATTGACCCGTCAAGTTGTAAAATTAGAAAATTACAATGGAACTGGACAAATTTTGTGTCAAAATGGTCCTTGCATGAAAGCTTTTCAATGTTTTGCATTTTGGCATTCTAAGATGGCCGCCATCTGCCGTTACTTAAAATAGCACAAAACATGAAACTGACAATATCTCAGTAACCCCTGAATGGATTTTGATGAAATTTGTGGCAAAATGATTCTTGCCTTGAGGTGTTTCAAAAGTAAATATAAAGACCAGACAAGTTGGCCTCTGTTACTAAAAGTAGCAAAATGTGAAATTGAGAAAATCTCTGGAATTGGACCAATTTTGTATCAGAATGGGGACCATTCGGATACAAAAGCCAGGTGAGCTATATCAGGCCCATTTGGGCCTCTTGTCTATTAATCGGCCTCTAATAGCAAAAGAAAACCGAAAGCTCTTCACCAATTGCAAAATCTTTAACATCAAAGAGTGTGACCACTGTATCACAGCAGAATGCCACTTTAGTAACAATTACAACTGCTAATCAGCCATCTAGGTAAATCAACCGTTTCATGGTGAAACTTTCACCAGACACTGAAGTTATGGGCTGTGGACAAAACAGAAGAATGTTGGTAAAAATGGCATTTCTGATTAGCTTAAAATCATAGTCATTCGGTATAAAAGAAAAGGATACGACACAAATATTATTCGACAGATTGCCTGTTTGATTGTTAACCAAAATGCGTTTAACAGTTTTGCCATGGGCGAGGGTTGGTCGACTACAATTCTGGCCGTCCCAAGGCGGCAGTTTTGTTTTGCTTCTTGTTGGTTGTTTATGTGTGTCCGTTATTGATATATTGTTTGTGATGTTAAGGGTAGCCCGGTGACCCTCTACATTGGAAATGGCTGTTCACCTGACTGCCGCGGGTGATGCCTTTGGTGGTGTAAAATTTTATGTTGTCTTTTCCTACCTGGTGTCTTAATGTCCGTATTTCTTGGAAAGCAGCAGAAAACAACGTTTTGTACTTGATATTGCGACTTTACTCCTTCTTATTGAAATGACGCACTACTTTTCTTTAAAAGTACAAGGCGTTTAATAATATGCAATATTTCTTACTTTTGAAAATTAATGCGCCGCGACACGACAGAACCAACAAAGTTGTACGTGCGCCCAGCGAATATTCAGATCAGCTTTGGCATTCGCCCAGTCTGATCAGACTCTTTGCTGTGTGCTAAACGGGTAGCTAAGGGTCTAAGCTAGCTTCATTTGGACAATGAAGGCTCTGATCAGACTGGGCGGATGCCCAGGCTGCTGAGCGCACATGCCACTTTGTTGGTTTTGTCGTGTCGCGGCTCAATATTGCTCATTTTTACAACGTAATACAAATATTTGCATATCTTAAATCGGGTCTTCTTTCGTCTGTCTGCGGGTAAGGTGTCATGTTTCACGGGGATGTAAAATTGCGATTATCTCACACGGCTTCAGACCATATATTGAAATTGGCTTTATATCTAGATTGAGAATACTAATGACGATTATGCATACTTGTTCTGAAAAAATTGAATTGTTTTCTCCATAAAGCAGAAAGACATCTTTGACACTATCACTAAAATGTATTAGGGGTACGTCGAGAAATTCTTAAATCATGAACCGTATGAGCTAAATTGATAGGGGTTTCGAGATACATTATAGATGAACGCCGACGTATTTTTTCTTTCCCAATGTCTTGATTTGAATGAGAAAATGACTGCATTTTACAGATGAAATTTGAAAATGTGAACTTGTTATGTTTGTTTAGTATCATCAGTATTCGACACGCCGCCAGATGAATGTAAGTCTAGTCCATTACACCTCGATAAGCCTGTTACGTTCGGTTAAATGGTGATGTGATGAGCACGTGCAGAACTGCCAAAACAGAATATACAGCAACATTGACGTTTCGTGCAAATGGTCAACAATTAAATATACACCTTCATGTATACTGGTGTGTGCCATTGTAATTTCACTACGTTAAATGAACTGCATATTTAAACTTTTGTTCTTACTTTCGCAAAGAACAAGTTAAAGCTTCGGCTTTTTGTGCTGGCCTGTGAAAGAGCGGTTCAAGCCCAGTTTTGTTCCGTTCATTTTGGAATTGGCACTTTGTAGTGCACCTGTCAGTTGAAGAATAGTGCAATGCATATTTCATGAAATATCTGTCTCGGTCGTAACTTTATCGGCTTGCTAATGAATATGATACGCAGGCTCTCTATATCAATCATATTCCAAACTGAAACTTATACAAAGATCGAATAGATCAAAAACTGAACAATTGAACGCTTATCTTGGTGCAGACAATTCCTACTGTAATAAAGAAAACGTGATTTAGGTGTATGCATTTGCACGTGTCAATGACATGCTATCTGGGTGATTAATAAATTAACAGGAGCCCAATATATTCCGTTTTCTCATATTAATTTCGTTATCTTGTGTAAAGTTTGCTTGGTAACGGAAATAAAATGTTTGAAAGTTTTAGAAATTTATATCAGCCCCAGTCTTTGACTAATTCTACTGTTATAAGTAGGCTTTGTTCGAGAGGATTAACACACGATGCGGATACTGAGTAAGTTATCTTTTAGCCAGTGGTCCATATAAGGGGAGATTAATTCTGAGACGTTTTGTTACTTTTGCATAAAACACCTGTTGCGGCATCCCAATCGAAATTCCTCTGTTGAAATTCAACAACACGTGCTTATATGGAGAATAAAATAATAATAATGATAATAACTATAATAATAATAAAACACTTTTCTCAAAATCTCAAATTACCTTCTTATATGGAAGCTGTCTCACCTCTGTGCTATCATTCTTTGATCAAGAGCTGTGTATTGACTACAGACTCATTGCCGGACAAATTAAAACTTGTGAAAACGATGATCTCAAAATGGTTTCAAATCACAGTTATTTAATATAAGCTTTAACTTGCCCAGGCAAAAGTTTAATATGTCCTGGGCATCCGGACAATGAATTTGCCGGTTCATTAACGATTAAAGGAATGATTCAGCAGAAACAGAAACCCGTTAAAACAAAAGCTGTTAAAATTACGTCAACGATGAATTAGATATGCAACATTTTTCTCCACCACCTCTTCAGTTCTGTTTTTTTTATCCACTTCATCTCTTTTGACCACAGCATTCTGTGCATCGTTCCTGTTCGAGGATTCCGTTGTTTGGATTCCTTGATTTTATGTCCTTTGTTTGAATTCCCTTATTTTGTGTCCGTTGTTCGAAATCTTTCATATTATGTCCGTTTTTCGGATTCCCTTATTTTATGTCCGTTGTTCGAATTCCTTCATTTATGTCCATTGTTCGGATTCCTCTATTTTGTATCCGTTGTTCGAATTCCTTCATTTTATGTCCATTGGTCGAATTCCCTTATTTTGTGTCCGTTATTCGAATTCCTTCACTTTTTGTCCGTTGTTTGGATTCCCTTATTTTGTGTCCCTTATTCGAATATTTCATATTATGTCCGTTGTTCGGATTCCCTTATTTTGTGTACGTTGTTCGATTTTTTTTCATTTTATGTCCGTTGTTTGTAGTCCCTAATTTTGTGTACATGTACGTTGTTCGAATTCCTTCATTTTATGTCCGTTGTTCGGACTTATAATTTTGGTACTTTGTCCGCTTTAAACTTGTTATTACATGCTTTACATTTTCTTATTCTTTGATGTCTTTAGACGATTTAGGAATTTGTGTTGTAATAGTAGCCTCTTTTGGGGACTTTTTCCAAAAGCTGCCTTTGTCGTGCGAAGTTCATAGCACAGCATATGTTCAGGGCTCGAGGTTATAGCGCTTGAGAATAATCTCAAACTCAAAATAAAGCACACTGATTGGCTGCTTCCGAGCATATGCTCGGAAGCAGCCAATCAGTGTGCTTTATTTTGAGTTTGAGAATGTACTCAAGTCTAATAACCTCGGACCCAGTTTTGGCATCTGCGAATATTGCATTACAAATTTACGTCGTATCAGCTTAATGCAGACACCCCCGAGTAGCTTCTTTACTGTTTGACTATGAGGCAAATGATGCATATTATGTGTCTGTATCAACGTTTTTCTCTAATAAGATGCATCTGGTTACATTCTACTCTATTTTTCTTAAATGACTACCTATCATTCTATTAGCAACACGTTTTGAATATGGTCATATATATTTTCTACTTCATCTTGTATAAACATGCTGGACAATAGATACCAGTGATGTTTTATGTGTAGAAGAAAGAACTGAAGACGACATTTCCAGGCTTACTACCTCGAAACGGTAGCATTTGAAAAGTTGCTGAATTTATATGTCTGCGAATATTTTGATGTTTCGAATCTCTCCATGTCTTCAGTCTATCGTTATAGTGCAAAGAAACTCTATATCAAGACGCTGCACAGGCAACTTTCTAAACTGTATGTGCTCGAGCATCATCAGTTAAATTTAACAACATTGGAATACACATGAGGCAAGTTCAATGAAATTTACATCCCTAATATTTGACTTGTTTGATATGGGTATTCTTGGCAAGAGTTAAAGGGAGTTTGTTTCATCAATTACAGAATCATACTTTAATTAACTGAATCATTTTTGCAAATGTGCCATATATAAGCTTGCTACAGAGTTATACTTTATGAAACATTATGAAATCTTTGCAACGCTATTTTTCTCAAACACGTCATACCGGAATATTAGTGAAGTACTAATAGAGTATTACGGTATGAAGAGCGACCCAAGTACCAAAACGAAGTCCGAACTCATATAAACCATTTAAACATCGACAAATCCGAAATGTTCTGATATAAAAACATGGACCCCAAACAACAAGTGTGATCAAGTGGTCGCGAGTAACTGTTTTCTTTATTTACAATTACGTCTCTAGTGTGGTATACAAGTTTAATAGCAGTTCTTACAGCGAGAAGCTTCAGTAACTGCATTCTTATTTATTCATTAACATACCTGCTGTCTTAGAGTGCTAAAAATAGCTCCTGCTAATGTAGCGAGGCAAGATCTATAACCTGGTAATGTAGAATAAAACAGCATGCAGTGATTTATATCCTTTCATTGTAAAATAATATTCTTTAAGAGAAGCTAAAATATAATTACTGATATTTGTATCTAAATTAGTGTTATCAGAGCTAAATATGACAACTATGCTTCTTTGATTTTTCTCCTTAATTTATTCAAGCGGGTTTTTAATTACAATAGCATCACCGAAGCAATTTCTAATGAGTTTCCTGTTACCTATGTTTGTGTAGAAATGAAAAAGATAGAAAGAAAGAAAAAAGTAAAGATTACGATACAAAATTGCGCATGTTTGATATTTTCTTGTTTATTTATTTATTTTTTTTTTGTTGAGAAAACAAGTTATGATGTATTCTAGTTCGATTCCCACGGCATATTTTTTTGAGAAATAACTATTAATAAGCTTATTACTTAGGGCTCTAAACTGTACATAGCTCGCCGAATCGAACTTTCATGAAGAAACATTTGTCTGCATGGGAGAATTTTCATTGATAAGAAATCAATATACTTACCATATGAAATAAAGTCATTCTCAAATTACTTAAACACGTCTTCGGAGTTGAAAATAAACAATAATTATGGTGTCAATGACGTTATTTTACGCTAATAAGCAAATGAAAAGAAAGTCAAATCGACACCTTTTCTTAATGAGCTGAACTCTGCGTAGTAAACAAAGATGACGTGTTTTGGAAAAATTGCCTCGACTGTGTTCACACTATATTCATTTGAATTTGGTTTTCTGGATTAATGTATGACACAGAGCTTGAGTAAGTTGTCTTTATTGTTCTATATGAAGCATTTCACAGAAAAACGGGATGGTTGCATGTTGGTAAATACCGTATTTACATGTATTTGGGGATTTCCCTTCTCTAGAATGACCGCAGAAAACCAAAATCCGTCTTATGAAATTCTGCTATGAGACGAAATGTTTCCGTACTGAACAATCTCGAAAATCTCCGTCTTATAACTGAAGAAATCAGTTTCAAAACGCAGGCCTGCCTATGCGTCCACAGGTGAGACCAGATTTACAGTGGATTAAAGGCATCAGTGTTTAGTACTGCTACCAATATATATTTTTCCCTAAATCTGTAAACTGTTAGATATGGGAACCGAAAAGGCACTGCTCACGTTGCGTGGATTATTTTTCGTTGTTCCCATAGCTCTCAACACATATTTCATGAAAACGGTAAGTTTCATTTCCTTTGTCGTGCCTTTCGTGTAAATATTCTTTGCTCATATAAACTGGCTGCTTCATGTTACATGCATGCATTTCTACATACATACATACATACATACATACATACATACATATACATACATACATTTTTTGTTATAAGAGATTGTCAAGGATAAATTCAAAGCGCATTTTTTAACTTTGAATAAAAATACACGTGTTTCAATCAATTAAATCAATCATTTTGATTTTTTTTTTTGTTTGTATATCTTTACATGTATTACACATTCTTTTGAACTTGTAGTTCATAATTCAACTGATTTCTGGGTTGAACCATATTCAAGCATTTGTATTGTCAGCTATTCTGTGAGATTGTGTAACAAAAGACAGAACAACAGCTCACTTGAGAAATGAAAGTCTAAATTAATGGACATAAAACATTATTGTTTGAAAAGAAAACGAAAATTAGACACTTATCGTTTTTATAATATTTCAGTGTGTACGGTACCACATGACAAATCATGTACGTACGTACACGGGTAATTTAAATTTTGAGAAAGGTTATGCGATAAACAAATGTAAGCTGTTCATTTTGTCATCCACTCGTATTGTCGTATTGATGTACCTGGGGACATCAGCTGCGGTGAAGATAAAATAGATTCTGAACGAAGGCCCTTTGGAAGCAAGAAAAACATGTGAGCAGTTTTGCCCTTAAAAGTTTATTCGTAGCATTGATCAGTGCGAGAATTTTATATAAATAAAATCATTGAAAGAAACGCAAGTCTTTGAGTACATAAAATGCTATAAAATCGGGATGCGAAAAAAAATTGATTGCATAGTGAGGTACAGTTACCAGGGCAAAAAGAGACCCTAACAAATGTAACCGTTGAGATCAAAACACACGCACACGCACAAATACACGTTATCTCATGGGTAAGACCAGCTAGTTTGGACCAGACAATCAGTGACCCTCACTTTTGATTTGACAAAGAAAGCAAACAGACGCATGCAAGCTATTAACGTAGAGCAAAACTATGATAGACACTACATTTAGTTAAAGAAGAAAGAAAGAAAAAATATTTTATTTTCCTTGTTTTGTCTTTGTATTCCAATAAACACGCTTTTCGTAAATCAGCCAGCCAAATATCGGAAACATTTTGACGTATTGGAATGCAATAGATCTGATATGAAAATCTTTCATGAGAGGAAAAGCTTTCATGAGAAACCTGTTTTGGAGTAATTCATAACTCTTAATTGTCCAGTTGCGTGCAGTTACTGCAACCAGGTAATTTATATGAGACTGACAGCAATTTATATGATATATCCGCCATCAATACTTCGAGGTAACGCTTCCACCGTGTTTGGTAGCAGCAGATCATTTACGACTTTTCAAAAGTATCGACACATTTTGAAAGAGTGTTCATGTTTTGGGATTAGCCGACTAACGAAATTGAAAAAGTCAGTTTGTTTTGTCTGCGAGAATTTTCGTAAAAATTGAATACACGGCAGGCAAGTCAGTGGTTTGCCAAATTCTCAGTATTTGTCTGGTCTGAGTCTACATTGTTGGGCCAATATTTAGGTTTTCACATAATGCTGACATCTTTAAATGGGATACGGTATTTGCTAGCATAAATGAAAGAATGTCGAAAGTGTCCCAAATCATGTAAGTAGGCTAAAACTAGAGGCGCAGGCACAAACTAGAAACTCAAGAAAGCATCAAGAAAGCAGACAATTTCAATCACGATAGATGGTTAAAGGCTAAAAACTGTCATCATATGACATTAACAGAGGGGCAAAATATCATTTTGAAAATAATAATTATAATTATAATAAAATCGTAATTATGGGCGTTATATGCAGACCGGATGCAGACCTGATGTCTGCAGCTAATGCGTCTCGCGGAATGCGTCTGTAAGTATGGCGGCTCGGAGACGAATGCTAATTTCCTGCGGAGACCTGCCCATCACCTTAAATCTTTCAACCTTTTGGGGTGTAGCGACACTGAAGTAGCTAAATACAAAACGCCGTCTGTCTGTCGCACTAAATCAACTAAGTATATGGCATACCTTTGCAGTATGCACTGCACAAGTCAACTTTGCATCTGAAATTCCCTACTATACAAAACATCATAGTCTAAGTATTTTCTTTTACCTGTGAACATGGTGAAGCACACCTAATTTAATATGACCTCCTATAGCATGCGATGAACTGCTGAATGAATTATAGCACGTACTTTGAAAGTTACATAATGTATCTTCTGTTAAAGATATCTGTTGGAAGCAAAACTTATGAATGAGCTACAGAATTAGAACAGTGAACTATTCAAACATTCCAGGTATTTTAGAACTCCCAGATATTTCAACACATGAGATGTATGTCTAGACTAGGGGTCAAATAAGTGCCGAACTCAGGATGAACCAAAATATGGGATTGAAAACTAACCTTTTTTTTTTCTTTTGTTATGCCCCCAACTTTGGAGCAGTTGTGGGGCATATTGGTTTGGGCTTGTCCGTCTGTCCGTCCGTCAGTCGGTCTACCCGCTATTTATAAGTCAAGAACCGAAAGAGCTAGGAACTTGAAACTTTATACACATGATCAGTATGAAAAATAAGCGTACTTTTTTTTCTTATTTCCGCAGGTCACACATTTCCAGAGTTATGCGCGCCTCTTTTTCGACTTAGCCTGTGGAATCTTGTGAACAAAATACCTCAAGAACCCCTAATGCTAGGATCATGAGGTTTTGCAGGATGACAGTGCCCAAGGTGTAGATGACCTGATCAACTTTTGAAAAAAGTTCGTGAATTTTTGACCGAGTTATGCCCCTTTTTTTGTCTTAGTGCATTGTAAGCCTATGGAACCTTGTGAACAAAATATCTCAAGAACCCTTGATGCTGGGATCATGTTTTTTTGCAGGAAGATACTCTCTAAGGTTTAGATGACCTGATTAACTTTGGAAAAAAATTATAAAATTTTTACCGAGATATGCCCCCTTTTCGACTTAGTGCATTGAAGCCTATTGTACAAAGGTACCCTTACATACAGTCAAGAACAGGAAGAGCTAGGAACTTGAAACTTTATACACATGATCAGTATGAAAAATAAGCAGACCCGTATTTTTCTTTTATTTTTCCGCCGGTCATGTATTTCCAGAGTTATGCCCCTTTTTGACTTAGGCTGTGGAACTTTGTGAACAAAATATCTCACGAACCCCTGATGCTAAGATCATGAGGTTTTGCAGGATAACACTGCTCACGGTGTAGATGACCTGATTATCTTTTGCAAAAAAAAAAATCGTAAATTTTTGACCAGGTTATGCCCCTTTTTCGACTTAGTGCATTGTGATCCTATCGAACCTTGTGAACAAAATAAGTGCATTGTGATCCTATCGAACCTTGTGAACAAAATATCTCAAGAACCCCTGATGGCCCTGATGCTAGGATCATTAGGTTTTGCAGGAAGATACTCCCTAAGGTGTAGATGACCTGATTAACTTTTAAAAAATATCGTGAATTTTTGATCGAGTTATGCCCCTTTTACGACTTAGTGCATTGAAGCCTATGGTACAAAGGTACCCTTATATACAGTCAAGACCTGTAAGAGCTAGGAACTTGAAACTTTTACACATGATCAGTATGGAAAATAAGCAGACCGGTGCTTTTTTTTCTTTTATTTATCCGCCGGTTATGTTTTTCAAGAATTATGCCCCTTTTTGACTTAGCCTCCGGAACACTGTGAACAAAATTTCTCAAGAACCACTGATGCCAGGATCATGAGGTTTTGCAGGATGACAATGCTTAAGCTGTAGATGACCTGATTAACTTTTGAAAAAAAATTGTGAATTTTTGACTGAGTTATGCCACTTTTTCGACTAGGTGCATTGTAAGCCTATGGAAGCTTGTGAACAAAATATTTCAAGAATCCCTGATGCTAGGATCATGATTTTTTGCAGAAAGATACTGCCTAAGATGTAGATGACCTGATAAACCTTGGAATTGTGAATTTTTGATCGAGTTATGCCCCTTTTTCAACTTAGTGCATTGTTAGCCTATGGACCCTTGTGAACAAAATATCTCAAGAACCCCTGATGCTAGGATCATGATTTTTTGCAGGAAGATATTGCCTAAGGTGTAGATGACTTGATTAACTTTCGTGATTTGTCTTGAGTCACTATATTAACATTTTAATCGTCAGCTTGTCTTAAGACGTTAAGTGTTTTTAAGCATCAATAGAACTGTTTCCTAGACAAATATGTTTTATTATTACTCATAATGTACATGTATATTGTACATATCTTAAATGTTGTTTTAAATATCTTTGTTTTTAAATCATAGAGGACCGTATGTTAGATAAGTGTTCATATGCTTAATATGTTATCCTCTGAAAATAAAGACATTGTTATTATTATTATTATTATTATGAAGTCCTAAATTTTCATCGTATACTTTTTATGATTTAGTTGGTCTCACTGTAATGGCTCATTGACGCGTATGGCGGTTCTTACTCATTTTATCAGAATTAAAGGTCAACTTGCAACTGCGTAAGACCGATGAAAGTATCCAAGTAACTTGCACTGTTACTCAGTTCAAGATGGAAAATTATAGCTCTAGCATTGTGATCATCATCTGCACGGTTGCCGGCCTCGATTTTCTGTTTTTTTTTCAAGTTCTTGAAGTGCTAGCATGTTATATTCTGTAAAATTACTTTGACCTTCAAGAGCTGCCTACTTTCCGCTCTTCCAGCAGATCAAAATAAAATGTATACCAAATTATTCATTTTGTCATAACTGAGAAAATTAATACCCGCAACATACGTTTATTTTGTCCATGAATGGAGATATCGGCACTTTTATGATGAGGTAACCGAAAAAAATGGTTCCAAACACTGCAATTTCGGTAATAAAAAGAAAAAAAATACGAGAAGCGTCTGAAAACCTGTTTTTTCCCGAGGTATTCATTAAGAGTTGATATTTTTTGTCTTGTTACCATCGACCTATTTCCTTTTAGCCAACACACATCTTACCAATCTTTTAAACCAATTTTTGAAATAATTTCATACTGATCTTTGGGAACATCCATAAGAAACTGGTGAATTGCAGACCCTAGTGCACTTCCGGACCTATACTTTCTATCAGGTAGGTGTTTTTTTCAATTTCGGAAAGAGACAAAAATTGCATGGAGTAAAGACTGGGCTGTAGGGAGGGTGCGACAATACATTGACCTTTTCAGACTTCAAAAACTGCACTGCAGTTGAGGATGTGTGTGCTGAAGCATTGTCATTTACTACATGGTGTAACAAATGGACATGCTGAAGACCAGTTTTTCTACGTAATTTTCTCATTTTTGTCAGCATTTCTTCAGAACCACACTCATATAGAAGCTACCAGGCACACCCCATACTTTTTGGAACAGCAATTTGCATGATTGACCCACAATTCTGAAGTTGGCGTATGCCACCTTCTTTTCTGTCAGTGCTCGTTTTGCAATACTTGGTCTTTTGCCATGTTGCAGAGCCCATTTCATGTGATTAACTTTCCGCTTGGACTAAAAAATGAACCCATGTTTCGTCACCAGTTTTGAGATTGTCAGACACCTTCTGATAGTTTGGGTACTACTTCAGCAGTTGCTTTGCAATTTGCACCCTCGTACTTTTCTGCTCATCGGTGAACAAATGGGGGGGGGGGGGGGGGGGGGGTCCAGCTAGCACTTATCCTCATGAAATTTTTCTCAAGAATGAAGTAGATAGAAGCTAAACCAAGTTTGTCGTTTGTGTCAGCTGTCTGACAGTGAAACGAGCCTCCTTCTCAATGATGGACTTAATCATTTTAATGTTAGATTTGGAACTGCAGACCAGGGTCTTCCTGAATAAGGGACATATTTAACTGATTTCCGACCGGAACTGAATTTTAAACCACCTATAAACTGTTGAAATTGGCATTTGTTTATCCCCATATTTAACACATATCTCATCATGTATGCTTTTGAAACTCAGTCCCACCTAACAGCTGGCTTTTATATAATCCCTTATTCTAGCAACATTTCTTTTCGTTTTGTAACCATTTTCAACGCAGTGTCTATGAATACACCTAAAAGCAATAGAAATTGCAAAAAGAATTGGTTTGTGAATTATATTTAAACACATTGTACAGTGATGAGCGGTCACCCCTTTCGTATTGGTTTCATACTGGTAAATCTCGTGAAATTCGACTGTACAGTGCGTTTGCAAAAGTTTGTGAACGCACCTCGTAGAGCCCGGTCAAAACTTTGTCAGTAGGCTGAATACGTGCTAAAAAGTGCTAGAGGCTGGGATCATATATTTGGACTCCGCAAAGGCGTCTTTTTAGACAAAGTCGGCTGTGATTATAGGAGTTTTAAGATAAAAGTCACAAATATTCTATGAAAGAACTGATAAATTTTGTATTTGTTGATCCATTCTGAGTTAAAGAATGTGGTCGAAACAAGTTTTGCCAGCTGAATTTTCTGGAGGTCAAATATGGATCATTTCACCTTATCATTCCATTTCGAAAGTTTCATTACAAGCAGTGATAGAAAAATAGATTTACAGCGTTGTAAAAGGAATATAGCACTAACAAAAACTACTAAAATCAGCTGAAAAAGATTGACACCATTCCGAAAAATCAATTAAAGTTCTACGGGTGGATAGGGATTTACATGACCATAATTGAGCCGCGACACGACAAAACCAACAATGTGGTTGTGCGCCCGGCGCAGACTCAGATTAGCCTGGGCATCCGCCCAGTTTGACCAGACTCTTTGTTAAGTGCTCAAAGGGTAGCTAAACGTCCAAGCTACCTCCCTGCGGACAGCGAAGACTCTGATCAGACTGGGCGGATGCCCAGGCTGATCTGAGTCTACGCTGGGCACACAACCACATTGTTGGTTTTCTCGTGTCGCGGCTCAATTATAATCTTTCAAATCGTGCCCGTTTTCCGAAAAGCCTGTAATTCGCATGGTGTATGTAAATTATAATATTAAGGCGTCAGCCAAAAAGTGTTGTCATATCCCTTTAAAATTGATTTACCATTGCGCAATAATTGTGACGCCACGCTTCACTTATTGATAATATTGCACCGCTATGACGCTTACAACGGCAGAGCCTGTCTCATTTATACTTATTGATGGGCCCTTGCGCAGACCGAAAAGGTACTTCTTCCACAGAAATCGTTGCATAGACCCACAGTTACTCACAAGGTAAATAGGTGGTTCAGATCTGATCAATTCACTGCAGCAGCTTAATGGGGAGCTATAAATAGAATTCACCCTGTATCGTAGACTGGAACTGTTTTGGTGCCGTGGCCAATTGGCACAAAATACTTATTCAAACCATAGACTGATCGTGCTATAACCTTTCGTTTTCGCATACCAGCACATGTACCTGATGTGTCAATGTGAAGTGGAATGAGCATGGTGTGCTTCAAGGCCATTCTGCATTTTAGAATGACGTCAGGACACACGATGCACCAAGATTATTCCTGCTGTTTCAGTGAATTTTGAAAATGAACATAATATAAAATGCAAGAATAGCGATCGTTTATTTTTGTTTCTTTGCATCAAAATTAGTCGGCCCCCGATGGATGGATGGATTGGTGACTTTGCGATTTTACGTCCTTTTTAACAGTATTTCAGTTAAATCAGGACGCTGAGTGGGTGGTAATGAAAGGCTGTGTGCAGTGGAACCCCGTTTACGATTGCGAAGATTCCCGGCACCAGCAGAGCTCGAACCCGGGACCGCTGAATCAGCAAGCCACCCCTTAACCTACTAAGCTACCGGGGCTCTATTTGGCCCCCGTTTGTTTGAAATAGCGTTGAAGACGTGTATGGTTCGTTAGTAAAGCTAAATCCTGTATATTAGGCTGGGCTGTTCGTCTATGTCTTAGATATGGCATTTTGAGTCCAACCCATCTAATGAACTGAACGTGTCCATGACTAAGAGACACCAAAGTAGTATGCTCTTTTAGAATGGCTTAGGGTATCTATGAACTTTCAACTTATTAAACTTTTCCCATAATATATAGAGGCAACTTGAATGCTATTAATAAACAGTTCTATAGAATCTGAATAACTTATCGAATTAATTATTCAGGGGAATTCGCTGCCCGGGATCATCCCTCAAATTTCAACCTTTTTTCCATATTTTATCAGCATCCCATGTTTTTATCATCCCAGCAGGCACACAAGGTTGAATCAACTTTGATATTCAACGTCCACAAAGTTGAATCAGTATTGATATTCAAAGTCCACAAGGTTGAAACAATTTTGATATTCAACGTCCACAAGGTTGAATCTTTCTTTCTTTCTTTCTTCATATACTGCTACACCCTCTCTCGAGGATTATGAGCAGGTGTACGATGTACACTCCAGTTTTGCAGTTAAACAGTTCTATAAAATCTGAATAACTTATCGAATTAATTATTCAGGGGAATTCGCTGACCGGGATCATCCCTCAAATTTCAACCTTTTTTTCCATATTTTATCAGCATCCCATGTTTTTATCATCCCAGCAGGCACACAAGGTTGAATCAATATTGATATTCAACGTCCACAAGGTTCAATCAATATTGATATTCAAAGTCTACAAGGTTGAATCAACATTGATATTTAACGTCCACAAGGTTGAATCAATATTGATATTCAACGTCCATAGAGTTAAATCGATATTGATAATCAACGTCCACAAGGTTGAATCGATATTGATATTCAACGTCCACAAGGTTGAATCAATATTGATATTCAACGTCCACAAGGTTGAATCAATATTGATATTCAACTTCCACAAGGTTGAAACATTATTGCTTCAACCTTGATTCAACGTATTGACGTTGAATCAAGATTGATTCTACCTTGTGTGCTCAGTGGAATGTCTATACGATACGTATTATTTCATATTTAGAGCGCGTATGTATTCATGATTGACCGTATTTATTCTCACCTTAAAGTGCTTGAGGTTTTAGAGTAAATGAAAATTAGAATGAAAATGTACACGTACGATCAGTTCAATTGCCCTAAATATGGTTTTTCTTATTTCATCGTTCATTACTGATTCACATTATCTAACTCATCAATTAAATCTATTTTCCGGCATGACATTCCGTATCCTTTCTTACTCAAGGCCTCAGCTATGTTGGCTTGTAAATTACACCACGCATATAAGTTGTTTGACAATAACCGGAAACATAGCCCCTGTCTATATTTTTGTAGTACATTAAGATGTTTTTATATCACTAGGCAACATTAGGTTTTGTCAAAAGAGAACATTTCTGAAAATTGAACGGAACTCCCTACAAGCAAGAATATGTTTGGCTTTGTAAAAACAGGTTCTGATTAAGAATAAAAAAAGTGAAAAGGAAATACTTTGTTTCTTGATAATAAAATTTTAAGGCTTGGATTACCAGGATTATTATATCTTAAAATGAGCAAAAAGGAACCAAGGAATAGATTTGGACGGTATGTTCTTATATATGATACTTTTTCTTGGGCATTTTAACCCATTCCATTCGGGATACCCCTTTAGGGTATCTGAGCAAACAGTTTGGATCCAGCTCAGGCCCCGCAAACGTGGGGCCTGATCTGAGATCCAAACTGTGTGCTGCCTAGACATCATTTCTACAAGAGTTAGTTAGATCCATATTGTAAGAATATTCTTGATTTTTGATGCAGGTGACAATTTCAGCAGAAGACAAAAATACCCAGAATGCAATTGGATAACCTATGCTTGCTCTTTGTAGGTAATTGCTTACAGGGTATTGTTCGAATGAAGTAGAACAGCAGCCAGGGAACATGTTTTTAAAAGACTGAGCAATGAATACATTAAGATTGATTTGGGGGAGCAGAGTACCAGCCTGAACATTTGTACATACTATGCACGCTATCTGAGAAATCTGCAGGGGTCGCACCAAGTCGTTAACATAAGACTGGTTTGGATTATTTGTATGCCTGCTACAGTTCATAAAACATTATACTTGGATGGTAACATATAAATTTAGATATAGCAATTTGATATGATGGCATATTAGCTAAGTAGCAAACAGTACAACACTGGTAATTATACTTTAGTAGCAAGCAGTACATCTCTGATAAGCATACTTATTTTAATAGCAAGAATATGATTTGCAGAGAATCATCATGATTTGAGAAGTCACTAGCGTTTGAAACGATCCTAGGTTTAGACAGTACCGAATGTGTTCTTACCCGGTTGGTTACTACAAATGGTTTTAAAGCATAAAGCATGACCATTTTCATGTATATGCTTTCCTACTTAAGTAATATGAGAGCGACCTCCATCTATATTATTGAACGAAAACGCTAACTGGATCCATATATGGAATAATTAAGTAAAATGTATTGCAATTGTCCACGGGAATCACACACATTTCAGAAATGAGCCACGACACGAGAAAACCAACAAAGTGGTTTTGCGCCCAGCGCAGACTCAGATCAGCCTGGGCATCTGCCCAGTCTGAAGTCTTCGCTGTCCGCTTGGCTGTAGCATAGACCCTTAGCTGCCCTTTAAGCGCTTAGTGAAGAGTCTGATTGAACTGAGCAGATGCCCAGGCTGATCTGAGTCTCGATGGGCACACATGTCACTTTGTTGGTTTTCTCTTGTCGTGGCTCAAATGTTCTATGCAGCACTTGTGAGTCTATGAAGCAGTAGAAACTCCATGAGCTGAAAATTTCAAAAAAGTAATCCGATCTAGAGGTCTTTTAGCCAATTTGTTAATACAGTTAAGTCGGCTGAATTAAATGTATATCACTTGGGTTTTCTTAGAATGCCCAAGTAATATGAAGCTGCAGTTAATATACTGATCTGTCAATTATTCTATCTAATTCTGTTCTCGAAATATCACATTGTCAAGGCCTAATATCCCGCGGGAAATCATTTATTTACCATAAATTGTGCTTTCTTCTTTGGCATTTCTGCAGAAGACGTTCGCATATCTACTGTATTAAAATAAAGACCGCAGTAATAAACTTTCCCTAATGAGTACCCCTGGGTATCAGGTTTTAAAAGGGTGTGGCAACGTGGACTGTTTTTATCCCCCGTCAAGAGCCGTAGCTCTCCCTGGCTTTTTGAATTATTTCCCTTTGTAAGTTTTTTTTTGTCCAGAGCATAACTCCAAAAGTATAAATGAGATTGTCTTGAAAATTCGTATAATGATAGAAGACATAAAAGAAAAGTGCAGTGAAGAAGAACCGTCAAATTGCCTGGCTTATTTTTTGAATTAATTCCTTTTGTCGGGTTTTCTTGTCCGGAGCATAACTCCACAAGTAAATATGGGACTGTCTTGAAACTTCAGAAAATAATAGTAACTGATTAGAAGTGCAGTGAACAAGAACCGTTCCTGACTTACTTATGAATTATCTCCCTTTGTCAGTTCTTCTTTTCCGGAGCATTCCTCCAAACGTACATATGGGATTGTCTTGAAACTTCGTATAATGATAGAGGGCAATCAGGAGAAGTGCAATGTACAAGAACTGTAACTCTTCCTGTCTTTTTGAAGTATCTCCCTTTGTTAGTTTTCTTTTCAGGAGCATTACTTCAAAAGTATAAATCGAATGGTGTTATATAATGATAGGAGACATTTAGGGGAAAGCAGTATACAGAAACCGTAACTCTGCCTGGCTTTTTGTATCATGAGTTGTTTTTTTCTTTTGTCCGGAGCATAACTTCTTAAGTATATATGGGATTTTTTTGAAACTTCACATACTGACAGAGGACCATTAGGAAAAGTGCAGCGTACAAGAAGCCTTAACTCTTCCTGGCTTACTTTTTTTTAAATATATCCCTTTGTCACAATGCTTGCTTTTATAAATTAAAGCGTTTCGGCTGGGGATTGGCAATGTCCTCATGGCTCTTGCTTTCCTTGTGAATCATTTGATGGAAAACAAGAAAATCATTTCATTAACCTACCATTTAAGAGAAAAATCTCATTGTTTGTGCTCATCCGTATTGACGCAGCTTCAGGTTCAAGCTGTGGTATTTCTTTTGTAGTTTTTTTTTATTGCTATTTGTTCCTGTTGTACTTGTCGATGCTTTCGTACGTTCGTTCATGCCACTGGACAGACTGAAGCCTTATTTCTTATGGAGTCTTTCTTGGTCAGGGGGTCGAAAGTTTATTCAGCTGGTTTTGGTCACATGACCAAAAAGTCGCCATGCTACATACGGTAAAAACCCTTTAAAACCCTTCTCCAGAACTGAAAGGTCAGTGACGTTGAAGCTTGGTATGTTGCAATGGGGCCCTCAAGCCCATCATACTTTATACAGTTGATGACTGTACGTGGACCCTGACCTTATTTATGGCAAGGTCAACTTTGGATGGAGGGATGACTGACTTGCAATTTTACGTCCTTTTTATCAGTATTTCAGTCATATCAGGACGATGGGAGGGTGATAATGAAAAGCTGTGAGCATTGGAACCCTGTTTACGGTAGTAAAGATTGTGGCCTCAAGCGGGGCTCGAGCCCAGGTCCGCTAGATCAGAAAGCCAGCGCTTAACCCACTGAGCTACCGGGGCTCCTAAGGTCAACTTTGGTACGGTATGCTTTCATATGGGAAAATCCTTAAAACGTGAATTTTTCAAAAACTTATTTAACTCCAAAGTATAATATATGGTATATATGTTTAACTTAATGACTGTTACTAAAGGTCAAGGTCATTTTGTAACCTTTTTTCAAGGTCACTGAGATTCTGTGGCCCATAAAAATTGAATAGTAAGTAGGTGTAGGTTGATCGTGACAAGATGACTGAGCGGTGTCTTAGAGGTATGTAAAAATCATGCAGTCTACCGTATTTATTCGGTAGCAAGACTTTGTTTTTGCTGACAGTAAGGTCTCAGGTGAGCTACACAACCTTTGGTCTTTTGGTCTAGTTGAAACGATTGCTAGAGTGAATAGAAACCTTGACAGAAACGATGATATTAATGTACAAATACTTTTGGCATTCTTCTCTTTTTTATGTTCTTGTTTTCTTCTTCTTCGTCTTAAAAATGATGATGATGATAATAATAATAATGATGATAATAATAATAATAATACTTAAAATATTTGGATAAGCAAAATATCTTTATTAGAAATATAAATATTTTGTCTTAAAATAGTGGTTTCCTTGATTGGTGCTAGCATTATGAGCTATAGGGCTGATATTGTATTAGCGGTGAGAGAGGACGGTATATCATTCAATCAACCATATTTATATGGTTGTAAATCTTCTTTCTTTTGAAAACATTACCAAAAAATCTAGATCCGTCTTTGAAGAAGGATCTAGATATTCAGTTCTGTTTTGGAGCAGAAAATCCTCTGTTATATTGAATTACACGACTGATTTACATTGTGATATCTGAGATAATTCGGAAAGAGAAAACCCCGTTTTATAACTTGGGTTTGTCGTGGTCGGGCGATGGTGCTGGGTAATTTCCAGTGCCGGGGCGTCCTAATAATTTGGATAATAGTAGGGCAAGGGCCTACTGTGGTTGCAGTAGGTGCGGGTGGGGTGGTTTGGACATTTCCCCCCCCCTCCCCCTTTCATACTTTTCTTTTTCCTTCTGTCTGGGAGACGGCTCGATATAGACTAAAATACTTTCTCAAAGAGTCGTTAAACCCAAAACAACTAAACAACCCATTTAAATACCCAATAAATACGGTAACTTATATGCGGGTGGGAATGATAATGCCCTAATTAAGGACATAATAAATTGATTGCATGATAAACGGAATTTTTAAACAATTTTAGATCTGTTACATAACCTCGTTGGATCTGATATGGTATCATAAAACTTAAATACTATTTATAAATCATAGGACAAAAGACTGTCTCTAAACTGGGTAAACCATTCGACTTTAAACCTAGTTTTCGATACGGCGGGTCTACCAAGGGAGGTTCTTGTCGTTTAAGGATCGTAAAGTGTACCCTAACTTTTCAGTGACCCCCAATTAAAGGCCAATAGGGCATGTACTGAATATATACCATTCTCTTTCAGAAAATTGCAAAGTCGTTGTGGCGCCACAAATGACTTTGCAACAATCCCTTTCCATCTGGTCGTGTTAAAGCTGTCTAGTTCAGTGGCAAAGTTTATTCCAGCCCACGTTTTACCATTGTCTTCATCTCTTTTTCTGTCTACTTCACTGAGACCTGTAGAGTCGTCTCTGTTAAAGGACTCTAAGATGAACAGCCTTCATCTTGTATGCCATGGCCCGAGGGGAGAGGTCAGTATAATTGTGGTGTGTCGATTAAGATTTGGGTACCTCAAAGCATGTGTATGGTAAAATAAATGCTGCTGCTTAATATATCATTAATATCTATAAAAGTTACCAATTGGTACTAGATTTTTATACGATTTCTGGCAGTATAATCCTTAAAATGACCTTGAATTAATGTGGGCACTTTTCCGACAGTCAAACGAACAAACTGGTTTCGATAAGAATAATTTGTGGCATAGCTCTTCTACCCCATTAATCGCATTGACAGAAAATTGCGATCAAAGTTGGATTAAAATGAAGCTTTTATTTTTTATCGACATAGTTTCGGCAGGATGTGGTTTCCCTTTGTGTATTTAAAACAATGTCAGACTTTCATCATTTATTCAGAACCTTAGATTTATTGTATCCTTAAATTGGATTCATGTATCATTAATCTCAATTCTTCCATATGAAATTTAAATTGAAATCATACAACTATATCCCAAATGCTATTCATGTCAAGAATATGTTTGTTTTGCATGATGCAGTGAAATTCATTACATTTCAGTCTTGTATGCAAGCTATAAACATGCAGTACAAAGGCAGGTACATTAGGCAAAGTGATCATTGAAGGATATTCTTGGTAAATTAGGAAACATATATCGAGTCTGAGGGTTTATGCACCACTAAGTAAATGTGTTGATTTAGACGTAAACGCAGCAGTGCATCAGTCAGACATCAAAGGAATACATTTTCAGTACTGTGAAAGAATACTGAAATGTGTACATTGATGTCAAGAAAAATAATTTGAGAAACGGCAATCTTCTTCAGTACGAATCAAGCCAAACAAGTTGGTGTCACTGGAAAATCTGCCCTTTTGTAGGGGCGAAAAGTGAATACCGTATTCAGATCAGCCTGCCACATGCGCAGGCTCATCTGAGTATTCTCTTTTCCTATCAAGTTTTCTCAGGATTTACAAAAACGAAGACTCTGGTCAGACTGTTGGGATTCCTAGGACCATCTATGTCCTAACTGCAGGCATACTTGAGCTGCGACACGAAAAAACCAACAAAGTGGCATGTGCGCCAAGCCAAGACTCATATAAGCCTGGTTATTCACTCCTTTGATCAGAGTCTTTGCTGTAAGCTTATAAAGGGTAGCTAAGGGTCTAAGCTAGCTCTGTGCGGACAGCAAAGACCCTAATCAGACTGGGAGGATACCCAGGCTGATCTGAGACTTTGCTTGGCGCACATGCCACTTTGTTGGTTTTGTCGTGTCGCGGCTCACTGGTTATGTAGCCGCTCAACAAAGGTTTTGATGATGACAATAGTCCTCAGCCTGATTCAGGCAAATACTGACGTATGATTAAGGAATCCACCCTAACAATAACTCGTCTGGAAGCACTTTCTAGTTAACGGACTCAATACAATAAATGCATCATAGTGAGCAGCATAATTACTCTAGAGCCGGTCTAGAGGATGTCTTCACAATATTAACTTATATCTAACTGAAAAATATCTCATAACATTCTTCCGTGGAAGACCTCATAACGTCTAGACATGACTTCCAGCGGGAAATAAGATATTCCTGTAGTTGTTCATTTCGCATTACTTCATATGATATTTGCATATTCGAGATGTTAATTCCGTGGTTTCAGCTTTATTCTTTCAGACAAGCACCCTAAGGTGTCAGTCTCTGAAACATTGTGTCGATACTTTTATTCGTATTTGCGTCATAACAAAACAATTAACAGAGATACCCGAGCAAGGCCACAAGTTACGAAGCACGGTACCACAAAACAACGGAGGAAGACATTCAGACAGGGGCTAAGATAGCGCAGTAATGGGCCTGTATTGCGCGGAGGTTTGTCTCTTGTTTGTCACCACAGCGACTCGGGCTCGATGTCTGGCGTCGACATGTGACAAGACAGTGGTCGCACATCCAAGGTGGATGGTTTTCTTCGGGTTCATTGGCCCCCCTCGCCCCATTACCAAGAGATGTTTTGAGGTATCAGTAGTTTGAGATGAACTTCGACTTTGAGATAACGATAATTGAATGTGTTTTCATTTTTTCTAATGCATAAGTAAACAAGAATATTTGAATGCAAGAGTCTCTGTGCAAGTTAGGCATATCTGATTGTCGCATAGACAGATTATTGTGTTTGTATGTAAATGAACAAGAGATTTTTTACTAGTGGTGAGTCGGGTTACGGCGGCATTGTTCTAAAAGATGTCTACTTGGAATATTGGTTGACAAGTGGTTCATGAACTAGAATAAAATAACCATTAAAAGTGTACATTGACCTTGCATGTGATACCATTGCCATTTCATAGCGTTGCTGTTTGTCCTTGAGTCAGCTGATGTTCGTTTAGAAAGTCATGTCTTATTGTCCATAGACATTTTCTCGGCGCAGCCGAGAATAATTTCACTTTTGTTCCACATTTCATAAGAATTCATTTGTCAAATAATGCGGGTTTTTTTCTTCCGTTGTACTGCACTGCGTGAATACTAGCTCTCTGTCAGATGCTAGTTCAAAATGTTTCTCTTGTTTGGAAATTCACAGTGGAAATTTTTTCGAAAACAGGCGCAGATATTCAAAACTTTCTTTTTTCAGAGTAGATCTACTTCCGATTTCTACTTTCGGTTTAATACATACAAACAAACAGTACATCATGTTGGTAACTGTTTGGAATCAGGTCTATTTGAGATTGACCGCGGTCTATTTTGGAATTGCAAATTGGACAGCTCAATCTTGAAATAGGTCATTGTCGCTATCCAGTGTCAAAATTACGGTTACGGGTGCCTACCAACATAGCTCACTTGCGTCATATCCATGAAAGTTATTGTCAACTCATTACCTAGAGACATTTTACAAAACACACTTCCATAAAACCTGCGCCGATTATCTGTTTTTTTTTATTAAGCTTTTCCTTGGTTACGGATTTTAATCTGATCATAAAAACGACAGGCGTTGTTCTTGAATATAGAACTTATTTTCAAAATATAACATGAGTTGTTCGAAATAGCCTCTAGCAGAAAAGGACCAGTCATAAAGCGATAAAATATAATCCTTGTCTAATGGTCTGATAGTGATAATAATATCATGAAAATTTTAAGAAAATCGGTTGTAAACTGAATGAGGAATTGCAGAGAGAGACAAGAAGTTTATGACAGGACAAACAAGCGATGGACTAATTCTGATAGAAAAGGACTGATCACGACCCCGGTAAAATATGATCCCCGTCAGAGTCAGATAGTGGTAATAATATACCGAGAGTTCCATGAAAAACTGCTGAAACCTAGTAAGTAAGGCACAGACATAAATTTTCAATCAAAAGCTGCAACTCCTATAGAAAAGGTTCGATTACAACCCAGAATAAAATAACATCGACATTGGTGATACTAACCCAACAAGGCGTGGATGAGCCGCCATTGATCCATAATCCGGAGAAAAGCATTGCCGTCATTTGGCAACCTTTCCGGGGTGTAAGCGACACGTGAAAAACCGGTCCGACAATGAGCCGAAATACTAAATACACAAGTAAAAGTCGACTTGTGATGTCGATAGGCCACTAAAATGCCAAAAGTTTCCCAGTGAAAGCTGTGTTTACAAGTTGAAACCTGAAGACGTTGCGGAGACGAGAAAGCTGAATCAAAGGCTACGTTTTCTGGTAGACAATTCCAATAAAAGACCCCTATGAACATTTCTTATACATTTCTTGTTTTACAAATCAGCCTGCCATTTCGCATAGACGAAAGCTCTGTTCTTTTTTCAACATAGAGTTTCTTTTATGCCCATATACCGCTGACATAAGCTACGTTCAGACTGACCGGAGTCTCGGAAAATTGCACTTTCTTCTCGCAGCCCACTTTGCAATCTACTCGAGAATAGCCAGCTTTGTGGTTTTAGCTTGAACCGCTATATTTAACAACACAGTAACCCGTGTATATAAACTGGAGACCTCAATGAATACAAAGATGATATAGAAGTGCAGATATAAATGCAATGCTGTGATAAGTATCAGACACATACTATATAAAATGAGTAAGCAATATGCCGCTGATTTTCTAAAAATAATTTTATTATCAAGAGGCATACCTTGGCTAATGAACTGTTTTCATTCAAATAAGTCGGGCTTATTAAATTCGATATGTCCGTAAAGAATTTCAGTATCGTTCGTTTATTATAGTCGATATGTCCATAAAGAGTTACAGCATCATTTGTTTATACGAATTGAGCCGCAACACGACAAAACCAACAATGTGGTGGTGCGCCCAGCGCAAACTCAGATCAGCCTGGGCATCCGCCCAGTCTGATCAGAGTCTTCGCTGTCCGCATGTTGGTAGCTTAGACCCTTAGCTACCCTTGAGCATTAAACGAATAGTCTGGTAAAACTGGACGGATGGCCAGGCTGATCTGACATTGTTGGTTTTGTCGCGTCGTGGCTCAATTATCTTTAATACTTTTTATCTAATATGCAAAAAAAGGTGAGGAGCGGCAAAGATCAGGAACCGACAGAATCGCTTACCACACCCTACCAAAAAAAAAAAAGAAAGAAAAACGCCAATGGGAAAATAAAAAATAAAAACAGCAAAACAGCACATAAAAGGGAAACAAGACAAGCTGAAAAGCTAAGAGCAATAAATGATTGGGGAGGGGGGGGGGGGGGGGGGGGGGTAGGGGGGGGCGGGGGCGGGGCGGGATTGGAGCTGAAGATTGGTCAGTAATAAACAATTTGGGGAAGGAAGAGGGGGGCTGAAGTCGATTTTACGAGGCCGCAATCCTTCCCTTGGATTCTTTTGTGGTTCATAAACATACAAGTTGTTCAGTTCGTGTAAAAGACCTTTAACCCAACTATGGATCAAATCAGCAAACATATAAATCGAGATTAAACACTGAGATGAAATAAGATGAGCACTCGACAACAAAAACGACACTGAAACGCTTGAGAAAAAACGTCCAACAGCTGAAACCCGATGGGCCCTTCTAGAGACAGCAATGCCTTTACAATGTCTTTAAATGTGGTATTGTAAATTATGCAAACATACAGCAAACCATCATTTTCATCCATTTAATTTCACAGGATATAATTACTACTCTCTTGTTGAGGCACTCCAGCAAGTGGTTTTTCGAAGTTTATACTTAAAGGATAAAGAAACAGCAAATTCCACTTACATGGTTCAGTTTACTACCATTTCTCATAGTCAGATTTCTCCAGTAGAGTTTTTGAAATTCATTGGCATGCTCTCAAGCTTGGAAAGTAATCTCTTGCAATGTATTTTTTTCAGTTTCATAATGGCGGCCTCAAGATAACCATTATTGCTGTAGGGGTGGCATGTTTCAAGCACATTCTTGAAAATTACCATTTCATATAAAATTAACATGAAATCAGTTCAGAAGAATTTATGCTTATATCTTTTATTATATAAGTAAAAAGTATGCAAAGACCAGGAACTGAAACAATCAAAATCCAAATCCAGCCCTCAAACCATAGTTGGAAACAACTAAGATTACAAATAATCAAGATACAGAGAACATATGGCCAACCGAGTGAGCAGCTTGTTCCCAAAAGGTGGCCACTCAGCAACCCAAACCGAACCAAAAATTAATAAGAACATACATAAGGTAAAACATCACAGAAACTCTGACACCAAAAACAGGCAACAGAGAACCACAACAGAACTACCGCCTTGGAACGGTCAGTAATGAATTACTGGAGGGCTTAAATCGATTTTACAGGCCCAACCTCACCCTCAGTATTTGAAGTGGTACAAAACATTTAGTTGGTTGTTCGGTTCGCATGATAACCCTCTAACTCGTCAATGAATCATCACGGTAAACACATAAATCAAATTTCAACACCTTAAGAAGCAAAGACGAGGACTCAACAGATACAACGGGCCGTCTGACAGGTGGAGATCCCTGTCCTGCCAAACAACCCCCACAGGAAATCTGAAGCAAAAGAAGGTCACCAGTTGAGCCCCGGTGGACCAAGCAACAGACAAAAAGGCTCCGGTCCCAACCAACCAAAATATATAGCTTTAGGTCGGGGCCATCATAGAGTCTGACGCCCGATCCCCCGGTGTGCAATTAAAGAGTGCAGCAAAGTTATCAATCGTGATTGGGTTAATCACTAAGCATGCAGACTGTCGCATAACATTAAATTATACCTATCAATGATACACCCTTTGATCTGTCTGTTTTCTGGCCATCTGATACAGAGAGCCGTATCAAACTGACGTTTTCTGAATCCGTATCACTATCCTTTAAAACGAGGCTATTTCTGAGTTCCAGCTTCAGGCGCGTCATTTGTTAACGTGCATCGCAGAAACGAGAACCAGAGAAACCGGACTAGTGACGTTACGTCAACAAACACGTCAAATAGCGCGCCACAACAGCTCAGTCGGTAGCATTTGTCTCATGACTATCTAAATACCTCTGCCGAGCAGGTTCGAATCCGGGTCGATGCATTATCGCTGGCCAGTATAAATAGTTGACTGTTCCGTAAGGTATATAATAAACAAATTATTATAATAGTAACTTGATCTGGCATACTGTATCACGTCTCGTGGAGGAGCTCATACCATCGGATCACCCTCGACGCAAGCGTCTCGGGTGATCCGATGGTATGACCTCATCCACTCGACGTGATACAGTACGCCAGATCAAGTTACTATTATAATAATGTGAAAATAGCAGTTATTTTCATAAGTAATATCTTTTTGGAAAACAAAAAGATGCATAAGTGTAGCTGACACTGCAAGCAACCCTTTGCTGAAATGATCATATTTCAAAACAGATCAGGTGATTAGTGATGACATCATTTCTGTTGTGATGTCATAATAGGTGGTTCTCAGCTTAATTAAAATTAAAATGAACCTCACCAAAGGCTGGAAACCAGAAGGAATATTTTTACTATTGGAAAACCCACCTCCAAACAAATAATGATAAAAATAGACAAAAGAGGTCATGCAATATGCTGCAAGTCAGTATTTAGCTACGAGAAATGGTTTTGGGTATGTTAAACCTAAAATTTTGATATTTAAGCATCTTTAAAGAAAAAAGTTCCACTCTAATAACCACTTGCTGGAGTGCCTCAACAAGAGAGTAGTCCGGACAATTCTGACAATGACCTAAGAAACAGGCGATCCGCTTTCATCCAGCTAGGCTGCGTTTATCTTATTGTTTTTTATCTTTTGTGAATGATTAATATCGAGCAACTTCACTTTGTCTTTTCTTTAAACTTAACGGCCAAAGGGTTCTCTATTTTGACATCAAGACAACCTTTCTGTATTTCTCCATGTTGTGTTATTACCCGCAGGGATATTACGGTTTATTGATAAACCGCCATGCCTACTGACATTTTTCAAAAAAAAAAAAAAAAAAAAAAAAAATACAGAGACAACTTTTGACTTCCTGTTTGCTTCCATGGACGACGCGAGGTCTTGATGACCGAATTTTTTCCTTTAAGAATTGACCTCCATTGAGAAAGGAGACCAAAAAAAAAAATAAATAAATAAAATGGTGAAGTTTGAAAATCCATCAATTCACTTTAGGTACAAGCGTGTCATCTCCATCACATTTTCAACTCCTCGACACTTATGGTTGTTTTATTAGATAATGCACGTGTTCATAAGTCTGTCTTGACTGATTATGCGATTCAGATTAGGATATTGCTGATTTCATTTAGATATAAAAAGTCTGAAAGGACATCGATTTTTAAAGTTTAAGCCTTTGCACCAGAAAGGAGTGTATAAATTACAGAATATTTTTCCGAGGACGACATCAGTGAGACTCGACCTGAAATAAATTTTGAAATAAGAAACTCCAGTGAATCTTAATTTTTGAATTTGAGCCGCGACACGAGAAAACCAACAATGTGGTCGTGCGCCCAGCACAGACTCATACCAGGCTGGGTATTTGCCCAGTCTGATCAGACCTTCTGCTAAGCGCTTAAAGGGTAGCCAAGGCACTAAGCTACCTTCATGCGGACAGCGAAGACTCTGATCAGACTGGGCGGATGCCCAGGCTGATCTGAGTCTGCGCTGGACGCTCGGTTTTCTCGTGTCGCGGCTCATTTATTCATATGACATTTGCAAGTTTCAGATTTGAGTCTATGCGTCTTCTCTGAAAATCAAATTGACCTCTAAACAGAGAAATCCAAAAAAAAAAAAAAAAAAAAAAAAAAAAAACACTCAACGCTAATTACTTAAAAGTTGCATATAAACCGGGAGAAGATTTGACTAAATGATTATATTCCTATTCCATCAAAGGTTAAGTATCAGTTTGAAACAGATAGTCGGGACTTTTGATAGGTGCTATCATATCTGTGAACACAGTAATGAGACGTGTGACTGAACTTTTTGGACGAGCCTAGTTAGGCCTCAGATCGAATAACCCCTTAAATTTTAGTCTAATCGTAGTTTTGTTGTTATGTGATATTTCACTGATAAATTGCATGACCCTGAGCAGATTATAAGCTCGTTGTTTAGAAGGTTGTACGCATTAATCCGATTTAAGCTCCAATAATTTACACTGCTGTCGTTCTAAGCGGCAACCTCTTTTTGCAAATCCCGCTGGTTGTATTTTTTTCTTTCATTCATTGATATCATCTGCATAGCTCCCGATTCTATATTTCTGTTAACTTTTATTTTTATGTGACTTGTTTGTGATGCTGATATGACCTTCAGCAGCTTCCCACTTTGCTTTCTGTTCTGTCTGTTGTACTAACAAAATCTACATGAATCACGACGAAATCTAAAGCGAAGGTTGAAGCGCCACCTCCACCTCCGCACCCCCCACCTCCCCACCACCACTACACACGCAGAAACGTATTACTCGGCGTTCCATTGCAGTGTTTCCGTTGTGACTTATCGATGGTATTATTTGTTGTATTTTTATACACCTTAACTATATTTCAGAAGGAATTCTTCATAAAGCGTTTTTCGCTACATGGAATTTAGCTCCTGCCAGTTCATTCATCACTAGATGGACGGCGAAAATTAAGTTTCAATTAATAAATGAACTGTCAATAAAACGTATGTTTTGTCAATGCCATGCGCTAAAAGTATTTTTTTGTGCAGGAGCAGGGCCGTATCTTATGTTTTACAAACTGGTGGCGCAATCTCATTGCTTATACATGTATTAGTATTGACAATGAAATATGCTTAATGCAGTATATTCATTGAATGAACATTTGAAATAAAATAAGATGAAATCAATTGCTTATTTCTCTCTCAAAGCTTCAAGATATGTCTGATAAACATATCGGTGAACAAGCAGGCCATGACGTGGAGCAATATAAGCATTAAGTGCATGCATTAGCCTTGCATATGAGCCGCGACACGACAAAACCAACAATGTGGTTGTGCGGCCAGTGCAGACTCAGATCAGCCTGGGCATCCGCCCAGTCTGATCAGAGTCTTCACTGTCCGCATGGATGCAGCTTAGACCCTTAGCTACCCTTCAAGCCTTAAGCGAAGAGTCTGACCGGACTGGGCGGACACCCAGGCTGATCTGAGTCTGCGCTGGGCGCACAACCACATTGTTGGTTTTCTCGTGTCGCGGCTCATATCATATCGGTTCCATTTCCTAGGTCTGCTGAATAATCTTTTATACCGATTCTGTTTGGCCTTGAGTTATATGATTTTCGTTTTGGAAGTCACGAAACCCCGACCTAAATATACATGCTTCTATTCCCATTGAGCATTTCTTATTAACATCGGTGCGGTAGCAGACACAAACTGATTTAATGTTCTAAAATACAACATAAACAAGTATTCTAGAAATCAAGAAGTTTGTTTATCTACTTCGCCGAGGAGTTGACTATTTCATTCTTAGTTTTAAGAAGTATGGATGCAAAGATGGATATTCCCGAGATTAAGATTACTCCTTGTGAAAGGTATGTCATTATACATGTATATTGTTTAATGTTAAAACGGCTGTCAAGTTACGCTGACTGCAAGAAGACAATTCAGAGTTCATTTAAAGTATAGTCCGCAGCGACATGTATATATTTAAAGTAAGTCTCTTTTCTCGGCAAAAGTCAGCTTACATCGTACTTATTATCCGAATGCCCGCACGATTTGCTGAGACGTTGACGCTTTTAGTTCATCATGTCTGCAAATTTTCTGAAATTCTGAAATATGGACTCTTTACTTTAATGATATATACAGTAATCGTTGAACAAATAGGAAGGAAAAAAAAGAAAGGAAGAAAGAAAGAAAAACAAAACTTTCGAGCTCCAATGAAATTATATAGAGTGTCCGGCACAATCTTACTGATTGCGAAATATCTTGATGGCGAAATATCTTGAGTTCACATCTAAAATAGTTACGGCTATTCTGTTACTTTATATATTATTGTCGACCTCAACTAGGGTCGGAATCTGTCCTCGAAGTTTGCATCACACCGATGCAATTAATGTACAGTATAAATTCGCATAAAGGGACGATGGGAAAATACCCAGACTTTTGCTCTTTCTCAAAACCGTACAGTTTTTTTCTAAATTCTTTTGATTATGTTTCAAAGAACTCTCTACCTACGTTTGTGCGGTTTTGTATTCCCGTATTCCCTCTCAAACCATGAGGTATACCTTCGGCTGAGGTACCAATTTACAGCTGAAATCAAATGTCATATTTCTCATATGGTCTCATATTTGTTTCCGGCGAGCCTTTTTCAGCTCTGGAAACAAATAAAGGTCAAGAGGTCAAGATCAGGGCTGTATATAGGGTGGGACAATAATTGAAGGAAATGATAAGAGCCGCGACACGACAAAACCAACAATGTGGTTGTGCGCCCAGCGCAGACTCAGATCAGCCTGGGCATCCGCCCAGTCTGATCAGAGTCTTCGCTGTCCGCATGGATGCAGCTTAGACCCTTAGCTACCCTTCAAGCCTTAAGCGAAGAGTCTGGCCGGACTGGGCGGGCACCCAGGCTGATCTGAGTCTGCGCTGGGCGCACAACCACTTTGTTGGTTTTCTCGCGTCGCGGCTCATAAGTTCTGCTGTAGATGAGTAAGTATGAGCGGGGACATTGTCATGCAAAAAAGGACATTTTTTCAGGGGTATCCTGGGACGCAACTTAAGTCCATGGCAACCTTAACACCTATCCTGTTTGAATGCTCAAGACTTTGTGTATAAACACATCTCTCATTGAAAACAAAGTAACAACAACAACAAAAATGACCCATATATAGCCGATAGAATGTAGTTTAGCTCATGTATAATATATATGGGTAGCTGCACCTGGGAAGATACTGAGAACGTGAAAAGTATTTTCCGATCACCCCTCGTAGATGTTTGTATCAGTCCCGACAGCAGTGAAAAACTGGGCCAATTTTTTTCTTCTTTTCGCTCACTAGATATTTTAAATAAACGGAATACGATATCCACTAGATCAGGTTCATCTGCATTAGAAAAATACAATTTGTAGTCTGATGTATGTTAATAAAAACATGAAATGATAAGTTTGACTTCGATGATAATTGTCAGATATGTACATTAAAACGATTTGCGAAAAAACAAAATACGGTTTATTTCATATTTATGACCTGGCCCCGAGGTTATAAAACTTTTTTCATGCTCAACTCAGCTGAGCATGAAATTTTACCTGCTGATAAATAGCAAATTACTGATAAGTACAGTTGTCTTGCTCTGTTTAGCTGAGTATGAAATTTTCTCTGCTTATGAATATGAAAATGCCAACATTAGTTGGCATTTTCATATTTATTAGCAGAGAAAAATTTCATGCTCAGCTGAGTTGAGCACGAAAAAAGTTTTATAACCTCGGAGCCAGAATGAGTAAAATGCAGCGGAGGACGTTTTATGTCCGCGCCACTGACAGTATGCGTCCACAGTTCCAAATATACGCACATCTTGTGCTGTTTGCAGACAAGACCAAGACCCATAAATCATAATTAGCTCTGTGGACATTGTGATTTTTTTGTTCGAAAAAAAGTGTGTGTCGGGTGTGTGTGGGGATGGTAGGGGTGATAGGTTGGGGGCAAACAGCATCTCTTTTATACAATACAGAAACGGAATGCACACCAGAAAAAAAATAAAAACAGAAAAAGCGGCAAACAGCCTATGTAGTAGCGTAGTCACTGTAGTGTATATATCACATTGATTCCTATCTGACAGTTGCACATTTAAAGTCAATAAGCAAGGTGTTGGTGATGCTCTAAAGAGATAACCTTCCATTCAAATTAGTAATAAATCATTTTAATGAACAGATTAGGTATTTAAAGTAAGCCCATTAAACCAATTTAGTCTAACATACGCTACCTTAAATGCACTGTTTAATCAAGTTTGTAGTATTCTGTTTAAGTAACCGATTAATACGCATTAAAAAAATACAGAGCCGCCTTTTTCTGTCCAAAAAGAGTTATTATTCATATCAAAATCAAATGGTTATCATTCAGTTTTTTTACTAGTATTATATACTTAGACGATACGAGATTGTTTGATTTTGACACTAATCTAGTTTGCTTTTTGTCGCCATGTCTAGAACTGAACACCTGAAAAATATGAAATGGCATAAAATCTGATGTAAAATCATGCTTTGATAATGTATGTCCATAATTGTGTACAGTTTTTTGCAAGAAGATTTTGCGCAGCAAATTGTGAATGCACTTACATGGATTTTTGCAATAGTTTTGTATTTATACCAGAGCAAAGTAACCTAGTGGCATATATAAATTATTACCAAGCCCATAGGATTGGGTCTGGACCTTTCAAAACCCCTGTGCATGCATTTGTTACAGTATTTATCTCTTTTGATCAGTTACTTTAAAAATAGTATTTCATATCTAAATTTTGGAAGGAAAACCTTGTCCAAATGCTTCATGCTGCATTCGCGTGATAATTCTTTTGTTATAGCACTTATTTTGAGACTAACATAGACATCTAGGTCTAAATATGTCTGTGCAACTGGAACAAGGGCGAAGCCAAATTCATGTCTTGGTTCAGAGTTAGTGTAAAAGATATATGTCAGTAGAATAAGTAAGAAAATGGAGACTGTGCCAATACCATGACAGTTCAGTTTTCACAGATCATTAACAAGATTTAGGCGTCTGTTTTGCCAGTTTTAGGTTGGAAACTCTATTGCAAAAGACTCAGTCAACCCGAGGCTGCTGTTTTCGTTTTTCTGACGTGTTTCTCGCTTGCAGAAGATCTTCCGTCAGAGTTTATTGGAGCCGCGACACAACAAAAATAACAAAGTGGTTGTGTGCCCAGCGCAAACTCAGATCAGACTGGGCATCCACCCAGTCTTGTCAGAGTCTTCGCCGTCCGCAAGGGGGCAGCTTAGACCGTAAGCTACCGTTTAGAGTCTGATTTGAGTCTGCGCTTTGCGCACAACCACTTTGTTGGTTTTCTCGTGTCGCGGCTCATTTTACTAGATCATTTCATCTGACAATAAAAGTCAGAACTTCTCAATTCATGAACGACTGAAAAAATGAAAATCCTAAGCAGTCTGGGGACTTGCGGTTAGCCATTACACACATCTGTGATGGTAAGCCATAACTCTAACGGTCGGTTTTCAGGCCAACGCACTAAAATGGCAATTTAACCCACTGGCAGTGTTCAGTATGACCTGTCTACACTTAAAATTGATATTTGGTCCAACCCTTAACTATTCTCAGTATAAACAGTCTGTGTCTTGATTATTTCTGCAGAATTATGGTCAAAATTAGGTAAATATTGGTGTGTATTTGGCTTGTTTTATTTTGAAGAAAAATACATGTTTACATTTTTTTCTATTCTGTTACGATCAAAATTGTCTACAATGCTTTCTTTATCGCATCAGATGCTAAGTGTACGAGTTACTCAAGGTTTTGCACCAGTTTCTCCGTTGACAAGTACTTGAGGGTTTCTGGTTTTGTTATGGTCAGCCATAACACCAGAAGAAACTGACATTATGGCTTGCCATCACGTTTCATCCTTCGGACATGTAGTGACATCTTGTGGTAAAAATTCAGTAATTATGTTATGGTAAGCCATCATGTCAGTTCATTTAAAGTGCAAGGTTAACCATCACAATTACGCGTGAAGGAAATCCATAAGTCCCCAGACTGTTAAGTTACGGTCTCAAATTTCAATAAACTGTTTCGGTATCATCGTTTGGAGCTCCTCCCGTACACTAATGTATTTGTCTAAGCGATGGCTCTAACTAAAATAGATTATCATCAACATTAATGCTTTATTTGCTAGTAATATGGGGCGTAGGCAGTGTTGCAACATCACATTACTATGTTAAAATTAAACTCTTAAAAAGTTCCTTCAAGAGCAGGGAATACATACAGAAGTAGGAACATGGGCCAAACTACGTAGTTTCGGCTAATAAAGCCTCCTCGGTGACTCTGACAATATCTGGTGACGAAATTAGAAAAAAAAGCATACTGTAATTTCTAAATTTTAATTGGGCAGTCGATTCAAAGACTGATTAGTTACAAAAGGATTCAAATAATATAAAAGACGATGATCTAGAATAACAGTCTAAATCGATCTCAAATTTTAGATACTCAAACCGAGTCAGCTACTTTTATTTTTTGTTTCGTTTCTTGCTTCCAGAGGATCTTTCTTCAAAACGGACAATAAATGCATTGCCAAAAAGCTTTACAGATCTCATCGTTTAGGTTGCAGAAACGTCTGTTAAAGACGCCGCGCCTTGTAGGTTTATAAATATAACCCACATCATGTGATTTCCAACAATTTGGCATTCATCACATGCAAAGGCTCTGATCAGACTGCACTACAGTGTAGCAGTGAAGTCTGATTAGAGCCTTCCCTAGTCACCTCAGCCTCCTCTGGAAGAGGCACAATCTATAGAGCCAGTGGTGAGGTTTCTGATAACCTTTTGAAATGAGAAGGATGATCTGAATATCACATGACAAAATTGCCACATAGTTGGAAGTCACATGACACGGCTCATATATAGGTCGTCTAATGCACTTCAAATTAGAATCAAAATGAAAAATCATTGCGTGTCAAAGTAGATCTGTAACTAATAATGCAATGCAGCGATATAAAAAGAAGATACTCATTGTATTTAAAGTCAATGAGCGAGCTGTCATGATATTCTGTTGAGAACCTTGTGTATGAATGCTATTGATGAACTTGTGCATTATTTTAGTCAAATTAACTAAGCCAATTAATTTAGCTTTGTCCGTATTCTAATAACATATCTTGTATTTTTATTTAGCAAACTTATAGGGTTAAGTCATGTGAATTCGGACAGCAGGTAAATTCAGACAGTGACATTGTTTCCTTTATATGTCAGTTGATTGGAGTTAATACAAAATTAACTGGCCAAACAGTGAAAATCCTGATGAGACGGCTCATTATGAGCCGTCTCATCTGGATTTTCACTTTTTTAATGGTATGTCCGAATTTACCAGCTGTCCAAAGTAACCAGACTCGACCCTAGCCCAACTATACTATTTGGCAGTCAACGGCTAATTCATTCTTATCTAGAATAACGTTTGGCGTTTTCAGCTGACATCACAACTTTCGACAAAGATTCCTGTTTGACTTAGAATAATTTGTAATCTTTCCCTTCTTTGAATTATACAGCATTTGCAGCTGCCACATAGTACTTTACAGCAGACATAATCAAGAATATTGAAAGCAGAAAAAAACAGTATCCTTAAGACGGAAAAAGACTTAAATTGCAGACTCTGCTTGTTGAAGCTACCAATAAGCAGAAGTGAAATTCAGCAAAAAAAACAAAACAAAACAACAACAAAAGGCAAAACAAACAAAACAACAACAACAAAAAAAAAACAATAAGAAAAAGAACAAAAAAAGAAAAACCAAACAAAAAACAAACAAACAGACTAACATAATACGCAGAGCATAATAAAGCTTCATGAACAGGGGAAAAACGCTCAAAGGTGCCGCACTGCTTACTTCGAACCCTTTGGGACCAAAATAACACATGCTGTTAGTACTTGGATCTTATAAATGTTGCATTCGGAAATTCTTTTGCATGGAGCCACGTGTTCATTTCAAATTTAAAAGTTTTATAATTATGAAATATGTGATATGCTACCTGATTGTGATAAATAGCTTTCTGTGATTTTAAGAATATTTTTTTCTTTTTCTTAACCTCGCAGGAGTGACCCAATATACGCAAACAAAGGCAAAGCCTTGTTCAGAGAGAATTTCGGTCACCAAGGTTCCAATAGTTTATGATTGTGTCGCAATGTATACACAAGTGCATGAGGCGGCCTTGCACATGCGATTGGCTCCACTGCGCTGCTAAAAATAATTGATCAATATCAATTAAATCAAGAAGTCACAAAAATCGGCTTACTAATCATGCTCCCATTTCGCGACTCTATTTTTGTTTTTAACCAGAATGGTTGCTGTCGAACAACGGATTTAAGATAGAGACTTCTTATTGAAATTGTTTCGAAAGTGAAAGTACATGAAGCTGCCATAAATTTGTTCAAGTGTAAACGATGAAAAATGAGTTTGTCAAATGAATCAAATGAACTTATAGAGTAAGTCAGTAATTTTAAAGTTTGCTTTTTGAGTATTTTCTAATTCACGCTTTGCTTTGTTTTGTTGAATATTGTAGTCGGTGACTGGATGAAAGAATAGATGGATGGATGATTTAGGTATAGCTTTGACTTAAATATTCATGTATCAGAGCATAGATAGCTGGAATGATTCGGGGTTTTACCAGCATTCCATATAATACTTTTGGTCAATATAATCATTCGACGGAACAGCTATTTCTGCCAACCATCATTCAATGGATACCGTTTTCGAATCAGGGCAGATTTATGGCTGCATAAAGAGAGTGATGAGCGCTGTCCTCCATATGCTGTGCCCAAGGCCTCAAGTTATGCCCCCTGTCTATTTGGGCAGAAAGCGAGACCTGCTTGTTTGATGCATAGATTTAACTTATCAGTATCTCAGTCCTTATCGGGTTCACCCGACATTAAAACATTTTGGTTTTCATGAGTTGGGTTTGCTTGTTTCCATTTCTATGCCCCCGTGACGATAGTCAGGGGGCATAACGTTTTACCCCGTCCGTCTGTCTGCCTGTCCGTCCGTCGCACATTAAAGAGTTTGTATGATCAACTCCTTCTACAGTTTTTAAGCTATCGATTCGAAACTTCGCACAAACGTTGCAGGCATGTTGAAAATGCGCATGTGCATTGAAAATATGCATGTGCCTTTTTGAGGAGAAAAAAAAATCATTTTTGACAAAATTACAGCCTTTGCGGACTTAGGAATTGTTACAGTTTCTGGCTAATTTTTACAGGTTTTGGCTAATGCAGAATGGCAAGCTTGTATAATCAACTCCTCCCACAGTTTTAAGCCATCAATTCGAAACTTTGCACAACAGTTCCAGACATATTGAAGATGTGCATGTGCCTTTTGAAGAAAAAATAGAGGATATTTGACTTTTTCAGTGTAAGATCGATTTTTATTTCACCGAATGAACACCAAAAGCGGTATTTTCACGAGTGGCGAAGCCACGAGTGAAAATACCACTTTTGGTGTTCATGAGTGAAATAAAAATTCATCTTACACTAAAAAAGTCAAATTTTCTATTTCTTTTATGCATGAAAATCGCATTAATTATGTTTATTCAAGAGCGTCAGCAATCACGACAGAAATACAACTTTTTTTCTAGCCGTTTTGCGTCAATTTTGATTCTTCCAGCGTGTTTATTGGGTATGATATTGGTTGTAAACATTGTTTGCAACTTAAAAATAGTTTAAAAGTTCATTTTGATCATCAGATCTCAAGAAATTTGCTATGAAAGAATGCCTACAGGGGACTAAGGCGGTCTGACGTCGCGTGCAGTAACAATGTTACCTTTGCGCTTTAAGTGACGTCATTAACGTCGTAATGACGTGCAAACATGCGTGACGTAATTTTTGTCAAGCAAGATAAGATTTAGCCAAGTAATCAACAAAAAACTTCAGGCCATTTCACAAAATTCCTATTTCTGAAACAGTGAAATCGAAAGTGATAATTTCACTGTTTGAAACAGTGAGATTATCAGTTTCGTTTTCACCGAGAAATCTCTATAATTCATTGTAAAGTATAAAAGAAAAAGTCATTTTTTGACAAAAAAAAAAAAAAAAAAAAAAAAAAAAATACGGTTATTTCGGGGTAGCTAATACAGAATGGTAAGTTTGTATATTCAACTCTTCAATTAATTACTAATCAATTTGAAACTTAGCGTAGATATTACAGACATATCGAAGATGCCTTTTTGAAGAGAAAGCATTTATTTTTGACAAAATTAAGAGTTTTTAAACTTTGAAAAATTATTACAGGTTCCGGCTAATACAAGATGGCAAGGCTGTCAGTTGAAAATTTAGCACAGATGTTTCAGACATATTGAAGATATTCATGTGTCTTTTTAAGAGGACAAATAATTTTGACAAAATTACGGCCTTTTCCAACTTAGCAATTTTTCAGGTTTTGGCTCATACAAATATGACAGATTGTATAATCAACTCCTTCCATAGTTCTTACGCAATACAGGATGACAAGTTTGTATATTTAATGTTGTCAGCAGCATTTAAACAATCTCTGAGACCTTTCACAGATGTTACCAACATATTAAAGATATGCACATGTCTTTTTGAAGTACAAAAGTGGGGGATGGTGTAGTGAGAGAAGAGGAGAAGTGGGGGATAGGCGCAGCACGGTGGCATCATCTGTGTCTTACAGACTTAATTTTCTAGTTCAAGACAGCGATTTACACTTGCTTATTTGTAGAAAAAGTAGTTGTTACTGTTATTTGTTCTGGTTGTCCTTGTTGGTGATTTCGTTAATCTGTTGTATGAGTGGTGTATTCAGTTGGGATAGCTGAATGACCATCTGGGAAAGAAATGTTCATTCGCCGTAGCGTGCGTGTATTTCGTGTACTGTTGTCAACTGATGTACAATCAAACCAGGGTCCAAGGCTATAAAACTTGAGAATAATCTCAAACTCAAAATAAAGCACACTGATTGGCTGCTTCCGAGCATGTGCTCAGAAGCAGCCAATCAGTGTGTTTTATTTTGAGTTTGAGAATGTACTGTCTGACGGGGTCACCCAAGGGAAGGATAAAAATTGTCTTCTTTAGACTGGTCACCCCTAAATACAGGTTCTTTTGCACTGTTTATTGGTTTATGGGTCCCAGAAAATGAAGCAGCTTAAGACAAGTGATCCCTCAATAGAGATGGCTACATAAGCAGGTTTGACGATATATACTTCTTTCCATTTTGGTCTGAGGGCTGGATATTGGATCTGATTGTAATAGTTTCTGATCATTGCTTATCCTTTTTACTATCCATTTTAGTGTAAACAATATTTTATTCAAATTACTGTACATATACGAAACAATACAAATTCACAATAAGATAGCCTATTTTACAATAGCTTGAAAGGGATCCAGAAGAAATTCTTGCGACTTGTATAATCTGTATCCCATTACTATCCATTTTCATGTTCCTTTTTACAAGACGCTTTATCTTTCGCTTTTTCTTAATCTGGAATTTAGATTTCAAGAGCACGTCAACCTACCCGTCCTTTCCTGCTCCCTTTTCCAAGCCCATGTCCAAACACTTCCAAGTTTGCCAACACAATCCAATAAGTTACTTCAGCAAGTTCTTAGGAAAAGAAGAAATACAACATCGCTGCTAAGTCTCGCATATTTGTTAGCATTATCGGAACAAATGCTGTCGGACATAATGTTAGACACATTTATAAGGGCTCTGCTCTGAATAGTGCCGTAATTTTGTTGTTTGCAAACAAATTTGACTGAAATACGTACTCGTATGTAATAAAAAGACGGTCTTAAACACGAGATCTTAGTTTTGTTGCAACATGTTGTATCACTGTTACATGCTTGTGACACCATAAATAGCCCTAGATCAGCAGTAACAATCAAGCTGTACAAGCTAGTGTCAAACATTGCCATTGATCATGAATTTTCCTATTGAACAAAACAATCCGAGATAAACAGACCACATTATTCTCAAAGAATTAACAGTTAAGTAGCTAGCAGCCTATTTTATAATGTTTCCATGGATATATTCTTTTGTTATCTTCTTATAACATAAAAACTTCTGAAACCAAAGGGTTCCGCGATGCAAATGTGTTGATAATGATTCACATTGTCTTGTCATGGCTGAAACAGAAAAGTCTGGTTCGGTTGGTATAATAACATTTATATTTGGACAGTTAAAACTATACTAGTCATTTCGCATTTTTACGGAGAAAGGAAAACTAGACAATATTGAACCGATTACTGTTACCATTAGTAACATAATAATTGAAAGTATCAGCCTCATGCCGACATGAGCAAGAGGGCACCAAGGAATAGATTTGGGGGGTAAGTATTTTGTTTTTCAGTCGGTCTTATATGTTTCTGTTTCGTGTTGTTTTATCATAACTGCAACAGTAGCATTACAAGGTACCGTACAAATAAAACTGTATGGAGAAACTAGATTTTATTGTAAAACATGAAAGAGTTTTGACGATGGTGTTTGACTTGAGATCCGATAAATTGTGTTTATTTCTGATGTTGTCATCGTTATTGCAAGTTCAGACTGTATTATGTATTGCTTCAAAAGTAGTGATGAATCGACGAAACTGTCATGAAACTGTGGACCAGATTTCGGAGAGTTAGATAACCTGTTGTGCACATACAGGCTAAATTGGTGGGATAAACTGTGTTGTAACGCCATGACAATGTTCAATGTTGATGTTTGGTATGTTCAATGTCTTCTCAGTTCACAGAGGATATAAAACGAGGGGTCATTTGATATGCACTTTCGTGGCATTTGGCAATTTCATTTTGCTTATATGAAATGAAAAGACGTTCAGGATTCTATTCATCATACAAGCATTTGTTTACTGTCTGTAGGCATAAAAAGTTGTCATAATGCAATAACATTTGAGTGTAACATACACTACGTAATCGCATTACGTCATTGCATTTACAGGATAACACTATTCAGAATTAACTCTATGGTTAAAATTACGAAAAATGACTAGCAGTTAAATTCCACATGTGCCACATCAACTAGATTAACACTGCTTGCTGAACTAATGTCAACCCAGAGCAATCAACCAACCAATGCTTCTAAAGGTTTCAGCTGTTGCCGACTTTTGCAATCTGGACCGAAAAGGAAGGCTTCACGCGGGTTAAATAAAGTACACTGCTCAAAATATTTAAAGGAGCACTGTACATAATATCCAAAAGTCTTTATATAAAACTCTTCATCATCAAAGCTAATGAATAGGTTTGGCATCAATGTCTAATAGATACTGATGTGTGCTCCTTTAAATATTTTAGCTGTATATACAGCCATACAGGTTTACTTGCCAAGGAATACGGCATTTTTGAACTTAGACATTTTCATACTCAGACCAACAATATAGCTATTTGAAATAGAGCTACAATAGACACTTTAGTGATGCAAACTGCCAGGCATCGCATGGAAGCATCATGCGTGTCTTTATTTATTCAAGATTGTTTAACAACAATACAGTATATATACAACAAAACAACAGGATTTGATAGTAAGCTTGTAGCTTATGTTAATCATCTCCTGAAACAGGACAGTTTTCTAGATATATTACATAATTTAGATTTAATGAACACATAAAGAAAATCCAAAACACGTGACACAATCCTAAGAATATAATTCTGATATGTTCCGAAACATATTAATACAAGTTGTTAATATTTATAGTTTATTTGGAAAAAAACAAAACACCATTATTCTGCGCTCCCGTCTGTTGACGATATAATTTTATTCAATTTCCGACACAAGCAACAAATATCGTTTTGATGATGTGCTTGTTAGATTTCTAACAAATAACGAGCACTTTCATGATAAAATGTTTCCTTTTTGAAAAAAAAATGATCGTGGTTACTCGCTCGGTAAAACACAGTTATGTTTGGGTAATCAGTCTTTCACAATTACATGTATATAAGTAGACCCGGTAGCTTAGTGGGTTAAGCGCTGGCATGCTAATCTAACAGTCCAGGGTTCGAATCCGACTGGAGGCGGAAATCTTTCCGACCTTAAACGGGTTTCTATTGCACACAACCTTTAATTATCACCGTCCCATCCTGATATGACTGAAATACTGATGCAAAATCGCAAGTCATCCATTCGTCCATCCACATAAAACATTTTTGACAGAGCTACGGGCGGCAGAGCTTACCAATTTCTTATACACGTTTGTCAGCAAATAGATTTAAGCCGCGACACGAGAAAACCAACAATGTGGTTTTGCGCCCAGCACAGAATCAGATCAGCCAGGGCATGCGCTTAGTTTGATCAGACTCTTTGTTAAGTGTCCAAAGGATAGCTAAGGATCCAAGCTACATCCATGCGGACTGCGAGGACTCTGATCAGACTCGGCGGATGCCCAGGCTGATCTGAGTCTGCGGTGGGCGAACAACCACATTGTTGGTTTTCTCGTGCTCATTTGTTTCAGAATCGTCTCATCTAAACCATTGGTGCTGTCTGTCTGTATAGCTGTTTGCGGTAAATGCTTGTAAGAGTAGCTCTCTTATTTCTGAAATGCGGTCAAGCACTGTTTTTCAGGGACGTTTGACGTCAATATGAACTTCTGAGAAAACATTTCTCGGTTAATCTAGTCGAAGACACCATATGCATTTTGTAAAAAGACAGTCTCTTGTCACCTAAATTTCAGTAGTGTTCGTGTTGAGGTGTTGTAAAAATTGCTACAACCAAGAAAATGTGTGTCCTGACACCTCTACATACGCACTACAGTTTTTAACCCATTAATGCCTAGCACCCCAAAAGTGGGATAAAGGTAGACAGTGCAAACCGAGATCAGATGCCGCAAACGCGGCATCTGATCAGGGTCTACACTTTTTGCATACGACAAATGGGTATTTTTTCTCAAATTAAAACAAAAACAATAAAAACATAAACTAAACCTAAAACCCCTTAAATGACAAATGGACTTGTCCAATATATACAGATAGAAGAGCCCACTAGGCATTAATGGGTTAAAAGCGGGTGTTGTTTGTTGGATGACGAACATGATCATTTGTCCTCTGGGGAACAGGCCATATAAAAGTATTGGCGGACACGATGCAAACACTGATCTGATCGCTACGTTGCTGAAGCAATCCTGTCCAAACCTACAGACTTATTATGGTAATTCATAGCTGAAGCTCCTGACAATCCAGGATTCTGTCAGATTTATTTTATAATTTGCTTTAACATTGTCTCAGAATCGATCAGTTTTCATTTCCGTTAATGTTTCTTTCCCTTATCCAGATAGAAAAAGGACTGAAAGTTTTCAAAGACAATCTATCAATTATTTCATCGTATTTGTAAACAACCACAGGCGAGGTCAAGGTCATTTGAAATGTTCGGATACACCATAATGGTTTTGACGCATTTTCACATTGCAATTAAATAACCTCAAAGGCAAAAAAAAAAAAAGTAAAAAAAAAGGACCACGTTTTGAATGTTCATATTTTGCTTGTTGTTGATACATAGGTCTAAAATTTTGCATCATTGTTTTTCACTTGACGTACAATAATGTGGTATAGTAAAATTTCTGACTGAAACGCTTGACCAGAGATACTAAACGTAGGTATTGATAAAGCACTTTTTCCTTGTGCACCATACTTGCTGTCAGTCGGTATTTGAGTTTGCAATTGTTTTTCTACACAAACCAAACGTTTGCATTCCGTTAACACGCTCAAACGGCTCCCAGAGGCCGACATAAAATGAGCCGCGACACGACAAAAAGAACAGTGGCATGTACGCCCAGCGAAGACTCAGATCAGCCTAGACATCCGCCTGGTCTGATCAGGGTCTTCGCTGTCCGCATGGAGCTAGCTAAGAGCCTTAGCTACCTTTAAAGCGGGGGTGGTTGGGTGGTGCGATGGTGCTGTATATAACTTCCAGTGCCGGGGCGTCCTACTGATTTGGAACAATAGTAGGGCAAGGGCCTTCTGTGCTTGCAGTAGGTGCGGGTGGGGGTTGTTAAGACATTTTTTTCTCTCGTCTATCATTATTCTTCTTTCTCCCTCTCTCTGGGAGACGGTCCGATATAGACTGAAATACTGTCTCAAAGGGCCGTTAAACCCAAGACAACCAACCAACCAACCAACCAAACCTTTAAAGCGCAAGCAAAGACTCTGATCAGGCTAGGCGAATGCAGAGGCTGGTCTGGGTCTTCCCTTGGCGCACATGCCACTTTGTTAGTTTTCTCGTGTCTCGGCTCAAATGTTGCTATTGGAGGATGTTGCAGACTGTCCGCTCAACGCAACCGGCGTCTGGGTCATTGATATTCATTAGAGCCATGATTGGCGATGACTTCTAAACTTTGACGATAGTCAGGGGGCATTATGTTTTACCCCTGTCCGTCCGTCGCGCATAAAAAAAGTTTGAATAATCAACTCCTACAGTTTTTTTTAGCAATCAATCTGAAACTTTGCACAAATGTTACAGGCATACTGAAGATAAGCACCTTTCTTTTTCGAGAGGAAAAAAATCATTTTTGACAAAATGACGGCCTTTACGGACATAGAAAATTTTACAGGTTCTGGCTAATACAGAATGGCAAGTTTGTATAATCAACTTCTCATACAGTTTATAAGCTACCAATTGGAAACTTTGCGCAGTTTTTTAAGACGTATTGAAGATGTGCAACTTTCTTTTTGAAGAGAAAAAAATCATTTTTGACAAAATTACGGCCTTTACGGACTTAGAAAGTTTTACAGGTTCAGGCTAATACAGAATGGCAAGTTTGTATAATCAACTTCTCATACAGTTTATAAGCTATCAATTGGAAACTTACTTTGCACATTTGTTTCAGACATATTTAAGATATGCATGCGTTTTTTTGAAGAGAAAAAGCTAATTTTTTACAAAACTACAGCCTTTTATAAACTTAGAAGTATTTGGGGTTTTGATTATTACAGAATGACAAAATCGTATAATCAACTCCTTCCACAATTTATTACTAATCAATTTGAAACTTCCCGTATATTTTACAGACATATTGAAGATGTGCATATGCCTTTTTGAAGAGAAAACATTTATTTTTGACAAAATTACGAGCTTCTTAAACTTTGAAAATCTACAGGTTCTGGCTATTTCAGGATGGCAAGTTTGGACAATCAAACTGTCCCAAGGTTAATAAGCTATCAGTTTGAAATTTAGCACAGATGTTCCTGACATATTGAAGATATGCATGTGTCTTTTTCAAGAGGAAAAAATGTTTTTGAAAAAAATATCAAGGCTTTTCAAACTTAGCAATTTTTCGGGTTTGGGCTAATACAAGATGACAACATTGCATAATCAACTCCTTCCACAGTTCTTACGCAATACAGGATAACAAGTTTGTATATTCAATAATGTCAACAGCTTTAAAACAGTCTTTGAGACCTTTCACAGATATAACCAACATATTAAAGATATGCACTTGCCTTTTTGAAGTACAAAAGTGGGGGAGGGGGTAGTGGGAGAAGAGGGAAATTGGGGGAGAGGCGCAGCACGGGGGCATCATCTGTGTCTTACAGACACAATTTTCTAGTTTGACTCTGAGTTTATTCCCTTCCCTTTTCCCAGAGAGGCTACTTGTTAGGGAAAGAATTTTCTATCTCTGATGCTGGAAAACCACTTTAAGAGCAACTCCTTTTAAGAGTGGGTGAGTGACGTCGTGTTCAACGCCCCAGCAACAAAGGTCATACGGAGACGGGACTTTGACTTAAAGTCTCATCCAAAAGACCGGAGAAGAGGGGGACTGAACCTGCAACCCCTTGAATGGTAGCCATGTGCCTTATCTACTACACTTCGGCCACTCCCTCTCCCTAATCCGATATGAATGTATTATATTACTTGTATTTAGAGCTGCATCAGAAGGGAATACGAGGTTGTGCGCCAAAAGCAAGTTTAAGCTCCCATTACCTTAATCTACTGGCTGTTCCTAGGCGGAAACCTCTGATGCAGACCCTGTGTATTTTATTTCTAGCATTGTGTTCAACTGTCTTGTTGTCCGCTTTTCTTGCTCTTTTGCAGTGTGGTTTAAACAGGAAACGGATAAAACAAACAGGTGTTTTATATGTTGTATGAATTTTGAGAACGTGCTCTTAGAAATCATTTTCTTTTTTGCTTTAGACTCATATTCTGGATCATCGCTATTTACTAATTTAGACCACTTTTTGATACAGTTCTGTCTTTGAATCGACTGCTTTCTTAAAACTGAGAGATTGCAATATGTTTACTCCGGCTTTCATCACCAGATCATGTCAGGGTCACTAACGAGGCGTAAGTAGCCGAAACTCTGAAGTATTTCCAACGTTTTTCTTCCGGATGGAATGTGTTCTCTGCTCTTGAAGGAACTCTTAAGACTTTTAGATTTTATTTTTACTTCTCTGCAGCTCGTGTTGTGCCTTGTGGCGGCCGTAAAACGTCTCCCTGTACATCATCCTAAGTGCAGATTAATATTTAAATTATGCCCTTTGAGATCAGAGGATGTGTTCTGAGAAATCAGAAATTTTTGATTGGATTGGACTCATATTCTAGATCATGGCAGCTTATTCATTTAGACCACTTTTTGATACAGTTCTATCTTCGAATTGAATATTTTTAGAATTGGGAAAATTGCAGTGTGTTTTCACGTATGTCACTAGATCATGTCAGGGTAACTGACGTGGCTTGAGTACCTGAAGCTTTGAAGTATGGTCTACGTTTCCTCTTTCCCGAATGTGTTCTCTGCTCTTGAAGGAAATTTTTTGGATTTGAATTTTACTTCACTGCAGCTGGTATTGTGCCGTGTGGCGGTCGTGAAACGTCCGTCCGTACATCATCCATAGTGCAGATTATACTTTATTTATGTCCTTTGAGATCAGAGGATGTGTTCTGAGATTGGATAAGACTCGTATTCTATATTCTAGATCATCGCTGTTTATTCATTTAAAACCCTTTTTGATACAGTTCTGTCTTTGATTCGACTTCCTTCTTAAAATTTAGAAATTGCAATATGTTTTCTCTGCCTCTGGCTTTCGTCACCAGATCATGTCAGGGTCACTGATCAGGCATGAATATCCGGAACTTCGAAGTTTGCCCAATTTCCTTCTTTCGAATGACTTCTCTGCTCTTGAAGGAACTCTTTGAAGGTTTAATTTGTATAGCTTTTGATGATTACTATATTCATGAGCAATTCTTCTTTGTGGGAACCCGGAGTGCCTGTGTTCCGGTTTTTTAGTTTGTGTTGCTCCCTCTTATGTGGATTGTGCTTTGTGGTTGGGGCTTAAACTGGACATAATTACTAGTATTTTATTACTGTCTGCTCAAAGGCAGAGTTCTTTTAATTGCAGTTCGTCTTTTCAGATGTCTGAAATGCTCTCTTTCGTTTCACCCTTAGATGTTATATATTTATGTTTCTGTTAGGGCCTTCAAAGTTGCAAAAATTACCTACTAAATTAAATGTAATCACCGGCCAATTGGCCAAGTAGCTATAGGTCTGAGAAGCTGATCCCTAGTGTTTAAAAGATGCAAGCACGAACAAAGAATAATGCCACGAATCAAGACTTCTCGATGCATGCATCAATTTCTGAACCAATTTTTTTAATAATTTTTTTTGAATCAATTTCTTCTGAAATTTTTTTATGTTTGGTGCCTTGGTATGTTTTGCTTCCAGATTATGACCTTTCCTTTGTAACTTATTGTAATTTTTTTTCTGAAGATCTTAACCTCTGGCTAAACGATGCTTAATATTGCTTACTGCTTTGGGTTGTGCTGTCAGACCTTACTCAGCAAACAGATAACTTTTACAACTACAACAGTTTGCTAAAGTTGGGTGTTATTGATTCTTCTCCTAATTGACCCTCGATAAAAAATGGACACTCATTTGAGTTAGTCTAGGCATTATTGTTATGAATCCATTTTGTGCACACTTAATGTTTTTATCTTTTATCTTAGTCTTTCTGTCTGTAAGTATTTTATGTAACTCTGCTACAGGATAAGTATACTTCCAGTGCAATCCAGTCAGCTTATAAATAGAACAAAGAAGCAATGTAGCATTACATTGCAATAATAAGACTGCACTGCAGAATGCCAGTCTTCAATCTGTATTTTATTGTAACAGTTGAGTTTAAAATTACATCATATTAAATACAATACAGAGAAACAATGAATGTGTAGCGAGCATGGCGAACTAGTTAACGGAAAATCAATAGGGAAGATGATCGCAAGACAAGATTCTTTTATTCATGCTACTATTTTTGACATTCCGTAACAATAGTGCACCGCACAGTTTGTCCTCAATCAGATGAATAATTGCAGAATGATTTATAGCAACTGCAATTGTTATTGCTCAAAAAATTGGAACAATTTTATCAGCTCCTGTTTTTTGTGTAACTGTTAAATTTGTCAGCTTTTCTGAAATTTTACTGTTTATTGATGTGTAAAGGTGTTTGCCTTTCTATTGGCAAACACTTCAGACCCTGACCAGACTGCTCCAGGAGCAGTCTGGTCAGGGTCTGCATTGTTTGTTGTGGAAACTATGACCGAGTATTTAAGGCCATCATGACAGCCTTGTCTTTAAGTGTGTTTGATTTATTCAAGCCTTGGTCGATACGCTGTACAAGGTTATTGTGCCAGCCGCCATATAAGGTTAATGGAGAATCACGTTTCATGGGATGTATTCTGTTTCAAAAAATCATTTGATGAATATACATGACAGCGTGATATCGGATTAACTAGTTCTTGTCGGTTACTAATTCAAGTGGAGGTCATGAAGCCAAGGTAATGTTGTTGGTCTATTTGCAAATGAATGTGCATATGTCTTTTTTGATAATTGACTATTATTGGTCTAGCCTTTTGGTAATGTATATAATAATACATCATATGAGCCGTTACACGACAAAACCAACAAAGTGGCATTTGCGCCCAGCGAAGACAGATCAGCCTTGGCATCCATCTAGTCTAAGCATCTTTGCTGTCGACAGGAAGGTAGACCCCTAGCTACCGTTTTAGCGCACAGTGAAGACTCTGATCAGACTGGGCGGATGCTCAGGCTGATCTTACTCTTCGCTGGGCGCACATGCCACTTTGTTGGTTTTGTCGTGTCGCGGCTCAGATGACAATCTTGCGCATATGCACTAGATGGCAAAGAACTGGTGATTGTAACTATTAAACAGCAAGGTGAATACTGGCATATGTTGTAGTCCACAAATAAGACACAAATGATATCATTGGATTTCGTTATCTCCCAAAATGATTCACGGGGCTAATTGTTTGATTACGTAAATTTAGAATACTAATTCTTTATCATCAGATATAATTATAAAAATGCCTTAAATAGACAGTGTTCAGTTTAGACACATGCTTTGATTCAGAAACCTTAATTCATGACATTATTCTTTTTTCGTGCTTGCATCTTTTAAACATTTGGGATCGGCTTCTTAGACCTACTCGGCCAATTGGCCGGTGATCACTCAAATATTCTTATATGTAGTGGGCAAATTTTTAAGCTTTGGTACAGATTGCAACTGCAGCTTTAAAAGTCTAAACAGATCTCGAAATATACCGTATATAAATTTGTATTGTATATTGTATCGTATGAAGAGAGCAGTACAGATAAAGATTTTATCGAGCATGAAATTCCATTCCAACATGAAGTCAATGTTTTCCCGATTGAACGCATAGGAAGCGGCGTCGTGTGAAAATTTGCGTTGCTTACGTCGAGACATGCCAATTTCGCGCCTTGATGACGTCGAACGTTAACATTTGCTTTTGTCTACGTCCGCCTCAAAACTCGTTGTAATATACTTGCATTTTCATTCTGTATATTGTATGAATCGAAATAATTTTCCTTACCCGTGAATTATCGTCGATCAACAAAAGTGTGGTCAGGCAGATACGAATATTAATTCTCTTCGGCTTCAGACCTCATTCTCAAAGCTTAGACCCATCCAAGGCGGGAAAGGAAAGGAAATGTGAGAAACAAATGAATAAACGGCACAGCACTTTAGTGGTGACAAAGACAGCATGATTGTAATAGAACATCCACCTTGGAACGGTCCCCAGCAGATACATGACGTCATAATGACGTCGTGCCGATGTCTTTTCGACATCATGTGTTCGATGGGTTAGTACTACTGGGTTTACAGTGTGTGCTGGATTTATGGAATGCTAGTATTTGTATAAACAAATTTCTGTTTTATTCATGCCAGGTTTCTGAATGCCATGTATTTATAAACTTTTAATGTATCAATTGGATTTTTGTATATTTTTTCACAAACTGTTATGAATAAAACAGAAATATTTTGATACTCGGTGTCTGAATATTAGGAATTCATAAACTAGGTATGCATTATAATTAGGTGTCTGAATACAAGGTGATCATAAACCTGGTAATGTGCTATTATAGTCAGCTGTTACAATCAGTTATAAACTGTATCTTTGTAATTGTACTTTGACAATCAGATGCTATCTTTTGTTGTAATTTGAGGTTCAATGCTTCTCATAATTATATAGATTTATTTGTGCAATAGTTGTCTGCTTACCAATTGAAACGATTGTCTTTATGTATTATACTTGGTGGCTTGGTTTTTAGAGTGCGCTGAAAATGGTCTGAATTTGGTCAGGTGATCCATTTTCTAGACAGCATATTCCCAACCAACTTTAAATGTACAGATTTACGAATCTTGGGATGCCAGTATTTATAACTAAGAATGAAGGTTGATATTAGTCAAGTAAATTCGGAGGGCAATTATTACAACAAAAACTCTAATCAGTTTTTACCAACTCAGATTTTGTGTGCAATGTACCTAACATGCTTGTGTTTGCAAGTCATGTCACTTAATCCCTCTATGGTCCTACCGTTGGTAAAATCGTCTAAACACATATCATCAAGAAAAGGCGGTTGAACCGTCAGGTTTTGTGATAAATCTTGGTTGGTTTGAATATCTTGGTTGGTTTGAATACATTGGCTTGAATATATTTAGTCATATAACTGGCAAAAAATGGGATGAAGGGGGGGGGGGGGGGGAGGGGGAGACAGGTTTTTGTAAAGACGACATATTGCTCCACTAAATACGATTTCCTTCTCTGGTTCCCAGTCGAACGATACAATATGAACAAAAGCGGGACTTAATAGTGCCCCATTCCTGTACATTGTATTTCAACCATGTTAGTAAAGATTGTGATAGAGAAAGTAAGTTCTCATCGAAAGTAGATATTTACGTTACCAAGTAAAATGAACCATTTTTTCGTACTCTGTTATTTGAATCTCAGGGGTGTTTCATTTGTTTAAAGTTGGCTATTCACGATCATTTACAATGACAAAGCTGTACTGAGAAACTTGCCTCATAATAAACTATTTCATGTATTTTATCACTGATTGAGAATGGAGCCTTTAAGTGTGCAACCTACATCTGTTACGAAAGTTCAAAGTTATTCAGTATTAACTAATTATAATACTATTAATTCATAACAAATAAATGCATTGAAATACTCTATTGGCACAATGGTAACACTGCCAATGAATTTATAATCAATATCAAATCCGTAGTTCATATTATGTCATGCCACTGATATACTGGACACATGCCATGCTGTCTTTGTTGTATTTATATTTTTTGAGCGATTTTGATTGCTCATAGCATTTAACGTAAAACTACTCCTTTAGAATAGGTGTTTAAAGGCCACGGCTTCCAGGGAAGGAAAAGGAACGTCACAAATGTTGTTTCTCTTTGTCAAAATGGCCAACAAATGAGCCGCGACACGAGAAAACCAACAAAGTGGTTGTGCGCTCAGCGCAGACTCAGATCAGCCTGGGCATCTGCCCAGTCTGATCAGAGTCTTCGCTGTCCGCATGGCTGTAGCTTAAACCCCTTAGCTACCCTTTAAGCGCTTAGCGAAGAGTGTGATCATACTGGGTGGATGCCCAGGATGATCTGCGTCTGCGCTGAGCGCACAACCGCTTTGTTGGTTTTCTCGTGTCGCGGCTCATATATGTAAGTATACCATACGTCCTAAGATACCGAAAATGACATTTGTACTGATAGATACTAAGCGAAGTGGTAAAACTGTACATGTATGGACACACAGAGAAATTTTCATACCCATGAACATCTGTTTACTATGATTTTCCATGGCATAAAATTTATACATGCTCAAGCGTTGGCTACAATATACTTTCTATTGTAAATTTTAATGGCTTATAGAGCGAATTTTACTAGCAATAGTACAATACGACCAACGTCAACTTCGCTATTAACTAGTAAAACTAATTAGCAGATGAAGTGTTTGTAAATGTTATCAGGTTTTCTCTATGTTGTCGTAGGTGAATTCTGTATGTCTGCTATTAAGAAAGCAACTGCTACTTAAAGGATCATTAATACGCATGAATGCTAGCTTGACATCAGGTATTGTTCTGTCACGCCTGTATGTTTTATTATGATGAACATGAATGTACCATTAATAGATTATTACGCGTGGAAAAGCAAAATTCTGTTCCAGCCTGGAAATCAACACTATTAAGTTCTGCAAATAGTTAGCAAAAGTATAGCAAGGCTATTCTACTGATACAGAAGCCGTCGGTGGGCGTGGGAAAGAGGAAGCGGTGTATGGGAAGGTATGGAGCGAGCATGAGCAGTATTGCAACATTATATATCATTGCGAAACCTCAGAACTTTTCACTGCTGCAAATGTTAGGTGCCGTGTGGTGGCCATATAAAAGAGTCCCTGTATTTTGTCAAAGTGCAGGCTAAATAAATATCTGGTCCTTCGGGATCATTGTACTCATTCCGAGACAGTTGGAAAACAGGGCTCCTCAAAATCCGGTTCCAGAGGGCGCGGACCGTATCACAACATGACATTACTGCACAAGACCAGACTTAGTAAAAACAAGAATGCTATTTTCTTTTTCCTGATGGGTTCATTTATACTCACTTTTCAAGTTCTGCATGGACTGAGCTATAGTTAAAGATGAAACAATGTCAGAAAAGTTTGATCCTTTGACAGCTATGAATAGACTAAAAAATGAAACTCGCAGACTCGGTTTTTGCGGGTCTGTACATTACCAGTAATGAAATTTGAAACATCGGCCACGCCCCCAACATCGATTAAAGCAAAACTCAGTGCCCAAATGACTCTAAATGAACTCAGTTACATAAAGAATTATATGAGCCGCGACACGAGAAAACCAACAATGTGGTTGTGCGCCCAGCGCAGACTCAGATCAGCCTGGGCATCCACCTAGTCTGTGCAGAGTCTTCCCTAAGCGCCTAAAGGGTAGCTAAGGGTCTAAGCTACCTTCATGCGGACAGCGAAGACTCTGATCAGACTGGGCGGATGCACAGGCTGATCTGAGTCTGCGCTGGACGCACAACCACATTGTTGGTTTTGTCGCGTCGCGGCTCAATTATAATTTTCACTATGATGGAGAACGGGCAGGTGTTGTCCTGAGACCGACAATATTCAGTGATGAAAATATTTCTTTTCTACAAATTTCCATATAGACCACTGTCCTTTGAAGGGTCAAATAACTTCTTTTTTAAGAGCTTTTAAATGACAAAAAATTTAAACTTGATCGGACTGCGCATTTTGCAATATCTGTGCTGGGTCTTCGCTGTTTGTAAAGGCTTTTTAAGTAATGTTTAGTCCTTTCAGGGTTTAGCAAGTCTGTATAAAACGTAGTGGTCTACGTGAGTACGTGACAAAATCGTCGCTTGGCAATTATTATTTTGTTTTCAAAAGATAGATGGACCGGAATTTTTGTCATATTCAATGTGGACTAATTGCATGATGGGCTGTCACTTTCCGGAAATTGATAAGGTTTAGATTCAACAGAACAGTACTGTTACAACAACTGTCAATTGCGCATGCTTATATTGACCTACGAATCTTAGCAGACTGGTCAGCATTTCAAATGACTAATGAAATAAGCGGTAGGGTCGAGTCTGGTAACTTTGGACAGCGGGTACATTCGGACATACCATTGCAAACAATGAAAATCCAGATGAGACGGCTCCTCAGGATTTTTACTGTTTGCCCAGTTAATTATAATTTTGTTTCAATTCAAAACAACTTACATATAAAGGAATCATCAATGTCACTCTCCGAATTAGCCTGTGTGTGTGTGAGGGGGGGGGGAAGGGGGGGTTTTGGGACAAATTAATTGTACATGGCCAAAATCCTCGCCCTGGTTTCTGCAGAGGCTCAGATTACACAAACTAAACCCTAAACCGAAACTTCGCAACAAACATATACAACATCTATTTTTAACTATTTTCTATAATTTATAACAACAAGACAGAAAGCAAAGAAGGCAGGTAATCAGGTGACAAGTAGTATTACAATATATTACAACAAGCAATAACAACAGGAACGCCGCAATGGAAAGTCGGTAATAAATTAATAAATAACTGTGGATCTTAATAAGATTTTACAGGTCCATAACAATCGCCCTGCATTCTGTTGTGATTCTGAAACATACAGGTTTTCTGGTTAGAGCGAAATACTTTAGTCATTAGTTTCCTAAATCGTTCAGAAAAATAATTCCGACCAACATAGTTTTTGAATTTAAACACTTCGTCACCATAAAATTCAGGTTCCGACAAGCATTGTTTAAAAAAAGGTTTTAGTGCCGATTTAAATCTTGACGCCCCTTCTTTACTGGCATCTATCATTCTTTTTTTTTTGTGTGTGTGTGTGTGTCGGGGGGGGGGGAGGGGGGAATAAATAATTTGAACGCAGCTTGTGATGCCGGTAGCCTTGTTTTAGCAGTTTCGCTGTTAATTTTACTGACGAACGTTAAGCCCTAGCAAACCAAATAAGCCGAGATATATACATCACATAAGATGTAGTACGGGGAATATATCCATCTGAAAATGGAAAATTGCAATATCGAAATCAAAATCATCACTCGTATTATGAATTTTTTGAGGAAACAAAAACACCTAAAATATTCTAAGGTAAATAAAGAAATGGGGCCTCTAACATGTGTCAGAAGAATTTTGCAATATTTGACTGAAGTTCTGGTGGATTGATTTGCTCGACTGTACAGTCAAAGTAAGTAATATCAATGCTTAATAAAGTGTTCAAATAACTAGATGTAGAATATACAGGTTTAATGATTTTAGCTTCCTTAACCTCAGAAAGAGACAGCATGAGGTACCTTTCATAGCCAAATAAAACCAAATCCGCTGTAAGAGGAGCACAGTCAGTACCCATCGGAATACCTACTGTCTCGTCTGTCTGTATAACTTAGTGCCAAATCAAATGTAAAAGTATCTTAAAACTTTAGAACCCCACAAACCTTTTGGTATTCCCTTAATCTTCTTCAGATATGAAATAGAGGATCTTACATCAGTGCTCATGTATTATTGAATTTATTAAACGAGTTGGGGAAAAAAATAAGATGCGAGGCTTTGCCGAACAGTAGCACGAATGCAAGATTCTATTTATCATATGACACACACTAAAATCGCATTTTATTAGCAAAATTTGCACTAAAACGTCACGATTTCGCCATTAGAAAACGCGACGTTTTTATGGACGTCAACGTATAACGTTACGACGTAATTTGCATATTCAATCCACTAGTGGATTATCGTTTTTAATGCATGGCGTTATTACACTCTCAGATGCGACGTCATATGATAAATAAGCATTTTGTATCTTTAAATTTTAAGCAAGGTAAAGGATCCTTCTCATATGCAGTGCACACATTTTCTTTATACATCTCTTTTCTTGCTCTTCAAAATCAGTGGCTCGTTTCGAGTCATTTTAAGGTAGAGTTCCTCTGAATTCGGTTAGGGAGCTTGACAGTGCTGCAAATTACACTACCGTTTAGTACTCATAAATGGATTAATAAAATAGCTGCCCCTGGTATGTTCCTTGCGTCCTAAGGATCTACCTTTTCAAAATTTATTTACCTTGAACTACAGCTGATGGCTACCGTTGCAGATCTCAGGGCGCTTAGTAGTAGTCTGGTATACATTTTTAGCTCACCTGAGCCAGCGGCTCCGGGGGAGCTTATAGGATGGTAAGGCTCCGTCGTCCGTCGTCGTCCGTCGTCCGTCCGTCAACAATTTCAAACGACTTCTCCTCTGAAACCGCTGGGCCAATTGTAACCAAATTTCATATGTGGCCTCCAGTGGAAGGGGGAACGAAAAGTTGTTCAAACGGTCCTGGTCACATGACCAACATGGCCGCCACTCCCATATATGGTAAAAAACTAAAAAAATCTTCTTCTTCAGAACCAAAAGGCCAATGGCCTTGAAACTTGGTATATAGCATCGAGTACGCGAGTACTACCAAGATTATACAAATTATGACCTTGGGTTGACCTTGACCTTTTTTACGGCAAGGTCAAATTTGCTTCCTTGTGCTTTTATATGGCAAAATGCAACAACATGAGATATCTTGGAAACTGTTAAAGATTTTGGGCTAAAAATCAGTATCTACAGTCATCTTAATGAGTACATGAAGATTTATGAGTACAAGAGGTCAAGGTCATTCTTTGACCTTTGACCCAGAACTCTCTTCTTTTGACAATGTCAAACAATCTGCTCAACAGCCACTTGGTCAATTGAAACCAAATTTCATATAGAGCCTCCAGGGGTTGAGGGAACGAAAAAAAATTCATACGGAAAATTTATTCAAACGGTTTAGGTCACATGACCAACATGGCCGCCACACTCATATATTGTAAAAACCTTTAAAAATCTTTTTCTCCAGAACCAATTGACCGATGGCCTTGAAACTTAGTATGTAGCATTGGGTACTCCAGTTCTACCAAGAGTGTTCAAAATGATGACATTGGGTTGACCTTGACCATTTTACAGCAAGGTCAAATATGGGAAAATGCTAAAACATAAGATTTCATGGAAAGGTTTGAAGATTTAGGCGTAAAAATCGGTAAATACATCAAGATTCATGAGTACAAGAGGTCAAGGTCATTCTTTGACCTTTGACCCTGAATTCTCATAGTTTGACGATTTCAAACTTCTTCTTAAAAGCCAATGAGCCAATTGTAACCAAACATCATATAGATACTTCAGGGGTTGAGGAAACGAAAATTTCTTCAAATGGTCTGGGTCACATGACCAACATGGCCGCCATAACCTTATATGGTATAAACCTTTAAAAATCTTCTTCTCCAGAACCAATTGACCGATGGCTTGAAACTTGGTATGTAGCATTCGGTATTCCAGTACTATCAAGATTGTTCAAATTATGACCTTTGGCTGACCTTGACCTTTTTTACAGCAAGGTCAAATATGGGAAAATGCTGGAACATAAGATTTCATGGGAAGTATTTGGCCTCAAAATTGGTATATACAGTCATCTTAATGAGGTCATGAAGAATTATGAGTACAAGAGGTAAAGGTCATTCTTTGACCTTTGACCCAGATCTCTCATATTTTGACATTTTCAAACATTTCCTCAAAAGCCAAAGGGCCAATTGTAATCACATTACATATAGAGCCTCCAGGGGTTGATTGGTGAGCATTGGGTACTCCAGTTCTATCAAGAGTGTTCAAAATGATGACATTGGGTTGACCGTGACCATTTTACGGCAAGGTCAAATATGGGAAAATGCTAGAACATAAGATTTCAGGGAAAGTTTTTGAAGATTTAGGCCTAGAAAATGGTATTTATGGTTGTCTTGATGAGAACATGATGACCTATGAGTACAAGAGGTCATGGTCAGTCTTTGACTTTTGACCCAAGACTCATATTTTGACCATTTCAGACATAAGAAAAAGCCTGTTTGCCAATGGCTCAGGTGAGCAGTTCAGGGCCTCATGGCCCTCTTGTTTATCTTTTATCTTTTGTGATCATGAATCGTTTCCGCAGACAGAAGCTGGTGGAAAGGGGACATTGTCGATGTTGCCTTCCTGCTCATACACCGCTTCAGCTGTTTTCATTTCTTTTTGGTGCTTTGGTGTATTACTTGCTTGTAAAGAATCCAATGGGATTATCTATAGATTTTGATAAAGATAACTGCGCATATGTTTGTCCCGGGTTCTTTTTGTTTTGTGTCTCGTCTGTCTCAGTAGGCTTTAGCTATTAACCTTGCACGCAATAGCAAATTTTATATCAGTTACAGGATATCTTAAGATCGCAGTCTGTAATTCGTATTCACACTGAGCACGCAATCGACACTATTGACAATATTCTTCTAGATTATCTCTCATCTTACGTAATAATATTTCTGCAAGGGTCATTGGCCCGTCTTGGTGTATTGTCAGTTTGAATACCTAATTTGAGAATATGAATTTATAATGCATGAGGTGATCGACTGTCTTTTTACGTATTTCTTACAAGAAAAGGACACTATCTGGATGATATTAAATAATCATATTAAATAATCATAAGCAAGGTCTGAACGAAATAATATAAATATAGAAACAGAAAAGGATAGGGAAAAAAGCTCAGACGATTGAGTTAATATGATAAAACCTACAGCCTAGCGTTTCAGAACAAGAACAAGAACATATTGATACAAAGTATCAGAAAGCAAGGAAACTCAGTCTTGTTGATTTTTTACTATCGAAATTGTGTATATACTATGGACTGTTCATCCTACCAAAGTGCATGTAAATTGCGCTCTAAATTCAGTATTTACGTTCACGCCAAATGAATCTATAATAAACTTCTCTATGTTAAGTTAACCCTGTGCTGTTCTTTATTGCTCTGTCGTTTTGTTTGGCTTTCTCCTTTCCTCTTCTTTGTAGCTTGTGTTTTGTGATTGTGGCCTTTCCTTAGTATCTTCTTATTTATGTAACAGTTATACCATGGTTTGTCCGCCTGTACGAGGAGATAATATACGAGCTTTTGCGAATGGATTATCTCATGTACAGGCGGACAAACCATGATATAACTATTTTATACCACACTTACCAGTGTAGACCTTGCTCACTGAGAAATATTTCGTGCTAAACTTGGCGTTTTCTGGTAAGGGTGGTATAATTCTTATTTAGCTATTGTCATACCAGTCCTGTTGATATTCGTGTACAGTTTATATGTCCCATTGACTATGAATTAGCATAATATTGCCAGTAATTAAAATGTAAACGACCTCAGCTGCATTCATTTTTGTCACTACATTGTTATCTGAATCATTTGTTGTACTGAAGTTTAATTAAAGTAAACTGGTTGTTGACGTAAAATCAGAGAACAAATATGAATGCAAAAAGATCAACCCATCTGGTAATGTGCGAGCAACCTAATTACATTTTAATTGCCTCGATCATGCAAAATAGCTATTATGACATAAAAGACATTATGTTTTTGTCTTAAGATGAATTTGGTCACTTATATTATGACACTACAGTAATAAGCAAACTTCAGTCAGTTAGTGACCTTTGCATAGGTATTGGAATATTCGGAAAAAGGAAAGAGACGCAAAAATAGGTATGTACCCTCGATAGTTTTCGAAAGAAAAACGAAAGAAAACTAACTTTTAAATATAAGACTCATGCAGATTTCAGTTTGTAATACTGTCCCTGTCAAAAGAAAAAGCAAGGTTTTCATACTTCGCAGCAAAAACAACTGTAGACGTCCAGAAAATGCCTCGGGCATAGATCACAAGCAAATTGCAAACCAAACTGCGCCTATGCTTTCTGATGTGATTACGTGTTCTTTTAAACGAAAACAGCCATAAATAGTGACAGGTCAGACGTTGGGGGAAGACAGGAAATATATAATATGACCAGAAATTATTGAGAATATTTACCTCGTTTCAGCCAGCGTTTTTAACTTCGAATGAAATCTATGAAAACACTTTGATAATATTGTATGTACGATACTTTTCATAACAGAACAAAAATGTAACGGCTTTCATCACCTAAATGACATATTTTTAATTGATTTACCAATTCGGGAAAAATGTGAAAAAAGCAAAATTAGATGAAATTTAAAATCAAATGTTTAGATGAAAATGTTAATAGTTATAATATTTTTCCAACTACAGGTGCTTAGCATTAATTTTATACCTCTGCATTATTTCATAAGTCTTAGCATACCCCCAAAGTGCACTCTAGATTCGGCTGAAAGTCTTTGTTGGAAAAAAAAGTTTACACTTACCGTGGGAATAAATAAAGGGACACTGCTTAGGATTCCAGAATAGTTCGTTGTATAGATATATTGCTGCGAAACTATTTTGCAACGTATCAAAGTTATCTTTACCATATTGACAAGTGCTGTAATTAGTGGAGCAAACTTGATGGGCTATCTTTCAAGGGGGTGGTCTACGGAGTGTAACATTAGTTTTTATATATCAAAATAATCGTCTGGGCGTCTAGTTATCAAATTCAGCGTTTGCCACCTTGGCAAACCTTGCATAACTCTGTAGTGGCCAGTTATCTACGTTACCCCTTTAAACTTTGAATATCAAAAATATTAATTGACGTCAAAAAGAAATGTGTTTAAATTATATAAATGTATCAAATTTAAATATTTTCTGTAAGAACAGGTAATATGCAATAAATAAGGCTGCTCAGAAAACAGTTCCGAGCTTTGGTGTTGTTACTTTCGTTACAATATATCATGTACCCCTTGAAAATATAAAATTGGAACTTAAGTTGTTTCATTTTACAAAGATTCTATTACAAAAAGGCCCAAAATGATCATTTTCACTTGCTATTCTATTGGTCCCTTTCAGTGCATTTCTAGCAAAACAAATATGAGACCTCTAGCTTTTATACTTTGTCAACCACGTCCTGTTGAACAGTTACACCTATTCCCTGTTTTTGGCTGAAAAGGCATTTTTCGTATAATTGTTCGTACAAAAATGGCTAATAACCAATTTAAACTTGACAAATTGGGGCCTTTTGCAAAAAGATCATGTTAACCATGATATAACACAATAGCTTAAAATTATTTTTACCTTACAACACATTTTAGCCAGAGTAACGTACTTAACAGATAAAAATGTTTGCGTAAAGCGTCTGTCATTCACATCAGGAAAACACTCTTTTCAAATTCTGACTTTGAAACAACGCAGTTGTGATAAATATGTTTATTGTTTATCGTAAAATGAAATTTTTGCATAGTAGTCGCCTACATAGACGGAAAACAGTGTTATTTACATGACACGCAGTGCTCAGATTGCACCGATGTTTAAATGAAGCCTTCATGAGTTAACCTGTACATGAATTTTTTTCATTAATATCCAAATACCTTTAAAAGTTAAACAAAACCACAAAATATCAAATAACATGTAATAGCGTACAGTTTTGTATTCAGAAAGGTAACGTTTGTAACATTTGAAAAAACTCCCCGAGGTGAAATATTGCTACTGCCAAATATGCGTAAGCTTTGTTATTTTGAGTAAAAATCAGTTTTAGAACGGCCGGTTTAAATCCACTCATGTAACTCATTATTAACAGTCCCAAGGTGGAGCATCAGTTCTGGTGTATCTATGTCATCATATGTGTTTTCCACTTATCTGTCGTCTTCAAAAACTCGATTTGTTTCATATGTATATTTGCAACCATTCTGGTGTATAACTGGCATATATGGAAAAAGAAAGAAAATAGATGAAAATTTTGTATGCCTATTTTTTTTTTTTTTGTTTAAGGCTAGCTTTGTACCCATGAACTTGTAAGGGGCTGCATTTTTATCTGGCTAGCTGCTAGTATCGTCTTACTACTTGTCTTATATCTTTATGCAGCTATATCCAGTTTGGTATCGTGCTAGGGTTGTTGCGCAGATAACACCTATTCCTTCTCATTGCCCCTTTACTCTAATTTACCTTTTCTATAAAAACAATGTATAAACCAAAAGTTGCCTTGTAGCATATATTTTCACCTTAGTAACGTACATAACAGTTTAAAAAGTATGTGTATTTTTTTTCCTACTGCAGCTACAGTAAAGTAACGTTGGGCCACTGTGGATAGCTTCCTCATACTTCATCATACTGAAACTTATGTTTGGAATCATCCGGGCTGAATTTGAGTCAGTTAAGCTGAAGCTGGTGCGAGGGACACCTTATTGCATTATATCAAACAGAAAATATCATTAAAATCATAAATCTAATCTGACAAATCGTTTACATTTGAATGTTGTATACGTTACCTTTTTAAATACCAAACCAAGAAGTCAAAGTAAGTGAATTATCATTGACTCAATTAAAAAGGCATTTTGATAAAGATTTTTAAGTAAAACAATATGTCATAATCTGTGCCTCTAGGCAATATCATCCGATTTTGAAACGAATCCATTAAACTTAGTCTTCTATGTTCTTTCCTCTGTGTATTCCTCGCTTCAACATGATTTCCTGGCAAGTCTTTGTAATAATACTGTATTAATGTGAAAGGACACACCTCAGTATTTTACTGCAATTTGCTAGATAGAAAGAAACAATATTTATTTCCGTAGATGTTTCCTATTCGCTTCTGAGAAAGCTATAACCTTTCCAAAAATGGTCAGCTCTTAAAGGAAACATTTTTTTACAGAAACAAATTCTGTTTAAAAGTTTTTCCCATTAAGAAAGGCGGTCAAAGTAAAATTGGCAGAATAACTTACCTGAAATTGTATCCCTTCACCTAAAATTCTAAGACTGATAAAAACTTAATTAAATTCTGAAGGATGAGTCTCTGGAAGCAAGGGATGAATCACAAAAAATAACAGCAACCTCGGTTTAACTAAGGAATGTAATGTTGCGACACTGCCAATGCCACATAGCACCAGCTACTTCCTTTTTCAAACCGACTCAGAAAGAGCCCAGATGATTCCAAATGACCAGAACATGAAGTACAAGGAAGCATTTCACCTTAGCCACATGCCACTTTATACTAGCAGCAGTGGGGTAAAATTACTTTTTTTCTTTTTAAACTGTTATATTCGTTACTTCGTTTTAAATATATTCTATACGGCCAAAAGTAATTAAACTATGGTTTCATATATTACGTTTATAAGAAAAGGCCATTATAGGTAAAGAAGAGTAAAAGGGCAATGATCAGAAACTGATTCAACTAGTGCCACAACCCTCCCACAATACCAAACTAAAAATAGTAATATAACGCATACAACAAGTACTCAAACGATACTAGTGGGTAGCAAAATATATGTGCGCCCATTCCATGCAGATGTCCACAAGTTAGCTTTCATCAAGCATACCCAGGCACACAAAATGTATATTTTCACCTTCTTTCTTTCTGTTTTACATACATCAGAATGATGGCGAATAAACAGACAAAACAAATAAATTTTTCGAACACTACAGATAAGTGGCCAATACAAACTATAACATCGTTACACAACAACAGATGCATCACCGTGGAAATTTCACTGATAAATTACATAGGGTGGGTTTAAACCAGTCCAAAGTGCCGCTTTAAAAGTATTTTTAACAAAACTGATGAGGTTTAGACATATTTTTCAGTAACAACACATAATCTCAGTAATTGTTTTCAAATAATGGTTACAAACGTTACCTTTTTGAGTATAAAACAGTAAGTTCTGATTAGTAAATTTCTTATGGTGTGATATTTTAATGTCATTTGGATATTAATGGGGTAAAAAATAAAAGTGTTCTATGTATAGATTAATTCATGAAGGTTTTCTTTTCTAGTTTTAGGACAATCTCATCTTTGAATGTCATGTAAATAACACTGTTTGCTGCCCGATTATTTATTAAACAATGCAAAAATTTCATTTTACAATAGATAATATACAAATATATCACAACTGCGTTGTTTAAAAGTCAGAATTTGAAAAGAGTTTTTTTTCTGGCGGGAATGATAGACGCTTTATGCAAACATTTTAATCTGTTAAGTACGTTACTCTGGCTAAAATGTTTTGAAAGGTCAAAAACAATTTTTAAGCTATTGTGTTATATTATGGTTAACATGATCTGTTTGCAAAAGGCCCAAATTTGTCAAGTTTAAATTGGTTATTAGCCATTTTTGTACGAACAATTATACGAAAAATGCCTTTTCAGCCAAAAACAGGGAATAGGTGTAACTGTTCAACGGGACGTGGTTGACAAAGTATAAAAGCTAGAGGTCTTATATTTGTTTTGCTAGAAATGCACTGAAAGGGACCAATGAAATAGTAAGTAAAAATGATCATTTTGGGCCTAATTGTAAGAGAGTCTTTGTAAAATGAAACAACTTAAGTTCCAATTTTAAATTTTCAAGGGGTACATGATATATTGTAACGAAAGTAACAACACCAAAGCTCGGAATTGTTTTCTGAGCAGCCTTATTTATTGCATATTACCTGTTCTTACAGAAAATATTTAAATTTGATACATTTGTATAGTTTAAACACATTTCTTTTTGACGTCAATTAATATTTTTGATATTCAAAGTTTAAAGGGGTAACGTAGATAACTGGCCACTACAGAGTTACGCAAGGTTTGCCAAGGTGGCAAACGCTGAATTTGATAACTAGAGACCCAGACGATCATTTTGATATATAAAAACAAATGTTACACTCCGTAGACCACTATCTTCCTTTTCTAGGCCACTTATGCAATCAAATTTGCTCCACTAAATGCTTCCACGTAGTTAAAGTTGATTTTGCGGTGTACTTGAATATCATAATGAAAAATGAGATCAACATTTCAATAACAAATATTTAAACATGTTATATTTAATGAGACCCCGAAAAAATCCTTCCTGCATGAAAATATTTACTCTTAAAAAGAGCCAGAGGAGACCTTCTTCGGAGCCAAATAGTAAAGATCCTGATGTTAAAACAGCTAGGCTCACGTTAGACATTTAATAAATAGAATGCATGTTTTATCCAATTTGTGAGCTATTGAAAGACTGCTTTTTACGGTATTTTTACACTGACAACTGGAAGGCAGGACAGAAGAGAGGGGTGGACACAATATACCTATGCCATTGTTTCATACGTCTTCTTACATCCCTACAGGCTTTGAAACTGAAGTGCTGGATTTTATTCGTTCTTAAATTTAGCATTTTTCTTCCTGTTGATATTCTAGCAAAGCACACAAAATGAGTTTTTAGAAATGGGGAACCCTGCATATTCAAGTACTCTGCAAACTCGACTTTAACTACGTGGTAGCATTACAGCACTTGTCAATATGGTTAAGATAACCTAATAGGTTGCAAAATCGTTTCGCAGCAATATATCTATACAACGAACTATTCTGGAATCCTAAGCAGTGTCCCTTTATTTATTCCCGCGGTAAGTGTAAGATTTTTTTACAAGAAAGACTTTCAGCCGAATCTAGAGTGCACTTTGGGGTATGCTAAGACTTATGAAATAATGCATAGGTATAAAATTAATGCAAAGCACCTGTAATTTTTCAGAAACAGAACCATTATTGCTCTTCGAGCAACAACTACGTGTGATAAGCTTTTTCTTTCAATGAAAATATTTTGTTCCAAAAATCAGCTAGGTTTCCAAATCTTCACCAAACTCTAGGAAAAATTGTTTAATGCGGCAAATTGGGCTACTGGATGTAGTCATACTCGTAGAATGACAAGTAAAAATGACATCCAATCATAACTTTCTACTTGCAAAAACTTATTACTTGCATTAATATAGTATCAGAGACTGAGCTCAGTTTGCTTTTTGTACTTTTCACTATGTCTTGATGAAGAAGAATCCAAAATGTTTGCGATTTTACCGATTAGGCATCAAACTTAAAAATTTAGTTGGTATTATCAACAGCATGAATATTTTAAGACGCAACAAAGCTTATCAATATGGAGGATCTTAAACGAATGGTCATTTCATATGAAATTTATGAAACAAGCTTGGACGAGTTTCATAAATTTCATAGGAAATGACCACGAGTGTAAGATTCTGTTTATCATATGACCCTTTAAAATGGGATTTTAACGCCTTGAAACTAAACAGTCTTTTAATAAGAAAACGCATTCTTGACATGGACATTGTCAATGACGTTACGTGTACGCGCCAAAGTGTTATTACACGTGTGGTCATACGATTTTTATTTCACGACGTTATCCACTGAATAACAGCGACGTCATACGATAAATGCAATTACATACAATATTTAACACAAACCAAAATGAGTTAGCTTGAAGTAGATATATATGATATATAAGGCTCATTTTCCACACACTCTTATACCATATGTATGGCCTCAGTTTGAACAGAGTAAAGATCTTCTGTTCTATAAGCCTGATCTTCCTGAATTGCTCTCGAAAATTCATTTTACTTTGCATTTTAGACTTATTGGTTCAACAACTTAAAACTGAAAAGGATATATTAAATTGAATTTCTATTCTTTATATTCTTCCTAGCAAATGATATACCGAATCGCCCAGGAATGAGAGATTGTGAAAAATGCAGTTCTCAATAATTTTGTTTGTCCATAAATTCTAACACCTTTTCATACGTTTGTCTTAGAGCCACTGGGCCGATATCACTGCTGGTGGACAATTTGTCTCAGAATATATTATCAGCCCTGTCAGTCTGTGTTTCAGTGTTACCCTTAGTTGTTTAGCATTGGGGTCACTACTTAAATACTGATTCAAAGTAACCGTATTGCATTTGATTAATATCGAGTAAAATTTCTAAATTATTCTAAAAGTAAGACTGACTTGTCATAGCGACATGAATCTTAGTAGAGTTTGGCTTTCATTCTTTTGAGTTGTTTTGGCTTTTTGCGCGTTCTTGCTGCATCGGACATCTCTTTCCTGATGTCCTTGTCTGTCGCCTATCTCGAGACGCAGGAGTTGAGGTGGCTTGATGGGGGGACGCCTGCGCTCTCGAGTTAATACATACAGGCGTCTCTTACCTGATGTCTGCAGCTAATAAGTTTCGCGGGATGCAACAATAAGTGTGGCTCGGAGAGGGATGCTCATTGCCTGCCGAGACAGGCCCATCATCTCTTTTCTTTCCAGCTTTTGGGGTTTAGAGACACTTAAGAAGTTGATTACAGACACATGCGTCTGTCCCGCTAAATTTGGTATGGGTACGTTTATATTTATATAGTTGCTGTCTATCAGTGTGTTCTTCATTTACCTTACCATTACATGGTCTACATCTTTATGACGTGTCTTGAGGTGTCTTGGGTGGTGTGGGCTTTGTGTCTGAGGGCTTTAACGTGCATGGCTACTCCATAATTTTTCTCCCATCTGTATAAATGCTAGCAATAACTTTTTATGCGCCTCTGGGCGACGCGATATTTCCGAAAAAAATCTTAAAAGAAAGAATGTGCTGGTTCGAAAGTATTTTTATCCCGAATGAGACAGGTGGCAAAAATAAAACTAACTGAGCTTCTTTCATGAGAATTCATTTTTTAGCTGTGCACAAGAGGAAACACTGTGATACTGAAACCAATAATCCATGATGCCTTGGTAAGCTCTCTTGGACTGTTTTAGAAACCAATAGTCCCTGATGGATAGATAATTACGGCGTCTATTGATCATAGTGATTGTGTTTCAAACGTTTGTACTATCGTTTATACTTATTTTATCAACTCTTTGAACACAAGGGGTCGTATTTATAAAACCACTTAAGGCGTTGCTATGCTGTTGCTAAGGCTGAATTTCTATGTAGGAGATTCCCTACAACTATGAAATTTGCTCTTGAGGAACAGTCTTTTCAGACTGTTCCTCTAACGCAAATTTTATAGTTGTAGGGAATCTCCTTCATAGTAATTAAGCCTTAGCAACAGCATAGCAACCACTTAAGTTGTTTTATAAATACGGTCCAGGGTGTAGATTTTCTTTTGATAACGCTATGCCGTTGACGTTGTCGCTGCCTTCATCTTTTGCTTGTAAGATAGCCTTTGATACAGAAAGAATGGTGTCATGTAGACTAAACAAACCAATTAGGAATAATTACAGTATGTAATTACTTGTAGTTTAATCTCTCCACATTCAAAGTCTATATTTTACAGCAAATTGTAGCACACTAGAAAATGTAGTTCTTCTTTGCGACGCAGCTATTTCAGAGAACTGAGAAGTATTTTGCTTCGTTTCTCTCTCCTTCTTACAATATTTATACGCGTAATAAATGAAAGTGATTGATCAAAGTACCCAAATCATAAGTCCGAACTCTAAAGTCGTTTACACATTGACAGTTTCGTAATATTCTAGATACACAGACATGGACCCCAAACAGAGGTGTGATCTTGTACTCGCGAGCAGTAATCATCACCTGCCTATTATGATACACCCGCCATATCTACGTATCAGTGGAAAAAGTCAGTAAAATGGAAGTCCGGTATTTGAAAGCCTAACTAAGCTTCGGCTGAGGCCATCAAATCGGTAATTAGTTCAGAAACGGCCACATTGTAGGATCAACGAGGTCATGGTGTCTCCCATAAAACTTTTGAACTGTCGACACAAGCTTTACTTTATGATAACCCTGTGTCAACAGTTTACTTCCCTCTTTCAACAAAGTTTTGATAATTGAAACAGGCTCTAGCATAGCTGACTAAACTCTGTATGCAGGTGCCGAAGGGATAATACTACTCATAAATGGAAAATAAACTATGGAAAAATTGAAGTCGTCCCTCTTGTCATAAAGCGTAGTAATGAAGCGCAAATCCACATCTAAAATGCTACGTCAGCTATGGAGGTGACAAACCTGAAACAAACAGCATAACTTGAATACTCAAAAATAGAACTGGGTACAAAAGCACAATGTATGACTCCCAGTTATACTCTTGTCTAAGCCATGTCACTTACTTAACCTGATGCACGGGTTGACATGTCACGTATTTTCAGCATTTTACACCAAATAACATGTCATGGCACATTTGTTCTGATTGCCGCGTTGAGGCTATAATGAACTGTAATCAAAACTGATGTTGCTACATTGTAACAAATTCAAAGTTTAAGGACTTATCGGGTATTTTAATGAGCTACAAGCCTGTAAAAGAGACGATGCTATAAAAGACGTCGTTTCTCAAAACTGAAGAAAACTCCAAAGATATATTGGTAATCGGTAGTTCCTAAGGATTGAAGCTGGAGGGTTAATTCTTTATAAGTGAATTTAAATTTTAATCCATTGTTTCGTAAGTAAATTAGTTTTATTGATTCTCGTATACACGAATGGTTTTAAAATATATATTAAACCAAACATTCTACATGTTTATAATCTAACAGTAAGCCGTCATTTCTGCGTCATATTTTGCAATCTAATGTCAGGACGAAGAACGTATACTTTTTAAGATAAAATGTTAAAGCATCATGTAACAAATAATAAATATTTACAATAAATGAGATCTTGAAAATAAGATATTAAAAGAATAAGTTTTATCATTAAGAGATAAACAACACATTACTTGAAACGCACATGGCAAATTGGTGCCCTTCGTGATTTTATGGCATTTTCTCTTTATTTTTTTATATATAAAACCATAAAAGAACACCGTAGGCTGTTACAATAATTTGCCACTTTGATAGTCTCTTCATCATTTCTCGAGCACCTGGGGCCGTATTCATAAAACGACTTAAGTGGTTGCTATGCTGTTGCTAAGGCTTCATTTCTTTGAAGGAGATTCCCTACAACTATGAAATTTGCTCTGGAGGAACAGTCTTACAAAGACTGTTCCTCCAGAGCAAATTCCATAGTTGTAGGGAATCTCCCATATAGATATTTAGCCTTAGCAACAGCATAGCAACGACTTAAGTGGCTTTATGAATACGGCCCCTGGTCCTAAAGGTTTAATGTCACATAAAGACTTTCATATAGTGTATTTCCATCATAAAATGTATGTCATTTCTTATTTATTTCACAAATCATTATATAGTTTATAAACACCATACAACGTAATATGTCATTTGTTATTTATTTCACAAATCATTTATTATTTTCTGTTGCCAACGAAGAATTGTTTTTTTTTTTTGTTTTTTTTGTATACTACCGTCTTGTTTCAGCGCAGCCACTCATAGTTGAATTATCATCATATTGTGCTCATGTTTCTCACCATAGGTCATCTAGTTTTGTTTACCATCATATGTATTCCATGTCCCTTCCAGAGCAGAACTCCTCATGGGAATCCTCTTTGTTGTAGCCATCGCTTTTCTTTCTTTCTTTCTACAGCTTTTTTCGATGCCAGTATAATAGTCACTTGACCTTGAATCGCTCCCACCTTTGCTTTTCTTTCCTGTCTATTTATTCCATCATTTGCCATGTATTCTTGTCTTGATATATAGACCTGCTTCGGGGTTGTTTGCGTTAACTGGCCAAACTGGATTCTAGCCCCAGTGGTCAGTTGTGGGCTTTTATTTTTAAGTTCCTGTTTGTTAGGCAAAGCATGCCTGCTTTCCCAGTTTTGCTGAATCGTAATGAAGGAGCTTTCAATACAGACAAAGTAAGATATAGACATTTTACATGAAACTGCTAATGAGTATATAGAGCTTTACTAAATGTGTACACTTAAGGTCTTTCTTTGTGTTTCTAAAAATAATAATATAGATAATAAAAATGATAATGTTAATAAACCAAGTTCATTATGAGTTCAATCTAGAATTATAGACCAGAGCATGCTTATCACTAGTGTGCTTTTTCTACAAACATAGCACTTGTAAGACTTAGTAATCGTAAAATTTCTAAAAATTTGGACACTAAATAATTATCATAAATTGTCCTAAAATGGAACAATTTTGCCTTACAATGGAGTAAATGTGTCTAAATATATGCAGCTAGACTGACAAACAGTGTATGTCTTGATCGGACTGCTTGCCAAAGAGCAGTACTAGTGTGATCTAGGCCTTTAATATTTGCACAGTTCTATCTGTCAGAATACTTAGAGATTTAACGGTAGATATAAATGAAATAACTGATGTTTATGACAAGTAATTCTTGGACTAAATAAGGCAAGAATACTGATTAATTGCCTTCGTGATCTTAACATGGAGATATCGGACAATAAAACTAATTCACATAAGAATGAATATTGTGTACATGCACTCAAGGAGTGTTTCATATGTCGTACGCATGTACTTGTCAGCCATCGAAAATCAGATGACGAACACAAGCAAAACGAAGGCATTTGTAAGACTTCAACGAATACCTTTATTGGGAACGTGACAATGTTCTGTGTATTCCCATCCTTTTTTCTGTTTAGAACTGTAGCTGTCTCTCTTCCCACTTCCACGGGAAAAAATATGGGAACGCATCTTATAGTGAAATGGATAGATGGATGGATGGCTTGCAAAATTTTTGGTCCTTTTCAACAGTAATTTTGTCATATCATCAGGACAATGGCGGGGGGGGGAATAATGATGGGCGGTCGACAAGGCACCCCGTTACGATTGAAAAGATGCCTGCCTCCAGTGAGAAGCGAATCTGGGACCGCTAGTTCACCAGACCAGCGCTTAACCACTGAGCTAACGGGACTTCTATGGAGCCCCGGTAGTTCAGTATTTTAAGCGCTGGCCTGCTGATTTAGCGGTCCCGAGCTCGATCCCCGCTTGAGGCGAGAATCTTTTCATACTTAAACAGGGTTCTATTGCACACAGCCTTTCATTATCACCCTCCCATCGCCATGATATGACTGAAATACTGTTGAAAATGACATAAAATCGCAAGTCATCCATCCATCCTTCCATCCATCCGGGGCTTTTGTGGTGAACGGGGACACATTCAGAATAAGTAACTTTACCACCTCTCTCGATTGTAGTCTGCTCTTAAAGAAAAAGGGACGGTCGGGTGGTGATATGGCACTTTGAGTAGCTTCCAGTGCCAGGCGTCCCACAAAAGTAGGGCAGGGGCCTACTGTATTGCAGTAGGTGCGGGTGGGGTTGTTTAGACATTTTTCTCTCACCTTTCATTTCACTTTTCTTTCTCCCGCTATCGGGGAGACGGCTCGATATAGACTGAAATACTGTCTGAAAGAGTCGTTAAACCCAAAACAACCAACCAACCAATCTTAAAGAAAAGCATATTCCCCCTGATGAGCAAACTGTGTCTCAAGAGAAGATCGATCACATTATAGGAGTGCTTTGTCATTCATGGAAGCTGCCCTTTGTCAAAATTACGGCAAAACATGACGGTGTAAAAACAACTTAAGGTGGTGATAATCACTGATTTGGGACAAAGACAAAAATCTGCATAAAATACTCAAATTAACACTGATCTTTCCAAAACTTATCAGATGCCTTCTTTATGTTGTTTCTCATAATTTAGAATCCCAAAATGCAGCATTTGTTAATGTTAAAAAGTGTTTTTATAAGAGAAGATCAAAGGGTAATTTTCTGCGAATAAATCTGAAAAAATAATATCATTATTGAAAATATACTTAGTGCTTAGAGTACCTTGTTGCATAATGGAGAGCGTCCTAGCAATTATTTTTTCAAACTCTTTCACACGTTATCAGGCTGAGCAGATGAAAAAAGATGCAGTCTGTGTCCAAATTTTTTTGTCAAAACACATTGGTGAGACAGGTGATACTATTTTAACAAGGTTGAACAATTTCATCTACACACCACTGATCATGTCAGTAATGTATTATTTATATTGTAGGTGTTAACATAGGTCTGCTTGCCTACCCTATATTTAAATAAATGCGTCCAGTGTACATTTACTTTGTACATGGTTGATCATTGAGAAAAAGCTACCGTTTTCATCTGGTCTACATTACAATTTGAGAAAGAGTTGGAATAAATAATTGCTAGGACGCTCTTCATTATGCAATAATGCACCTTCAGCACTACGTAAATTTTCAATAACGATATTATTTTTTCAGATTTATTCGCAGAAAATTTCCCTTTGATCTTTCCTTATAAAAACACTTTTTTAAGCAGCATGTACGTCTATTTTGTATTCTAAACTGTAAAGAACAACGAAAATAAGAAGTCTGCTAACTTTCAAGGAGATACGTTACTTTTTTATGGTTTTATGCAGATTTTTACATTTACCATAAATCACCACCTTAAAGAGAGCCATTAATTTTAGAATCAAAGGCAGTTAACTGAAGCATTAATATTTTACTAACAGATATATGTTTTCCTCATCAAATAGAGCCTGCTCTTACACAGAAAGATTTTTTCCACCAGGGAGTAATTTTGGGAACATATTCTATAACAAGTAGACCCCTGCTGAAAAGGAATCATTGGCATGATTTCTTAATAGGTGTGTCCGTTCACCGTGAACATTAGTACATATTGGTGCACATGTCCGTAAATCAAGGACTTAAAATGAGCCGCGACACGACAAAACCAACAATGTGGTTGTGCGCCCAGCGCAGACTCAGATCAGACTGGGCATCCGCCCAGTCTTATGAGAGTCTTTGCAGTGCGATTAAAGGGTAGCTAAGAATCTAAGCTACCTCCATGCGGACAGCGAAGACTCTAATCAGACTGGGCGGATGCCCAGGCTGATCTGAGTCTTCGCTGGACGCACAACCACTTTGTTGGTTTTGTCGTGTCGCGGCTCAAATGTATTCTCTTCGTGTCGTCTACATCGGAAATTATTTGCCAGCGTCCTTTTCCTGAACATTTGACAGAACTGCCGTGTGCTTTTTGTGGGATTTATATTTCATTGGTCTATCTCATGTCCTGTATTGTTGATTAACAATTTATTAAGGCTTTTCAAGCTTACAGATATTAGCCTTTAAAACTGAACAGTTATGATACATTTGCATTTGATGCGGGTTTCAATGAGGGTGAGGTTGGGCCTGTAAAATCGATTTAAGCCCCCCAGTAATTCATTACTGACCGTTCCAAGGCGGTAGTTCTGTTGTGGTTCTTTGTTGCCTGTTTTTGGTGTCAGAGTTTCTGTGATGTTTTACCTTATGTATGTTATTATTATTTTTGGTTCGGTTTGGGTTGCTGAGTGGCCACCTTTTGGGAACAAGCTGCTCACTCGGTTGGCCATATGTTCTCTGTATCTTGATTATTTGTAATCTTAGTTGTTTCCAACTATGGTTTGAGGGCTGGATTTGGATTTTGATTATTTCAGTTCCTGGTCTTTGCATACTTTTTACTTTTATTTCAAAATTATTTTACTTATGTCGAACCGATCATTAAGCAGAGGTGGGCGAAAACCGGGGCTCTCGGGAAACAGTACCGCTGCAAATTAAAACTATTACAATATATAACCATGATTAATCAGTCAGCGATTTTTCGAAATACATGTACAAGAGCAAGTTCACTTATGAATTCAAAGATTACAAAACTTCGTAAGTAGCAAAGCGATATCTCGACCAGTAATCTTTTACGAACTTAAAAATTTGGATTTATATGGGGAACATAAGTCAAATTACATTATTATTCCGAATCAGGGTGGATGATCACATGCTTTGCGTCATTTTCTTACGCCATTCTGAACAGGAGAACCCCGGGAGTTCTTCACGTTTTAGTTAATAATTCCATTGTTTCTGTACGCATTCCTTCAAAATGCAGCGCAGTGAATGTGTAGTCATGAATACTTTCTGACGATATTCACGATTTTATCGTGAGTTTTATAGTTTTTATATTTAATCGTCCCCCAACATCCAAAACCGAAAATAGGCTGTTGCACATGAATTATATTGTTGCTCCAAAACTAGGGGAGGTTTAAACGTGAAAACAAGTAAACTCTCAGTAAAAACAAGAACACTAGTTAAAAGTACTTATGAGCACGTATTCACTGCGCTTTATTTTATAAGACTGCATTTGGCAACAAAGAAGTTATCTTGAAAAATACTTACCACGAAGCAATCGTTTTACTGGAATTTCCAGTATTTCCTGTGACGTGAACACCACGTGATCATCCACCACTGCTTATTATATTTTGATCATCCATTTTTAGAAACTTTTACCTTTTTTCAACATGTAAATGAAATTGCGCGTTTACCAGAAAGCCGGTAGTGTACTTTTCCGGCATAGAATACATTTTTAAGTTTACGGGTATATTATTATGTTTTCTCTCCATTTTACAATGGGAAAAAGCTTACTCGGCTGCCTTTTCGCTCACCAAGACACAGCCTTTCCAAAGCAAAGTATTTCCTCTCCAAGGGAGCAAACTCTTTCCTTGAAGAACTGAATCCGTTTGGGAATGGTGGCAAAAATTAAAAATGGCAGAGTTGCTATGCCTGAAACATGACGTATTAATACACCCTACCATATTATGCGAAACACACTGACATCCGGAAGATATGCATTTGTGAATATGCATGATTATCTATTGCATAAGCTTTTGGTTTTGAAATTGATGGACTGCTTCAAATTAGCTGCTTGTCATATCGACAGAAGAGGCTGTCTGTATCGGAAACGGAATGAAATCAAACCGCTCATAAATCATATTTCTGTATGTCGACTTGACTGAATGAATATGCAAATATTCACGTTCTCATTTCCACATTTACTTGCAACTTACCGTAATATTTCAGACTTAACAGACCAAATTTGGAGCTGCAGCATGACCATACATGAGGTTGCAAGGACAAAACTAATCGAATATCAGTTAGAACACCTTTAGGGGAAGCGCCGTCTCCGTATGACCTACATAAACGCTAACAAAACTAGTTTCTCTATTTTCCTTCGGCTTAAAACCTTCTATACAAAAATACACTTTCTTTGCTGCTTCAGGAATCCGCTTTGGACCGAATCTGCGTTTGTGCGAACGTCTGCCACGAAACGAACAAACTTTATTTAAATTGCTAATATAAGAGTTAAATGAACTATTATCAAACATAACTCTGGCTGATAAAAAAATAGAGTATTGATAAGCCGGGTTAGAACTTACGACAGTTTAAACAACGAAGAATCAGCTTTACACAGTCTGATCAGAGATTCTCTGCTTGCATCTGCAGTTTAAGACAAAGAGCAAGTTAATTAAAGGAAAGACGAAAACTCTGATTGCCTTGCGAAGATTAATAGGTGTCCTGACTCATCGGTGTTACAAATGATGTAGATGATGTAGGGAATATATTTTTTCGTCAAAGAACTCAGTAGAGAAGACGCTTGGTTCTCTTCTTCGATTCGACCTTGAAAATGTAATAAAGGACCTCTGACGGTTGTAATGTTAATTTGCCTATAAAAATAGTCAAAATTAAATTTTTGATATGCCAAAGAATTTCTCCTGAAATTTGTTGCTCTCACCTTCCCCTAACTGGCCATGAATTTAATTTCTGATTACTTTGCACATAGACTTCAATTTTTGGTGGAAAAAGCCAAATTTTGTAATTAAACGTAATCGAAACAGGAAAAGTTTTTTAAAGATACTTTTCCCCCCGTGCCTCAGCTAGCCACTTTGCATGTATGTGTGTACTATCATAATACACATTATATGTGAGTGGCTTGCTGAGGCACGGGGGAAAAAGATAGTCTACAGCTGAAAAAGTTGGTGGGGTACTTACACCCTTTATATCTAAAAATAAGCTAAAGTCCTTAGTACTGAAAAAATATTGCATAATATCAGTAACAGTAGTGTGTACGTCAGTTTTAGCATAGTTATCAATTAAGATTTTGATATCTTAGAAAACCAAATAAATGGACTTATTTTCAGAGACTGAAAAATTCACATACCCCTCTTGATAAAATTGGTCTATGTTAGTCTAGAGGCATGATAATTTTTCAAAATCACTGTTAAAATGTCTTTATAGTACACAAGGCTACATATTAATGCCAAATATTTCAACTTTTGCTGCCCGAGGAAGGTGCAGTAATTTATCGAAAAATGGGCAAATATGCATTGATACTGTCAGAGGTCCTTAGAGAAGTGGGCGTTTATCCTGGCTGATCGTAGTTCCCTTTGCCGCACTTATTGTTGATGTCATCAGGGAAGATTTAGACCAGACAGCGCAGATGCAAAAATATTGGTTTAAGGTAGATGGGTACATTTCCGTGCTTTTCTGTCATTTTTACAAGGGAAACAAATTTTGTCACTTCCTGTTTGCTTTCCTAGTGGAAAAAAACCTTGTCGAAAAGGCTTCTACTCTTACAGTAAAGAATTGCTCTGAAGGGAGACCCCTATTGAGGAGGGAGGCAAAAAAATGAAAATGAAACAGTTGCTCTCTGAAACTATACCAATTTACCTAAGGCGCTTTCAGTTTTGTGGAGGCATTTACAGGAAATTACGTTACAGTAGCACTTGTCCTATAGCGACAGCACAGATTTATCTTGAGAAAAGCTCACTGATTTATTATCGATGTAGTGCTTAGCAGAGAAAGCGGATTTTTTCATTCATTGAAAGACAAACAAAAGTAAAAAGTATGCAAACACCAGGAACTGAAACAATCCAAATCCAAATCCAGCCCTCAAACCATAGTTGGAAACAACTAAGATTACAAATAATCAAGATACAGAGAACATATGGCCAACTGAGTGAGCAGCTTGTTCCCAAAAGGTGGCCACTCAGCAACCCAAACCGAACCAAAAATAATAAGAACATACTTAAGGTAAAACATCACAGAAACTCTGACACCAAAAACAGGCAACAGAGAACCACAACAGAACTACCGCCTTGGAACGGTCAGTAATGAATTACTGGGGGGCTTAAATCGATTTTACAGGCCCAACCTCACCCTCAGTTTCTGAAGTGGTACAAAACATTTAGTTGGTTGTTCGGTTCGCATGATAACCCTCTAACTCGTCAATGAATCATCACGGTAAACACATAAATCAAATTTCAACACCATGAAGAAGCAAAGACGAGGACTCAACAGATACAACGGGCCGTCTGACAGGTGGAGATCCATGTCCTGCCAAACGACCCCACTGGAAATCTGAAGCAAAAGAAGGTCACCAGTTGAGCCCCGGTGGACCAAGCAACAGACAAAAAGGCTCCGGTCCCAACCAACTAAAATATATAGCTTAAGGTCGGGGCCATCATAGAGTCTGACGACCGATCCCCCGGTGTGCAATTAAAGAGTGCAGCAAAGTTATCAACCGTGATTGGGTTAATCACTAAGCATGCAGACTGTCGCATAACATTTAAATTATAGCCAATACGTTTGTGACGTATTATTATTTTTCGGAATTGATCAGAAAAAACTCCACGACTTCCTAAAAGGCTTCTGTAAGTAGAATATCTTTAATATTGTTTAGTAAGAGGGATAACAGTTAGTATTAAAACTATTATTAAGACCAAAAGTTCTGTTTGGTTCCATGAAAGTAAAGACATAAAAGGCATTTCATATCGCTAAAATCTATCAACTGTATTTTCAAATTAAGTTTCTACATTTTCGTAAAGTAAAATGAGTTAAATATAAGCTTGCAGAAGGACCTATCAAGTGAAATTTCAAAACATATACATTGCATACCGAAACTCGCTTGTGTTGTTTAGGCCGAAACAGGATGGAGTGCACTAGATGTGTATGTAGTTTGCTGAGTTTTATGCAGAGGTTTGATTTTCTTGCAACATAGATTATTTTTCAATCCCTCCCTCCTAAAAAGCAAATTTAGTGCTGTCTACCGTGTAAAACGCACAAACCTGGCGTGATATAGCGCTAAATATGTCCCTTGCGATATCTGATGCTTTAGTATAGAAATAAGATTATCGGTGATTGGGTATGGTGTGTTTTGTGGAAAGTAGTTTTTGAAAAAGGGAGGCATATCGATTGTAGTAGTTTGAAGAAAGAGCCACAATCAATTTAATCTTTTAAAAGAATGACGTAAATGGTAAACGTTAGAAACAAAAGCGTCTCGCGGTAACGCCAATTTGAGATGACGTTTCTGAAAAGTCATTAATGGAGAAAAATGTAATTAGGTGATTGATCAACATGTAATATACATGGCTGGACGTTCTCTATTTCTGGTCAAATCGGAAAGGAAGTTCTGCTTTCAGTGTACTTTGCGAAATTAAAACAAAACGTTATAGTAACTCATTTGAAATTATTCAAAACAAGTTTCATAAAACCTTTTTTGCTGTATACACATGTATTTAACACTTAAACATCAAAAGCAGCCCTGTAGCTTATATCTATTAAAAGATTGCGTTGAATTTGCATTATTTTCTACGATTTTCATAACAAATCCAGGTAATTCCCTGGCTTAGATATGATGTACTTGATCACAAGTCGATCCGCTACAAAACATTATCAGGCCATTTTGACTTTAGGATCTTGGTATACGATAGGTTCGACAATAAAGTACTCGCTAGAATTGACTCAATAAAGCGAGTCTTCTATTTTCATTTCTTTAGTTCATTTCTTGCTTCCAAAGAATCTAAATTTCACAACTTGTACACTCCTGGTCAATGTGCCCGCTGTATAGCTGCATGGCGCTGAAATGTTTTTGTGGGTTTAAGGCTCTCGATAGTTAAATCTGGAACTTTCAGTCCGAGGCCACGAACAATTTTTGAATGTTTCTAAAACAAGTAGATTGCTTTTCCAGGCAGGGTTTTACTATTTCATAGTGTCGTCATTGTGAACAGAAACTAATTGAAGCAGAACACATGAACACCAACATCTTCAGAGCTGTCAGGCAATGTTTACATAACCCCACACACCCTATTTCCAGTGCTGAAAAGTAGTACACTAACCATTAGCAAGTCACATTCTGGGGAAATACCTGCAAAACACTGACAGTTGGCATATATCTGTTTTTTTTATCCTCAGCAACATACCTTCAGAAAAACAAATCCCAAATGGGGTCATAAGCATAGATTTTTTTCAGTATTTCAGTTTGAATACCAGGCCTATTTCTCTCCACGAAGTTGTCTGCTGCGATTTGACATACCCGCCATTACTTAGGGGTTTCCCCTGACAAGTAAAGCTAACAGCAAATTTTCATAACCAGTTCCAGCTGACATAACTACCCTTCCTACAACCTTACAAATAAAAGAAATATTCAAAAACCTCAATCTATTGGAGCAACCATGCTCTTTCTAACCCTTTATCAAAAAGTATCATTTTCCTGACCACTGCCAATACGAAACTATCCCCTGAGACCTAAGCGTTATCGGTTTCGTGCAGCAATATAAACCCACGAAAACAACTGCTTGAAGACCAGCATTTATCTTAATCCCTTCCTGCTTCTACTACTAGGAAGTGTTTATCATAGACAGGAAAAAGAGGATTGACAAACTTGTGCCTATTGGCTACTGTCTATTTAAGATTTTGTTAAGATACATGGATATACTTATATATATTTTCTGACAATTTGAGAGAGGGTTTATAACATGCAGTGATAATGAATATAATGTAAGAAGAGTCGAAGCACAAAAGGACCTGCTCCTAAAAGAAAGAATTTGCTCCCATTGAAAAGTGAGGCAAAGCTAAAAATGATAGATGTGCAGACGAAAAGACCATAGAATTGAAACTAAAAAGTTAGAAAATGAACAGTTGCTTTCAGCTGGTATACGAAATGGATAGGGGACATAGAAAACAGAGAAATGGAGGGCAAAGGAAAGGGAGTATTTCTGAGTGCTCATTTTATTTACCTAACATCTTTTTTTCCACAGTAAATCACATTACAGTTGTTATTTTCATCGCACAAGTATATTAACAGTCACCGCATTTAAGATTTAAGGTGACTGATTACACTTTGAGGGAAAGCAGTTCCGCAATTTTCTTTTTGTCTTCCCTCTCAACAGGGCTCAACTCTAAAAGGGTCTGGCTTATCCAAGAAAAAAAGATTTCCTTATAGAGTAGATCACTGTTTTGAAAGTTTTGTGCCCAAGGAAGCGAACAAGAACTCACAAGAATTGCCTCACTTGTTAAAAATCGCAGAAAGTATGGAGGTCTGTCCATATGCCTTGAAAAATATCATGTTTACATGTTTCTTTTTATTTGTTTATAAGGATACTTAATTTTTTTAAATTCTGTGCTTCTCATAACATAGAAATGCGCGTTGTCGAGTGGTTAAAAATGCTCGGTTAAGGTACAAAAACTCTCTAGTTACAATTACTGTTCTACTAGCCGGCGATTTTAAAACTCTTCTTTTGCAACCCAATAGTAAATGGGGACTTTTTTCGAATAAGGACAAGCTAAGGCAACGAAAAAAGAAGGACGGGCTCTGCTTTGCATATGTTCTGCCGCAGATACGGTGGGTCTCTAACCAGTACTTTTCTTACGGAAAACAGTCTGCGGAAGGCCTTTACCATACTCAGAACTATAAATTGTGTTCTTATAGCAATGCCTTCTTGGGCAATTATACTATATGATAATGGTGTGGCATTAGTAGATGGTTTATCACGCTAATAACATGACACTTCCTCTTAAGCTGAGGCTTATCCCAAGCGATTGTATTTACCAGATTGAGCCTACATTAGTGCTGAGAAAGACGACAGTTCTCCTCAGAAAATCATTTAAAAAGAGAATGAATATGGATACATAAGATATTAAATGTTACGTTACTATGAGTACAAGCTCTAGCCGCAACAAATCTCTGCGTTTTACTATTGCATCAACTATGATTCGCCAATTCACTTTTTCAACACACACACACACACACACACACACACACACACACACACACACACACACACACACACACAGCATTTTCTTTGCTTTCTTCAAGACATGTTCGCTCTTGGTCAGGGACTATGTTACTTTAGTCGAAAGCAACTTTTCAAGATATTCAGATTAGTTTGCTTCTTTGTCAGGTAAATTCACTTTTGTCATAGATGAGGTCTCAGTTACTTAAACTTACGTAGATATTCTGGTCATAACATAAAAAGTAGATAAGAAAGCAATGGTCAGTAACCGAAACAATCTAATTCCACATCTTGTCCCAAACACCATTTGGGGAAAGAAAATGATACAGACAACGCGCAAATCAAAGGAAGACAAGTGATAAGCCAAAAAGGACAGCTGTTTTTCAGTAGATGACCGCGAGGCTGTCCTAAATACATGTAATGTACTAACTGTCAAAGACTAGTAGAATGCCTACAAGTAATGACAATAACTGAGAGCACCGCCTTGGAATGGCCTGCAACAAATTATTGTGTGATGGTGGGGAAATAATGGAGCAAAAGAAGATGAACATGTTGTTGATATCCTTGTGTTTCTGGGTATTGCTGTCAATGAGATATTCTAAACTTTATTAACATTTGCTATTCTTTATGTTCTTTTTCCCGCAATCTTCGCTGATAAGTATTCAGGGTAAGTATTGAAAATGAGCCGGTAATTTTTGGTCGTTGTATTGAAACTGTAGTCAATCAGGACACTATAGGCCCAAACTTTGTCAGTTTCATTTGTCTTGCCAGGAGTTTTCCACATATTGTTCCACGTCTTATCTTATTTAATTTAAAGGTACAATTTTATAGCGTTTTTGGCTCGAAATAGCCTTTTATTCTGATGAGCGATAAAGCCCGTATCACTCACTCTCATCTAATTAGGCAAATATCGGTATATTTATTTATTCCAATTGTTCCGTTACATATTTATCCGCTAAAACGGCGTTTTTCTATCTAACGAATGACCCCCAAATATCTTAATTAGTCAAATGCTGCTCTGATTTCCTTTTGTTCTTAATATAAAGGTTCTTCTTATAAGATAGTCTAGATTGAAGAATTGTTCTAAAAACAATCCTAAATAGTTAGATCAGTCTTATTAGACAGATTTAGATGTTTATGATTGATCTTGAAGGGTAAACGCAGTTTTAGACCGAATGAATATGGTAGCTACGTTTTCAGCTTCAGAAGGCTTATTTATGAATTTAAGGTGATTGACATGTTTCTCGTGAAATCGAGGCAATGATATAAGTATTGACAGTAGTATGAGATTTTTATAACATTGGTTTCGTGTGGAATAATCTTCATCTGATCTGTAAGCTTTTGAGAACATTCTGTCTTTTAAGAATGTAATAGACAGGGTCGATTTCTTTACGTTATCCAAAGGTTCTAAGAAAGGTTAAAGTACTATACATTTTCTGTTAGCTTTAATCCTCTTTTTTACACTTGGTGACAACAATGCTTCATGAAACTTTATAGTCATCAGCACTGAGTCGGTTGAGATGCACTTAGTATACAATAACTTCCATCACCATACATTCTTCTACAGACGTAAAAGTCATTTGATGCCGGAGAAGCTTATGTTTTCAGATTCAGCTAAAACTTCTCAAAGGGCGTATTCGACTGGGCGTTTCGCGCTTCACGATTTTTAGCGTGAACCACTTTTTCTATAGAAAAAGTCAGAATCAGAATTGTTCAGAATTGTTTACTGGTGATACGTCCAAGGACAATCATTCACCAGGACCTGCGATCAGGGAAGGTAGACCCTAGCCTTTATAAGAGAAGTAAACTTAGTAACTGAATTCTCTGCACATTCAGCAGCAGAAATAAGGGAATCTTCCAAGGAATTCCAATTTCTAATAGTCTGGGGGAAGAAACTGGACTTGTAAATGTCAGTCCCAGCCAATGGGGTTTGAAATGCCAGTGAATGATGATTCATGCTTCACGCTATCATGCCGCTGAGACATCAGTCAGCTCATTTATTTCGTAGGCTCCGATGGGCGGTGGCCAATCATTCGACTTAACGACACAAATAAAAGTATAAGGTCTAGTTTTCTATCGTTCTTTGAATTACAATTACTGGGTTCATTCACCGCAGAACATCATAAAAGGAAGTATTATTTTGTCCCTGCCTTAAATGTCAATTATGAAGGTGTCACGAGGACGTTTCTCTGAATAATTCAATGCAGGTTTAATGGGAGTTAAATACCCATCAATAGATTATCTGCTTATAATGACAGGCACTAGATTATTTTGTACTGTAATAACGACAACAAAATAATACGATAAATGTTTCTAGTAATTGGAACCATTTTAACTGGAATGCATGTACTTGTCTAGTATTTGTGGTACATGTAATTGTAGAAGTTCAATGGTCAGGAATGAAGACTGCCAGTCAGCCGTACAACATTACATTACTGCACATAAACAGACTCAATTAAAGCGACGCTACGTTTTTCCTAATTGATGGGTTCCTTGTTTCCAGAGGATCTCTTCAGAATTTATTTTATTAATTTCCTCGTTCGACATTACTGACCGATCCCCTTTGGTTAGACCACGGAAGACTGATAAGCTGTAGCCACATGGGCATGCGTTTTGTCAATTTAGTTTTCCTGTATAGGACTAAATACTTCCTTAAAACGAGAAAGGGATTTAAAATATAGATGCAAATGCACCTTGAGTTGGAAATACATAAACGACTTCCCGAGAAAGTTTCAAATCCGGTAAACAAACTGGTGTGACAGCATGCGATAATTCATACATATAAGGTTGGCACCGCTCGTGGGAAATTTTCCATTTACTTCAACGAGTGAATTGACATATATGGCATGCTTATAGTTATACATTTGTTCTCTTATTTTCATTATTTAATCATTATTCAAAGCTAAAAATATAATTGAGCCGCGGCACAAAAAAAAACCCAACAATATGGTTGTGCGCCCTGTGCAGACTCAGATCAGCCTGGGCATCCGCCCAGTCTGATCAGAGTATTCGCTGTCCGCATGGAGGTAGCTTAGACCCTTAGCTCCCCTTTGAGCACTTAACGAAGAGTCTGATCAAACTGGGCGGAGTTCCAGGCTGATCTGAGTCTTTACTGGGCGCACAACCACACTGTTGGTTTTGTCGTGTTGCGGCTCAGTTATCACAACCACAAGGCGCTTATACATCTTTGTAGCGAAATACGTGCGAGCAGTCGTTCTATTTGTTATCAACTGTGCCTCATAAAAGCATCTCAAAGTTGCAGTTATATTTGCAATTACATGTAAGTCAAGATTCCCTATAGCATTTACAATCATAAGCTAAGCTGAAAGCACGTCTTCAGGCGTGTTGTTTGACGTTACTTCTGAAGGTTTGAGAACAATAAGGGAAAACGACTTCACTTGACTTTCAAAAAAGGTTGATAGTGTGTTGCATTTGCCTTTAATATTGGAGAGGTGCATAAAATAAATACCGGTAAATAGATGAATTAAATTAAGCCGTATATTGATAGTAAAAACACAAATATGTACTCATGCACGTTAAATATATGAGAAAAAAATATCACTGACAAAAATTCAGTTTTGCAGATATGGATATCATCAAAGCTTTATAACTATAAGGCACATTTTCTGGCGGCGTGGCTATTTAGCTCTGTTTGGTGGACAAAGTCATTTTAGTTAGAATTTTAAAACACCTAATTCTCATTAACCCATTTTGACAAAGCAAGGGTAAAGTAATTACTAGTTTTCCTTTATACTCCATTAACGCATTACTTTGAACGTCAGTTACGAAGTATGACAACGGTGTTGAATGTTAGCGCACAACGTGACATTCCAGCTTATAGGTGAGGATTACCTTGCACGATTATATTTTCTAACCATTAGCAGTTTGTTAGCACCAAGAAATGCGACAAGTTTACTGTGCATTTTGACCAGGAACGAACACTCGTGTGTCACGGCGCTTATTATCCATACGTTTTCTTCACTTCCATTCTTCTTGTCAGTAGTCTTTACAATCAAACTGAAAACGGGGGCTTAGTTCTTCAAAGCTAACACGAGATGTTTCATTTTTAAGCGGAATATACGCAAAACAGTCTTTTTGTAAAATAAAATGTGAAGACCTTTTCACATTTTTATGCCCCCGCCACGAAGTGGGGAGGGGCATATAGTTTTGCCCTTGTCCGTCCGTGCATACGTACGTACGTACGTCCGTGCATACGTCCGTCCGTCACACTTTGTAGTACTGTTCTTGTCTCCGCAACTCCTCCTACAGTATTGGATGCAGGGAGTTGAAACTTGCAACACAGTTCAGACATGCTTTGAACATGTGCATAAAGGAAACATAACTTTGATTAAGATCTTTATTGCAGAATTATGTCCCCTTGAATAATAAACATATTTTGACCATATTTTACATCTGAGTACTGTTCTTGTCTCCGCAACTCCTCCTACAGTATTTGATATAGGGAGTTGAAACTTGCAACACAGTTCATACATGCATTGAACATGTGCATAAAGGAAACATAACTTTGATTAAGGTCTTGGTTGCAGAATTATGTCCCCTTGAATAATATACATATTATAACCATATTTCACATTTGAGTACTGTTCTTGTCTCCGCAACTCCTCCTACAGTATTTAATGTAGGGAGTTGAAACTTGTAAAACAGTTCAGACATGCATTGAACATGTGCATAAAGGAAACAGAACTTTGATTTAGGTCTTTATTGCAGAATTATGTCCCCTTGAATAACATAAATATTTTGACCATATTTCACATTTGTAGTACTGTTCTTGTCTCTGCAACTCCTCCAATTATATTTGATGTAGGGATTTGAAACTTGTAACACAGTTCAGACATGCATTGAACATGTGCATAAAGGAAACAAAACTTTGATCCAGGTCATTATGGCAGAATTACATCCCCTTGAATGACATGCATATTTTGACCATATTTCACACTTTGTAGTACTGTTCTTGTCTCTGCAACTCCACCAATAGTATTTGATGTTGGGATTTGAAACTTGCAACACAGTTCAGACATGCATTGAACATGTGCATAAAGGAAACAGAACTTTCAGTCAGGTCTTTATTGCAGAATTATGTCCCCTTGAATAACATACATATTTTGACCATATTTCCATAGCTTAAATACAATCTCACCTTTTATCGTCGCTCTAGCGGCCTCATTTATTAACAGATTTTTTTGGTATTACATCACAGCTTTATTGGGTATGACAGTACCTAGAACAACTTTGCGTTTCAGGTTTGTAGGATGAAGGTCAAGGTCACAGTTGCTATTTTTAGAAAAACTAGGGCATTGCTCCAGCGCTTTCATTTATATATCGATTTTGATGTAACTTCACATAAATGTTAAGTATAACAATATTTTGAATAAATTACTGTTTCAGCACCGCAGGTCCAAGGTCAAGGTCACAGTTGCTATTTTTAAAAAAAAAAAACTTTATCATTCCTCTACTCCTCTATTCATTGACAATTTTGATGTAACTTCACTCAAATGTTTAGTGTGACAATATCTTGGACAAGTTCGTGATCCAGAATTTCAGGGTAAAGGTCAAGGTCACATTTGCTATTTTAGAAAATATGCTGTCATCCCTCTGGAATGATTTTGGCATAACTTGACACAAATATTTAGCTTGACAATATCTGGGACAAATTTACGTTTCATCATTGTAGGTCCAAGGTCAAGGTCACAGATGCTATTCTAGGTATATGTAAATCTTTGTCATGGTTCTAGCACCTTTATTTATTAACTGATTTTGATAGAACTTCACACATATATTAAGTATGACAATATCTTGGACAAGTTAACCTTTCAGGGTTGTAGTTCCAAGGTCAAGGTCACAGTTGCTATTTTTAAGAAAAACTCAGTCATCCCTCTAGCACCTTTATTTATTGACATATTTTAATGTCACTTCACACAAATATGTTTTAACACATTACTCTTCTAGTGAGGCATATGGCGGGGGCATTCATCACCTTTAGTGATTGTCTAGTTTTTCCTTAGAACCCCCCCCCGCCCCCCCCCCCCCCCAAAAAAAAAAAAAAAAAAAAAAAAAAATAGCACATTTGATTTTATGTTTACTAGAAGATTTTACACATCTTCGTAAATCTTACGATGCTTTGATCAACTATGCAATACATGCTGTCTTACAAAAACACTTGGAATCTAATAAAGGTGAAAGCAAGTCGAATATGTTTCTCATCAGAGTCCCCTTCGTTTTGATAGTGAAGTAGTTGTGTTCTAGGGTAGAGTCGGGTAACTTCGGACAGCGGGTAAATTCGGACACTGACATTGTTTCCTTTATATGTCAGTTGTTTGGAACTAAAACAAAAATTACCCGGCCAAACAGTGATAATCCTGATAACACGGCTCATTATGAGCCGTCTCATCTGGATTTTCACTGTTTGCAATTGTATGTCCGAATTTACCCGCCTGTCCGAAGTTACTCGACTCTCCCCTATTTACATGTAATGAAACAATTATGCACTAACTTTTATATCCGGAAAACTATATACATGTAAATGAACATTTGTACAATAGTTGTATCCACGCTTTTCGCCATATAAAGCCTGTAATATTCATTCAAAGATGGCGATTATTTCACTAGGGTATGACAGGTGATCTTAGAAAAACATAAGGTGCTTATTCCTCTTTGTCTAGTAAATCCAAGGAACGCATCTCTTCGTGACTAGTACAACACGTCATCTTCCTTCCTCGAAGCGATAGTAAAGTTCTTCCTTTATTTTGCGTTTAACCCCTAAAGCATAAAAAAGCAGATGACAAAACTGACCTGCAAAATTTAATATATATATTTATATAGTTCGTCTGAGCTGTATCATTCTGAGAGTTCACAGAATACAAGGCAAACAGTGTAGATCCGAATGAGGCTTCTCATTATGAATCGCCCTATCTGGATCTTTGTTGTTTGTATTTTCTTTCTTTTTTCTGATTTTTTTGTTTTTCTTTGCTTGGCGCTTAAGGGCTAAAAGAGTTCCAACTTATGGATAATAAATGATAGATGTGATGTGACCTACAGCCACTGACACCCCACGCCTTTTTCTTTCAATAACAGGATCCATAACAATCTGAACGGCTTCCAATGACGTAAATAATGCTTCAAAGAAAATGTTGATATTTCATTGCTCCAGCTACTCTTCAATAAAAATATTTCATAAATCTGATAACATGACTGGTACAAGGGATTAATTCTTGACGTATGCTAGGGTAATCAAGAATTAAAACTAAAACAAAAGGAAACAAAAAAAATGCTTTGATCATATGTCTCCTGTGAAAACTATTAAATAGTTTATTACAATAGTAGAATGTTCTTCACAAAAATGACTTTATGCCCATACTTTATGTGGATCCTAGCATTACAGTCCATCTCTGATCTGAACCAGTGGCTGATTTCCACTAAACTTGCATGGATATATTATTGGGACAATTCTTTAGAGGTGTTTAGAGCTGTTGACCTTCATCACATTTTCTCTGTCACAGAAGGACTTTGCATGTGAAATACCTCTTGAGCCTAATGACAGATTTTGGTCTAACTTATAATTATTTGATACGGAAGAGTAATATCGCCAACTTGCCATTTACGTATCAATTGTTCAAGAAAATGACAATATTTCATACTTTAGTAGCTTCTGATTATTCTGAACGGCAAAGTGCGAAATTGATTGATTGATTGATTTGATGCTTAACGTCCACGGTAAACAGCTAAGGTCATGTCGGGACGGTCAGTTAACCTAACCACACTATTGCTGGGCAGGCTTAGACCTCCTAAGCGGTTAACCAGTACTAAGTGCACATACTTTCGCCAGTAACTGACAACTGCCCTTCTTGAGTCAGCGGAAGGAGAAACGAAAGTATGTGGCCAGACCGGGTTTCGAACCCAGGACCCTTGACTTATGAGTCAGGTGCCCTACCGATTGCGCTACGCGGCCCGGCAAGTGCGAAATTGAGTTCGACGAAAGTTTTGGCAGTGCACATTTAAGGGGTGTCTAAACTATTTGTCTCAGATCTGACTATATCCAATGCGCAAAATACTGGTCCTGTCTAGTGGCACAGTGCTGACTCTGATCAGATGGTGCTGTGGCGTCTAATCTGGGTTTACAATATGTACACTTTTGTGGAATGCTAGCATAAAAGTGTTACGTGAAGCGATTATTATCGATAAACAGCAAAGTGAAGGCGGATTTCTTCAGTCGCTTGATTTTCAAGGAGTAATTGGTAAGTTACATTATAATATATTAATTATTCAGAAAATGAGAGGATGTGAAATAAATGATGACGTTAATTGCTATGATTTTATAATTCTATCAATGGCGTAAGCGGTATTTTCGTATGATATATACATATTTTTATAAATACACAAAAGAAACATAAGTATAAGAGAAGAGTTTCAGCAGATAAGTGACTTATCAATGTCATTTCATTCACTGAATAACATACATTTAATAGACGGTATCCAATTATGATCGATATAGTAATATATATTTTTTTATGTTTTACATAAATAAGATTAATTAGTGTATATGGTTTTATGATTTGAATTGAATGAAAGGATAAAAAAGAAAGAAAAACCATAATTTAAAACAAATACAAAAAATATTATTTTAAGAAAGAATGATAAAAGAGAAAAGGAGAATATGAAAGCCGAACCTTCAACAGTGTAACTTGCCGATGCTTTTGACAGTACTGACGTTAAGACGCTGAGAGATTCAGATTCCACAAGAACTGCAATTAAGTATCCAAACCCGTTGTAATGACACTACCTGCATTTAAAGTTGCATTTATAGATGTACTTTGTGCCAAATAAGCCTGCATGAAAGCTTATAAATTTGTTTACGTTTGTTGTTGCTGGTATATAAAGCAAATGAAAGACCTCGAGAACCATTGTGATTGGGTCTCATACCTACCAGTTTTTGGCCCGCGAAAAGAAGTGTACAAAATGCATTGTATTTATTATTTTTTATCATTTCATGGTGAAGAAGAATTGTTTTTTATAAAATTTAAACAAAACTGAGTTTGAAACGCAGATTTAAGCACAATGATTTTGTTTTTTAGTATTTAGGAATTAAGTGCACAAGGTGTCGATTTTTTAATGGAAACAAACAGCAATACTAATAGCTAGTTTGCTCATGATCTAAACATAATCCGTAGCACCAGTTATACATTTTAAAGGCAAGATTTTAATTATTTAAGGGTGTATAAAAATTAAACCATTAATATTTTTGTGGAACCGAAAGTTACATTAAGATGATGATATTTTCCAAAATTGTAATGAAATTTTGTAAACAAATCGGAAGGCAAGCAAACATCACATTATTACGTTATAAAATAATACCTAAATGTGGTGGTGTGTTCGCCTCAATTACTTCATAACCAAGTTTCCGACGTGGCTTCGGGGAACGAACCCATAACAGGCACTAAATGGGGTCCGACTCTGTTGCGCCTTGTCTTTCAAAATTAGTTGTAGTTGTTGTTTCTGTTCTCATAGCGATGTTCCCCAGGAAGCTCAGCATAGCACGTGACATTAAACATTTTCTTAATGTTTAACATATTTTAAGGACTTGTGGCGCAGGGTAGTGGATCACGTTGGTTTCTATTTCGACAAGCTGCGCGGAAAAGTGCGATTCTTGACAGATTTTTTGTTTATATATGGATGGATAGATGACTTGCAATTTTACCGAACTCCTAATATATTTTGAAACTGTTCCAGTGAATGGGCAACCTTTCAGATGACCAGGATAAATTTGAAGCAGACATTAACAGTTTTAAATTCGGTAATTGTTTGGTTTTGGTTTAAACATATTTTATTTCATCAATAATTTCACATTACAACATATAGACAACATAACTAAACAGAATGAAAGGGATTAGAACGAAAGCTAATAGCTTATAGAGCTCTTCTCCTTAACAGCTATAAATTGTATACTATAGGCGGAATAAATAGTATTCAATAAGACATCAAAATATTGTAATTGTTTAAACACAAGCAATTCGTATCATAAGGATACACTGACACAGAAAAAGGGCAATTATGAAACTTAAACTACTATGATTGTAATCATGTTCCTGGTGAATAAAGGTCCGAGAATTATTAATCTGTATAACACATTATCAAACACGGTCACTTACGAACATCTCGAACATTGACACACCAAAACACCACTACAACGACAGCAGTTAGATACTACATGAGAAAGAAAAGAACAAAAAAATGTAGATAAACAAAATCGCAAAACACACATAAAAAGAGACAGGAAAAAAAGAACAAAAATGAACACTTCAGTTTTAGGTGATAAAAAGAAAGAAAGATGGATGGGGGCGCAGCAATCTGGGGCACTCAGATGTTGATAAATAACTGTGTAGATTAGTCGCGTGTGTTAAGACTCCAAAAATATCATTAATCAGAAACGATGTGTGTTTATAATATATTTGTGCACATTTTCAAATATTATCTTATTTATTTCATGGGATAAGGATAAGTCACCGTACAATAGTAGATTGAGAGAAGGATTCAAGTATAGAGAAACTGCGTTTATTAGCTCTGTGCGTTGTACCTCATAGTATCTGCAATGAAAAAAGAAGTGTTGTGCATTTTCAATACTGCCACAGCGACACAAAGGCGATTCTGAAATATTCTTTAGAAAAAGGTCGAGATTCAATGAACTACAGTTCGTTCGTAATCGAGTATGGAGAATCTGTGACCGTCTGCTACCAATATAAAAGTGATAAGGTACTGATGTTCTATCTTTACTGAGGAAACGTTTAAAGGAATTGACAGAATCAGATTGTTTGGCCTCTATACACAAACTATTCCAGTCCCTGGTTGTTGACGGCAAGAATGATTGGTAGTATAGTTGAGTTCTAGCATCTACACTTTGAAGGTCATTAGCATTACGTAAATTGTAACGAGATAGACTGCTAACTGATTGAGGAATTAAGCTGGATAGGTATAAGGGTGTAAGATTATGCATCATTTTATAAAATAAGATAAGTCTATGATTTTTCCGCCTCTTTTCAAGTGGATCCCAACACACTTCGTTATATAAAGCATTTATTGAAATAAGTTTTGTTGCTCCCGTAGCAATTCTTGCTGCTTCGTTTTGTATTTTATCTAGTTCATTTTTTTCATATTCCGCACAATTACTCCATATGACATCACCATATTCTAGTAACGGTCTAATAAAAACTGTATAAATTGTTTCCAGTGATTTTCTATCTAATTTATATTTCAATTTACGCATTATGTTGATCCTAAACCAAGCCTTTTCTGTAATGTAATTTATGTGTTGATGCCAAGTACAATCATTCGAAAGATATATGCCAAGATGTTTATGACAGGTGACTTCTGAAATTGGATGATTTCGCATATATAATGTGGGATGATGAGGTTTAATTAATTTACGGGAGACAAGAAGTGATTCAGTTTTAGAAGGATTGAATGAGACCAACCAAGTTGCAGCCCATCTTGAAATTTTATCGAGATCCATATTTAAGCAGCCCGCTGCTGTTATCGGGTCATCAACAACTATGAAGAGACTTGTATCGTCCGCAAACAGTCGAACACTAGAACCAATATCAATTACAATATCATTGATATATAAAAGGAAGAGCAAAGGTCCTAGTATAGATCCTTGAGGAACACCAGCTCTAATAAAGGTCCAGTCAGACACAGCACCAGGGAGGACAACGCGTTGTTTTCTATCAGAAAGATAGTTTTTAAACCAGTCAAGAATTTCCCCTGTGACACCAGCTGCTTTGAGTTTGTGCAGGAGACCAGCGTGCCACACACGATCAAATGCTTTGCTGATGTCACAGAAGACAGCCCTGACCTCTTTGCCGGAATCAAGAGCTTGGCAGAAGGTATTGTAAAGAAATGTTAACTGATTTACGGTTGAATCGCCCGGAATAAAACCAGACTGAAAAGAAGATAGTAAATTATTATCACAAAGATGATTGTATAGATATTTGAATATAAGCCTCTCAAAAACTTTGACCTCAGCATTTAGCAAGGATATGGGTCTGTAATTGGAGACAACAGACGCGTCTCCTTTCTTTGGGATTGGACATACATTGGCTTCTTTATAGAAGACTGGTAAGTTAGCTGTTCGTATTGATTGATTAAAGAGAGAACAGAAAGGGATGGAGAGTTCCGATGAGAGTTCTTTAAGAACACGATTATTGAGCCCATTTGGGCCAGAAGCCTTACCAACAGTTAAGGTTTTAAGTACCGATTCAACTTCAAGTGGAGTAAGAACAATAGTATTTAATTCTGAATTAATAACGGAAGGTATTAAGTCTGGAAGGACAGCATTAGTTTCATCTAATATTGTTTGACTTTGAAAATATTTGTTAAAGATATTGGCTTTATCCGTTTCGTCTGCGTAAATGTTATTATTGTATTCAAGTGGCGGAATTGATGAATTCAAATTTGGAGTTATAAATGTCTTAAGAGTTGACCACCAGTCTTTGGTTGAAAGCGTATTTGATTTTAGTTTTTCTGCAATTTTTTCATAATACGTTCTTTTTGATTCGCGAATCATGGTAACAACCCTATTTCGTAAGTTCTTGAAATATTTCCAGTGTGATTCCTTATTAGTTTTCTTGGCCTTTCTGTAAGCCCTTTTACGTTTACGTATATGTCTTTTAAGAAAAGTAGTTATCCAAGGAGGCTCTAATGGCTTAATTTTTATTTGTCTGTTTGGAATGCATTCGGAAGCTAGTGAATCAATTGCAATATTTATATTATTGGCATAGACATTTATATCATTGTCCTGAAAAGACTGCCAATCAATTACTGAGGCTTTATCATGTAATAAATTAAAATCTCCCCTGTCATAGTACCATATATGTCGTAAAATTGATTTGATCTTAGGTTTGGAAAATCTGAAAATACCATAGATGGGACAATGATATCGTATATCTTGAGAGAGAAAAGGATCACCGACACCACTAAGTAGTAGATTATCTTTATTACTAACAAGGAGAATGTCAATCAAAGACGAAGAGTTCTCGGTAAAGTGAGTTGGTTGATTGATAGACTGATAGAGAGAAAATTGAGTGCAAAGAGATTCTATTTTCCTCGAAGTTCGAGCATTAAGTATATTTAAATTAAGGTCACCTGTAACAATAATGTCAGCTATATCTGTGTCAATTGCCAAGGCTAAAGAGTCTTCAATATTTGAAAGGTAATTTGCGTCAGAATTTGGAGGTCGATAAAAAATTCCGAAAAGAATACGCTTATGATTATTAATTATCTCAATCCATATGCTTTCAATTCCTCTAATTTCTAAATCAGCACGACGCTTGTAAAGTATGGTTTCTTTAACATATAATATGACACCACCATGATTGTCGCCAACTCGATCTTTACGCTCAGGTTTCTTGAATGACTGAAGCACTAAATCGTCTGTGTCTATGGAAGGACTGAGCCAAGTTTCGGTGAAAGCTAATATATCAAAATGAAACAATTCTGCATGCAAAAGTTCAAGTTTAGACGAAATGCTTTGGATGTTGTAGTGGACAAAAGACAAATTATGACTGAAACTAATAGAATCGAATATTGATGTCGACATACAAGTATTAGATGATAAGCTTGAGACACTGTCTGATGTAGAGGATGAAAAAGGACCTGGGTTCGGATGAACATTACCGGAACAAAGCATGATAATGTTAAGCCAAGTACCAAATATAAAACAAGAGAAGCAGATCAGAATTATGATAGTAAACCTTGTATTAGCTCTAACTGGCTTACCTGGAATTATAACTTTGCCGGGAATATTTGTCTTATGAGCCAAGTACTCACTTTCTTGCAACAGTGTCAGTGATGAATACGTATGTATGACATGTTTATGCATTGCAATAAATATAAGCAAGTGCAAAAAGAGATTGTATTTACACACACGACAATATGTTGGCATGACAGCAAACTTATGTCGACCTAGTAAGTGTATCATGTAACTGTAGTAAGTAAGAACAGGAAACGAATAAGCCCTGTCACACCAACATTTAGACGACCAAAAATGACCTCACAGACAGTCCGCTGCGCCAACACCCCCTTCCTTAAGCCCCCAAAACTGGTAAAAGACATAAAGGTTGAGATCATGAATAGGAAAATGCAGAAAAATGGAGGTTGTTTAGATACCACTACAAATACATGCAATATAGAAAAAAAATGTAAAATACTGAATAGATTCATTTCAGTTAATAAATTAGCATACACAAAAGGAAAATGTCGCTGAATTAAGCTGAATTGACAAATATTCATGATATTTGAATTATTTGATATTACCCTGACTTATATTGAAGTAAATTTGATATTACTCTTTTATTGAAGTCAACTCAGCCAAAAATATCCAAGAAAGAGAAATATTAACCTGCTAGTTAATTCTAAATAAAGAGAGTAACGAATATCAAAAGAAATCTAAAACATTTTGTCACGGACAAATCAGACAAGCACTCTGTACAATCGTATGTAAACAGATCCGACCAGCCACAATACAGCCACTACCAGCCTGATTTAGCAGTAGTGACTCCATGCCAATCCCCGCATTAAAATGACACGAAGGGTAGGAAGAATTGTCTCAAATTACCGTATCATGACTGGCACTTATCAATCTATGAACATCCAAATGCACAGTGGGATATAAAACCGTTCAGTGAAAAGTGAATATTTTAAGTGTAAGAATGATTTTTGTACAATATTTAAAAACTGTTTAACCATACATTTTTGTACCACAATCTTGAGTTTATACTGTTTCAGTACTACTGTATGCATTCAACCTTAACAGCACCAACACCGGTTCATCCCAAACAACAAAAAGAGATGGAAAACACACATGTACTCCATGCTAGCCCGGTTATCGGATTAGCATGGGATACACCATGTTACATTCGAAAGCGGACCAGCACGAACCACTTCATGACCGGCATTGATCAGATCAGACCTGCACTAACTCGAATACATAGGGTGATTTATATTTCAACAGACTGAGAAAATAAAAAAAGAACTGTAGTTTTTAGCTCACCTGAGCCAGCGGCTCCGGGGGAGCTTATAGGATGGTAAGGCTCCGTTGTCCGTCGTCCGTCCGTCCGTCCGTCCGTCCGTCCGTCCGTCCGTCGTCCGTCCACACTTTCAAACAACTTCTCCTCTGAAACCGCTGGGCCGATTGTAACCAAATTTCATATAGAGCCTCCTGGGACCTTAGGAACGAAAAGTTGTTCAAACGGTCCTGGTCACATGACCAACATGGCCGCCATGCCCATATATGGTAAAAACCTGAAAAAATCTTCTTCTCCAGAACCAATAGGGCGATGGCCTTGAAACTTGGTATGTAGCAACGGGTACACGAGTACTACCAAGATTGTTCAAATTATGACCTTGGGTTGACCTTGACCTTTTTTACGGTAAGGTCAAATTTGCTTCCTTATGCTTTTATATGGCAAAATGCTGCAACATAAGATATCTTGGATATTGTTGAATATTTTGGCCTAAAAATTGGTACATACAGTCATCTTAATGACTACATGAAGATTTATGAGTTCAAGAGGTCAAGGTCATTCTTTGACCTTTGACCCAGAACTCTCATATTTTGACAATATCAAACAATCTCGTCAAAAACAACTAGGCCAATTGTAATTAAATTGCATATAAATCCTGATAATCCTCCAGGGGTTGAGGGAATGAAAATTTGTTCATACGGTCCAGGTCACATGACCAACATGGCCACCACGCCCATATATGGTAACAATGTTTAAAAAGCTTCTTCTCCAGAACCAGTAGACCGATGGCCTTGAAACTCAGTATGTAGCATTGGGTACTCAAGTACTATCAAGATTGTTCAAATTATGACCCTGGGTTGACCTTGCCCTTTTTTACGGTAAGGTCAAATATCGGAAAATGCTAGCACATGAGATTTCATGGTAAGTTATGAAGATTTTGGCCTAAAAATTGGTATATACAATCATCTTAATGAGTACATGAAGATATGTGAGTATAAGAGGTCAAGGTCATTCTTTGACCTTTGACCCAGAAATCTCAAATTTTGACAATTTCAAAGAATCTGCTCTAAAACCACTGGGCCAATTGAAACCAAATTTCATATAGAGCCTCGAGGGGTTGAGGGAATGAAAAAATTTTCTAACGCTCCTGGACACATGACCAACATGGCCGCCATGCCCATATATGGTAAAAACCTGAAAAAATCTTCTTCTCCAGAACCAATTGACCGATGGCCTTGAGACTTTGTATGTAGCATAGGGTACTTGAGTACTATCAAGATTGTTCAAATTATGACCTTGTGTTGACCTTGACCTTTTACAGCAAGGTCAAATATGGGGAAATGGTAGAACATAAGATTTCATGGAAAGTTTTGAAGATTTTGGCCTAAAAAATTGGTATATACAGTTTTCTGAATGAGTTCATGAAGAATTATGAGTACAAGAGGTCAAGGTCATTTTCTTACCTTTGATCCAGATCGCTCATATTTTGACATTTTCAACCATTTCCTCAAAAGCCAAAGGGCCAATTGTGAACACATTTCATATAGAGCCTCCAGGGGTTGATTGAATGAAAAATTTGTTCAAACGGTCCAGGTCACATGACCAACTTGGCCGCCATTACCGCTTATGGTATAAATCTTTAATATTTTTCTTCTCCAGAACCAATACACCTATGGCCTTGAAACTTGGTAAATAGCATGTAGTACTAGAGTACCACCAAGACTGTTCAAATGGTGACCTTGGGTTTACCTTGACCTTTTTTGCGGCATGGTCAAATATGGGAAAATGCTAGAACATAAGATTTCATGGAAAGTTTTGAAGATTTCGGCCTAAAAATGGTGTATATATGGTTGTCTTAATGAGTACATGAAGATTTATGAGTACAAGTGGTCATGGTCATTCTTTGACTTTTGACCCAGAACTCATATTTTGACAATTTCAGACATGATAAGTAAAAGCCACCTTGCCAATTGTTCAGGTGAGCGATTCAGGGCCTCATGGCCCTCTTGTTATAATACTGACATGCAAAAAGGTCGATGCTTAACACACACGCACACACACACATGTTTGGTTTTGAGCATAGAAAACAGAAAAGTACCCCTGTGACGGTTACAATAGCCTCAATTTTGCTGTATCTAAAGAATCTTGAATTTTATGTGACTATGATATTACAGATTGATTACTTTTTCTTAAATTAAAAGAATTTTCATGTTTTACTTTTCCCGACTACCGCAGGATGCAAAATACCGACTGTCAAGTTTTTATTTTTGCTAAGTATATATTCTTATTGAGTTACAACGCATGTTATTAGGCCCCAGTCATACCACTGGGCTAATTTCATATGTGGATTAATTTTCAGTGTGTCATTTAAGTGAAAAATCATTGTAAATACAAAATAATTTGTCAGCTTCTTGTCGTTCGTTGCTTTCAATATTCATTCAAAAGTTAGAAGGGCAGCAAACGTTATCGATTTAGTCCTTGCAAAGCAATGCGCAGTTCTTATGACGTTAGTGAAAACAACGTCAACGTCATTTTCGAAAGCACATAGCGGCTTCGTTGTTAACAACAATTTTAATTTTTCGACGGTTTCGAATTGGCCCGTGCAAATGCCCTTCCTAACAAGATTTTGAATATCAAAACCCTTGCTTTTGTTACAAAATCGTTATAACTTTAGTAGAAAGGGAGAATTTGCTACTACATAAAATGCTTGAGGGTGAAGGTTTGGGCTCAGTAAAACCGGTTTGAACCCCCCAGTAGTTATTACTGACCGTCCCAAGGCGGTACTTTCGTTGCGGTTGCATTTGTTTTATATTCGGTGCTGTTTAATTTATTGTGTTCTCATTTTAACCCTTCTATAATAAAAATAGTAAATAGGTAAAAATAATTGTTAAATGTTATTCGTATAATTTGTTTAGTCTGTTGTAACCCTTCTGTTGGTCAAAATTATTTAGTTCAATGTTGCCACCTATTTGGGAAAGAGCTGCTGACTCGGCTTATCACTTGTAATTTATTGTTTGTTGGGATGTCTTTGTCAATCTTTCCCTTTGATGTTGGGGATAGGGTTTGGGATCTGATTCAGTCAGTTCCTGAAGTGTAGTTACTCTTTAAATTATAATCTAAATTGACGGGACGGTACGGAACCTAGATTAAATATATTTTCCGCGATATTTACAGGTCACAGTTGCCTGGGGAATAAGTTTAAGCAGCAATGATGAAAACAATTCAAAGACTGCTTATATATGAACTATGGCCTTCTTAAGTGAAAATCTGCAGCGGCTGTAGGGTAACCTCTTTCAAAATCGTTAAAAATATGTCCTTTAGAAAATATACACCACGTTTGCAGAGTTGTCCGGACATATCATACCTTTATATATTTTCGCTAGTAGAAGTTCTGTATTTATGATGGTTACAAAAATAAGACGTCACGATCAGAACTTTCTGAACATCCCCCGTACGTTCATGTACCCTACTGATTTCAACAATTTTCTGCCCATGTTTGCGTTGCAAAATGGAGATAGTTTCGCACAGTAACAAAGACACATCTGAAGAGGAATACTGTGAAACAGTCCTCAACTTTGTTCCATCCAGCAATCAACAGATGGATGGATAGATGACTTTCGATTTTATGTCCATTTTAACAGTATTTCAGTTATATCAGGATGATGGGAGGGTGGTAATGAAAGGTTGTTTGCAATGGCACCCGTTTCCCAATCATTGGGAAACGGGGTTCCATTGAAAACAACCTTTCGTAAAGTTGAATCTTGCACCTCCTTGCAACTACAGTAAATGAAAACTACAGTATTGAATAACTGCATCAGGAATACATTCTTGTATCTCGCTGTGCAGTACAGTTTCAAAGTCAACATTGAATGTCCTGTTGTAAGTGGACAAGTTGTAAGTAGATCTGTATTTACTCAGACGCACTGTAATGTGTTTATTCTCTGTTTGCAATCTCTGTTTTATGTGAGGAAGAAAATGCGCTAAAACAGTAAAAGACTTATGTATTCGCGTATTCGTATCCATGCAACGAAGAACGTACCTTGCCAAAGTTGCGTTACTTTATTCTAAAAGTTCTTTGCAAACGTGTGCTTGCATCAAAATTAAACCTGCGCTCTTGAAGCATGGAATAAATTTGGAACATCAATACAGTAATGTTGTGAAAACCTTTAACAATAATAGCTGTACTATTTCACTGAATTAAGCATGCATTATAGTACCCAACAAAAGCCACATGGTTCAATTACATCAGTACGCATTTTATGGTGCTAATATATCTTAAGAGTTTACTGGTAAAGACATGTTCTTGCAGTTTTGTCACAGACAAACAGAGCAACCGATTAACTGGAATGGCTTTAGGCAACAGCCTTGTGACAAGTCTGTATCATACCCCTGTCTGTATTTGATATAATGAAGCAATTTGAATTACTACATTTCCTAGACTTCAGTTAGTATAGCAGTGTCACTGGACCATCAAGTCGGTTCACTGGATCAGCGAGTAGATCATAAAAAGAGTGCCATTAAGGTGAATGTGATACTTTTAAGGGACATAACTCTGTCATTTCATTGTTGCCTCTCCTCTTAATGGCAATCAACCTTAACAGATATTGTGCACTCCCTTTGGAACTGATTCGTTCCTTTAAGAGTAGATCCCCATTGGTTGAGAGGGAAGCAAACAGGAAGTCATTAATGTTATCTCCTTTGTGAAAATATCCCATATACCTTTATACGTTTTTACTGCACATGGCCATGTGCCGTCTTTCATTAGTAGTTTTCTCTGTTGACACAGTTTTATTGCAGAAATAGAAGCTTTAACAAGGTAGTCTGCTTTTCAATCTGTTATGTAACCAATCGCAGTATCAGTTTAGATCATATAATTATTGTCATTTTCTATTTTGAGAATCACATTTTAGCATTCAGTGTGCAGGAAAGCTGTGAAAAATAATGTAGGATTGCCTTACATAGACAAAGAAATTACAAAGTTAATATTTACAACATTCGCACATCATCTATTATATGAGCTCGCACAGCTGCTTTGCTAATAGCAATGGGAGTATTTATGACAGTGCAAAGCCATGATTACACTTTTGAAAGTAGATATGAGCCGCGACACGAGAAAACCAACAATGTGGTTGTGCGACCAGCGCAGACTCAGATCAGCCTGGGCATCCGCCCAGTCTGGTCAGATTCTTCGCTGTCCGCATGGAGGTAGCTTGGACTCTTAGCTACCATTCAAGCCCTGAGCGAGGAGTCTGATCGAACTGGGCGGACACCCAGGCTGATCAGAGTCTGCGCTGGGCGCACAACCACATTGTTGGTTTTCTCGTGTCGCGGCTCATATGTATTTACTCAGAGGAATTGAAATGTGTTTATTAACTGCTTGCAATCTCTGCTTTTCTTAAGGAATTAAATGCACTGAACATACAGTAAACGGTTGCATTAATGAGTGCGTGAACGAACCAAACACTTAGCGTCACACGTGCTAATGGCTGCCCTCCCCCCCCCCCCCCAACCCCCCTGGGACATAGCAATATTTATTGTTGGAACCTGATATGATTCTTTTAAACTTCAGGGTAGTTTTCTAGGTAAAAATGTTCCTTTGATATAGAGAAATGTGATGAAAAGGTACAGAAGGACGAGTTTGTACTAAATATTTAATGCTCATCTCACTTACTTTTCGCTTCGCTGGTGATGCCTGTGGCACAGAGAACCCCGCAGCTCAGTGTGTTAAACATCGACATACTAAGCTAGCAGTCGGCCATTATCATCCCCCATCCTCCTGTTATGACTGAAGTTGAAGATGTTGAAAAGGGCGTAAATCGGCAGTCGTTTATCCAAACATCGTACGCGTGCAGTTAGATCAGACTTTTTATTGGGCGTTCAGCAGCCAGTTCTCAGACCACCCTGCCTGCATATACAGTGTTTACTTGTTTCATCACTGGTAAACTAGCAATTCCATTTTCACCTAGAAATTAAAATTACAAGGCTCTGTAAAAAGTGAGACTGGATATTGTGAAAATATGAAAAACATATTTGTGCTCTATATTTACTGGAAAGTAAAACATTGTTAGAAATAGAACACAACTGTTAAGCTTCTGCCAGTTTATCAAGTTTGTATTAATATGCTATACACACACACACACACACACACACACACACACACACACACACACAAGTCAAACGGCATTATTATAGTTTAGAAATCAATTTGCATAAACTTTTAACCCATTAATGCCTAGCGCCCCAAAATTGGGATATAGGCAAACAGTGCAGTCCCCGATCAGACGCCACAAACGCGGCGTCTGATCAGAGTCTACACTTTTTGCATACAACAAATGGGTATTTTTCCTCAAAATTAAACAAAAAAAAAAATCGGAAAATAAACCAAATCTGACACCCCTTAAATGACAAATGGACTCGTCCAATTTATACAAATAGAAAGAGTCCACTAGGCATTAATGGGTTAAACCTCCATAAATTTTTAATTTCCAAGTGGGAGTGACAGACATTACCAGCCCGGTATTTGCTACTTTTACAGCGATTAATGAAAACTATGGTCAGATAACGCAGAGGCGCAGAGTCGTATGAATGTATGTTGTTGTCGCATGGAATACGGCATCTTAACATAGAAAAGATGTATTTGAAAAACTTGAAATCTTGGTGTCTGAAATGGTAAAACTACCGCTAATTTAAAGATTTATCAATTAATTGCGCAGTATTTACTTCAGGAATAATAGGATTATGCCAGGAGTCGAAATTGGGCATAGAGTTTGCAAACGGCGACTGTCTGATGTACCTTGCACATCAGGTATTATAAAAACTATACGACTTAGTGAAGACCCAGAATCCCAAAATCCACATGTTTGCGTTATTGTTGCCCTATGGGCTTCTATGTGCAGAGCAAACATGATTGTTTTACTGTTTAAATTTGATACAGTAATATTTGAAAAGATGTTGTATTTTTCGAGTGGCCACACATTATAGCCATGGGCAGTGCATTTAACCATGGGAACAACCGTCTGATATGTGATTGCCATTGTCCCTTATATGGGTCTCCAGAGATGACAGATGAAAACGAACGTGACAGTCTGTCCGAAGCTGAGAATCACCTTTAGTGATTAATATTGCCATTAACGGCATTTGTTTGTTCAGCAGTACCATTATTGATCCAAAATCTTGTGACAAAAGTGTTCAGCAAACACTGCAGATCTAGATCAGACTGCTCCTAAAGGAGCAGTATGTTCATGGTCTTCAGTGTTTGTCATTCCCCAGAGTTTTATGAAACAGAGCTGTAAAGTAAAACCACTTTGTTCATGCTTAACGATTATTGCAATTCAAATCTTTTAATGGAAATTGCAGTAAGCTGCGATACTTAATAAGGCTAATAAACACAAAGATAATTACAAGAACAAATGAATTTAGTGGCTTTAGGGGCAAAATAACACTAGTTGATTTTGACCTAGCTTGACGTCAGCTTTTAATATTTCCTTATTTTATTGGCTTAAATTTGAACTAAATATTGTACATTAACCGTATTAGAGCCGATGGTCATATTCATCCGGCTTTACTAAGTTCCGACAAAGAACTACGGTAAGATTAAGCATCAGCAGATTTGCCAGATATTCAATGAACAACTTTGTTTGCAAATATTTCCGTGCACAGATATTCAGTCAAACTGCTGTAAAATACACTGTATATTTAAGAACATGTATTTCTCACCTTAATCGGCATGTCTATCTTCCTGGAGTGCTGAAACCGTTAAAATATTTGTCTTACTCAGACTGAAAATGTTAGGTCTGCGTGCCTGTCAGCTCGGTGCCTCACTCAGCTGGTAATGTTCTATCAGCCAAAGGCAGTTTCTATTCCAGTTACGTCCCAGACAAAACACATTATCTGATTAACCTAAATTACTACAACAATTACGTAACCTTAAGTTTTGTCTGTATTTGATGGGAGATGACAGTTTTAATTATTAGATTCTAAGAACACACTGCCTGAAGCTGTCACAAGGACAAATCACTAAGTTAGTGCAACAGAACTATCTGGTGTTATTCAGCATCGCCAAGAAAGCTTATGATAATTGATGCTTCAGACTTTATAACAAATACATGTATCTACAAAGGGGTACGACTTAAAAAGATTCAGAAAATATTTGTGTTTAATAAAGAAATATAGGTTTCATGAAATCAAGGTGTCTGGAAACACCGCTATTTTTGCTATTTTTCAAATGGAGACAGTTTTTGTGACTTCTTGTTTGTTTGTTTCATTTGACGAGCTGACAAAACCCTTACGAAAAAGGAGTCTACTCTTTATGGAAAGAATTTACTCCTAGATGAGCAAATATTTCCTTTGACGGTTGGCTCTCATTTAGAAGAGGGACAAAGCAAACAAGCCATACTGGCCGTTCATGAAATAAAACCAAAAATCTCACAAGTATAGCTTTCACAAAAAGCTTGGTCTACAGTTAGCAACCATTACTAATTGATGCTTATCAAATAAACAAATATTATGTAGACACAAAGGAGCCGCGACACGAGGAAACCAACAATGTGGTTGTGCGCCCAGCGCAGACTCAGATCAGCCTGGGCATCCGCCCAGTCTGATCAGAGTCTTCGCTGTCCGCATGAAGGTGGCTACCCTTTAAGTGCTAAGGGAAGACTCTGCTAAGCCTAAGCGGATGCCCAGGCTGATCTGAGTCTGCGCTGGGCGCACAACCACTTTGTTGGTTTTGTCGTGTCGCGGCTCATTAAGGAATATTTACCTCACAAGAGGATTGTGGTGTACATGTACTTGCAAAGGCCAACGTAAACATCTGACTGTATTTGGAAGACAAACATTAGTGGTAAAAGTAAAAAGTATGCAAAGACCAGGAACTGAAACAATCAAAATCCAAATCCAGCCCTCAAACCATAGTAACACTTACTGTCCATGTTCGTCTCCACAATAAGCTTGCTATATCTGATTATATACGTTGCTCATGTGAAATAGTATTATTCCATTAATTAATATTCTGTTGGGTTTCTTTAAAAATTCCCTTACATGTGCTTGCTAAAGATTGTTGCTACATGTAACCTGTAATTCTTACCACTTACTGGTTTTGAATAGCCCAACTTGAAGAGTCATGTATGCTAATATTCTCATTTTTATCTATTTGTACATATCGTTCAAAATATTGGAAAAGGCGTATACCCATATTATCTGATGCAACTGCTAGGAAATTACTTCTTCAATGTCCTTCCGCTGATTCAAGAAGGGCAGTTGTCAGTTACTGGCGAAAGTATGTGCACTTAGCACTGGTTAACCGCTTAGGAGGTCTAAGCCTGCCCAGGAATAGTGTGGTTAGGTTAACGGACCGTCCCGACATGACCTTAACTGTTTACCGTGGACGTTAAGCATCAAATCAACCAACCAACCAACTTCTTTAATGACAAGACGGTAATTCGAATTCACTGAAAATAGGTAGTTTGTGTGGATCTCCAGTGGTGGGTGTCCAGCACGGGTGCGGTTGGTGGGTGTCATATGACTGCGACCAAAGACGCGCAAAACTATCGCAATATAATTGGGTAGAATAATCTACGCTCCCGGCAACGCCGATAATATGGTAAAAATTAACAAAAAGAGAATTTATGGAAATGGTCAGGATTCTTAAGCGATTCAGTTGAATTATCTAGAGTTATTGCCACACTTGTTACCAATTTACTGCAATCTTGTATCGACTGATAGTGCTAATATCCCTGTGATGCCTAGTTGAACTTGACTGACCGAAACTTTGCTGAAGACAGAAACAATTACTTTAAACACGCTGAATATTGGGACTGACATGCCTGAGCAAACAGAACAGAAGCTGATCAGACTGCTCCTTCAGGAGCAATCTGATCAGGTCATGCACTATTTTTCCATTCAACTGACATTCTTTTGCAATATGCCACGATAGCTAGTTAAATTGTACAAAGTCAAATATGGGAAAGCTCATCACAAAAGTTGCACTGTCCCGTTTCCTGAACTTATTAGTGTAGGTATTCTAGTAAATGACTATAACTCCGACTAGGATCACCTCTATGTTTATCAGGGACTAACCATTTCACAGAGGTACACACCTTTTGTGACTTCCTGTTTTCTTCAGTGGATAAAAAGCTTTTCCACAATGGCGTCAACTCTTACAAGGGTAAAAAAGGTATTTGCTTTAATGGTTGACCTCTTTTGAGAAGGGTGACAAATATGAGAATGTCAGATTTAATGTCCTAAAATCTTGTTCATTCACTGCCAGGCATAACTACAATGTGAATTCTGTATATGGCATCACAGGAATCAGTAACAGTAATACAAACAGTGTCTGTAACAACAGATGTCTTTTTTTTTTATCATTTACTCTATATTTGTGACCTAGATGCATGAATGTATATTACATATTTTATTTTTATAATGCTTTTAATGTTGTTGAAATATATAATAAAAATGTATTCATATATTCTAAAGAAAAGATATGTAAAGCTAATAAAGAGTACAAAGAGTGCAGGAGATGATTGTATAAGTTTTGATGCTTGTTATCAAATCCTGTTCACCATTTTGTACTCTGTAAATGTTATGCATGTAATTTACGTGAAATAAATATTGTTTAAACCAAAGAGTACAAAGCATTTCCTATCTTGGTTATGTAAGACATGTGCGTGCTATTTGCTTGTCTAGATAGGAAGTTATGTCCTTTTTATACTTGTGGTATCTGTTAATCAATGGCGGGTATATTTCATTGTGCTGTTTTCATGGTGGGAATTTCTTTTGAAGCACGTCAAAATAATAGTGCCAGAATCACTATAATGTTAGATTTAACCCAGCAGGCACATGAAGTTGAAATGACGTCGCACTGACGTCGATGCGACGTAATGACGTCGCATGGACGTCAATACGACGTCCTTCTGACGTCATGTGCCCGCTGGGAAGAAGCATTAATAAGAGATTTTGCACCGATCTTTCGGATTTCTCGCGGGAGAAGCTGGTAATTTCCATTGGGACTACTTTGGAAACTATTTTTTCAAGCTTTCTGCCTGACGCTGCTGTCTAAAGAGGATAATGCTCATAAATCCATGCGCCAAACTTGAGCGGTCATAACGAGCTCCAAGATTTTTTGTCATTTTCATGACCTCCTGTGCCCTTCCCTGGATGATCAAGCCCTCCCAGCATGTGATCTACTATTAAAGAAAACTATTTACTCCTGTTGGGAGCTCCTAAGAGTTGACTCCTATTGAGAAAGGAGGCGAAAATGAAAACAGCAAAGTTGCTTTCTCAGAAACTTTACCCATTCACCGTGGAGACATGGAGAGCTGTTTGCACCTGCATCACAAAGTTGCCATTCCCGTTTCAAGAAATAGTTTACAATCTTTTCAGCTCAAATACTAACTTTTGCCGGTACTTTCTTTCTTAGACGCCACTCACAAGAGCGTTACTCACTCAGGACACTATCTCCGTCTAGAAACAAGGGCGTAGCTACGTATACGGCAAATACGCAAGTGCGTATTGAAATTTTGTCAAAATTGACAAAATTTCAAAACGCACCTGCAAATTTGCATGCTGAAAATTTATAAATTAGACAAGATTTCAATACCAATTACCAAAGTGCTGAAAACTAGCTTTCCCTTCAAGAAGTAGAGAATAAAACATGGTTGTGCGTATTATGAAATTGTCCCTAGTTACGCCCCTGAGAAAGCCATCGTACTGCACCAAATGTGCCTTTATTTACAAGGAAATTCCATACTGACAGTCTGTAAATCACGTCCTCACAGACAAAAGTGAAGTGTCAAGGAAATAAGTTGTGATAAATGCATGATATGATACAGGCAGCTTTCATTACTTTCATTACTTTTCCATTTCTATATATTTTCTCAATAACTACAAAAATATTGTTTGTCACGGAATGGTTCATCCGCAGGTTAGTGAATAGATCAGTTTATTAAGAAAGTCTAAGATAATTGGCATTTTTCTATTTTTGTCAAGGCAAACCATTTACGGTTTACTAACAGTACATATATAAATAATATCTAGATCTACAGTAGATATGCGGATTTGGGTTCAATGACTTGGCGAATCGGCGGCTTTTGCGTCCGCATTTAATGTTTTTTGTTTTTTTGTTTTAACTTTATACATGATTGGCAAAGGTGCTGTCAGGCGAGCTATCCTGAATGCGGACAGGTTTTGTTGCATCCCTTCTAAATTGATAGCCTTGTTGCATACCTTCTTAAATGATGCCAACTCCTAAAAAAGGCTGGCTACATGTATCATGTAATCATACAGGGGCCGTATTCATAAAGCCACTTAAGTCGTTGCTATGCGGTTGCTAAGGCTAAATATCTATAAAGGAGATTCCCTACAACTATGAAATTTGGTCTGGAGGAACAGTCTTTGTAAGACTGTTCCTCCAGAGCAAATTTCAAAGTTGTAGGGAATCTCCTTCAAAGAAATTCAGCCTTAGCAACAGCATAGCAACCACCTAAGTCGTTTTATGAATATGGCCCCAGGTCTTGTTGCAGCCCTTCTAAATTGATGCCAACTCCTAAAACAATTGATCCACTTTGCATCACTTGGAGCAGAATTCTTTTCTTAAAGAGTTGATCCCATTTTATAAGGGCCCTATTGTTCTTGGGGAGCGAGATTTGAGCCGCGACATGACAAAATCAACAAAGTGGCATGTGTGCCCATCGAACTCAGATCAGCTCGGGCATCCGCCCAGTCTGATCAGAGTATTCGTTGTGCGCTTTTAGAGTAGCTAAGGGTCTAAGTTAGCTCCGTGTGGAATCAAATGGAAACACCACCATTGTTATTCGCCGTTTTGCAAGGGGAAACAAATGAAAGTATTAAGTTAGTTTTTTATGATTATTACCATGCACTTTTTTTCTGGCCACAACTAGGAAGTATTTAATAAAATAATTTAGAAGTCACATCTTCAATGAATTAGAATGCTTACATTTCAAATAAAGAGCCTGTAACAATTATTCTCCTGAATGCATTTGGCTTACATTTTCTTTCAAATATTTATTGGTTTCTATGATCAATATCGCCTGCTCTGCAAGACGTTTCTTAACATCTGATAATGGTTTATTTTTGTTCTTTCCTATGACTGCCTTTCTTTATTGCAATTTTAATCTTTAACATGAATTTGCTCTTTTTCCTGCCTCATAAACAAGACTTCATGTGACATAACGTATATATCCTGAATATTCTGCCAGTAATGTCTTAAGAAGCAATGGACTGTTTACCAATAGTTTTAGAACAATACATTAAGAACAGAGAATTAAATTATTTGAGAATGAAATATAGGTTTGAGAAAATCACACTTTTCCATCGTATGAATTTCAGGAAGCATCTCACTTATAACTCGAGAGGAGCATGGCATACACACTTGTAATTCAAGAGGAGCATGGCATACACAATATGCCATGCTCCGCTCGAATTATAAGTGAGATGAAGCCATAGATCTGTTACCATAGAAGCTATGGAATTACCAAATGTTGTGTTTAGTACCTTTGCCAAATGACGTCTCGATGACGTCAACTAGACATCAATAAGGAGTCTCAGTTTCTATGGTAACATATATATGACGTCATTGTTTCTGGTGCTTGGCAAATAGAGTATGCCATGTTCCGCCAATTTTTCAGTGACATTACAAACTGAAATTCTTTCAACAAAACTTCAAATTTTCTCAAACATAAAATAATTCTCAAGTCATATAATTCCGTGTTAAGGTATATAGGCAAACCTTCATGTTTTTTTTTCTGCCATTACTGTAATGAGTAAACGTCTTTTGTGACTTTCTGATTTTTTTCCTGGAATACAAAGCACCTCATAAATGGGGTCTACTCTAAAAGGAAAGACTTTGCTACCCTTTGGACATTTTTTCCTGTAAGGGTTGTCACCACAGGAGAGGAGGCAAAAATGAAAAGGGCATGCTTGCATCTTCCAGAAAGACCACCCATTTGTTGGAGTATTTCAAATTCGAAAATGGGCAAGTCCATTTCAGATACTTTTTCATGTGTCAATAATTACGAGAAGTATGGTACAATATAGTGGATTGGAATATTATGAACTTGTTTGGTATCATTTGTCAGACATGACAAATTGAAATATAGAGGGTTTTCAGTTGTCGTATTTTATTGAAATCAAAGGAGTCGGAGTAAACCTTGATATAAAAATTTGATCCGCGACACGAGAAAAACAACAAAGTGGTTGTACGCCTAGCGCAGACTCAGATCAGCCTGGACATCCACCCAGTCTGATTAGACATTTCGCTAAGCGCTTAAAAGGTGGCTAACCGCATGCGGACAGCGAAGACTCTGATTAGACTGGGCGGACGCCCAGGCTGATCTGAGTCTGCGCTGGGTGCACAACCAAATTGTTGGTTTTCTCGTGTCGCGGCTCAAATAATGACCTTTTCAATCCGACATTTTATTTGCATGATTATAAACGGTTCCTTCAAACAAAAATATACATAAGCATGTCTTATATATCAGCATACTTCGATAAAAAAAGAATTCATGCCACCTTCGCCAAAATGAAAAAAATCTTGAGCGCGAAATATTGCATTTTGAGCAACGTCTACACTTATAGGGTGCTATAATAGTAGTACTATGGTTTGACCGACTGCACGGGCGATAATTTACTCGCTAAGCCATGGTTTGACCAACTGCACGGGAATAATCAACTCGCTAAAGCTCGTGGATTATTTCTACACACAAACAGTCCAATGAGGAACATAACATTATGGACTTTATAGCCTTTTAGCAGATTTTTTATAGATATTTCGGGTCAGTGGGATAACGGATGAAATGATAAATTGAGTTTTAACAGTAAAGCCGCAGGCAACAAATGGCGTCTGAGCTTAGAAAAGACATCTCTATACTACTTACCATTTTTGATGTGTTTAGTGATACATTCTTGGGTTTGAAATGTGACTATGAAGCTATTAAGGAAATTTTTCGGCTTTAGCCACATAACCATACTATTGACCTACATTTTAAGTATTTCATTGGCCAATATAAATACATCCGGGATTTTGATGTAACAAGCTTTTTTTCGCTTTCTCTTTTTACTTTCAGTTTCATTTGACTGTTGGCCTATAAACCATGTCGTGATAAATGTAGATATTTCGGTCCAAATCGATTTAGTCTAAGAACGGTTCGCCTGTTATATCGCTCCTGTAAAATATGAAACCAACAAAATAACCTGACACAGAAATTGAAGCCGAAATTAAGTAATTGTTGTTAGCTTAAATGTTGATGTTGTGTTGGAACTGGGACACTTTTAAGGTTATATGTGGGGCGGTCGTCCAACCAATCCTCATTGTTATGTGCAACACAGACAGACCCCAGTCAAAATTCAACAGCATTTCCGAAATCGAAACCCCAACACTAACATCAAATATACATGTCAACATGCGCATCCGTACAATCTGATCAGCACATTCGATATCTTACATGTAAATGACTCATACATATTACAATACACACTTCTATTTAATCTAAGCCGATCATCTTTTTTAAAGATATTTCTTGTTTAAAACAATTTTACTGTAACTTCACTTGGTATAAACAACTGAAAGGACTTTCCTTTCATGAAACATGTGAAACTCGAATTCGAGGGCATACAGTCTAAATCCCAACCTTAACTTTTACCGTATTTGTCTTATCGGGTATAAACGCTTTACATGGTAAAGATAAAACCTGTTGAAATCTAATTTAGCAAGATCACGGTGTTAATACCAATTTGGCTACCTGTGCTTTCGACCGAGTCCGTCAATTACCATACATGCAAAACTGGCTGTCGACCGAGACAATCGACAGCAGTATCAGCTCGGTCGACAGCCATTAACAATAGTACCATCTACTGTTATTGGTAATGCTTACGATCGTATTCTCGGTCGAAAGCCACTTTGTATAGTACAGACTCGGTCGAAAGCTCAGGTAGTTAAATTGGTATTACCCCCGTGAAGATATACACTGCTCAAAATATTTAAAGGAGCAGCTGATATTTTCCCATGGACATTACTACAACATATACCCAGTTCCACGGCCCATAAATTTGATCGCCAAAGGCCAAGACTTCCCCATTCCTTTGCAGCATTTATAAGAATGATCAAAGTTTAAGACAACAAGAATTTCAATACAACTGATAACCTGATCTTTTCCATGGAAATTTTTTTTGCATTTTTCGATTTTTCTGAAACTGAAGCATTTTTCTGGAAGTCTATAAAATCTCATAAACTTGAGTTCAAAGTGATCCTTTCAAACAGGTCACCTTGTAAGACATTCAGCTTTAAAGGCAAAATAATCCAGTTGATTTTGGTTGTAATTTTCGTGCTGTTTTCCTGTTCTGAAAAAAATGCATTTTTTACCAAAATTTCTTTTGTACAAAAATCAGTCCATGGACATGGGCAGAGCAAATATTGGATCCAAACATGTGCTGTCAGTAACCTCGACCCTCCTTGAAACAATGACAAAAATTGGAAGTTCCGTGTCTTGGTCGAGCAAAAGTAAATGGCCCTCAAAGTGGGGATGCCTTGCACTGTCGTCTATGGAAAAATATTTGGCGCTCCTTTAAATATTTTGAGCAGTGTATGTCTTCCGGTTCATAACACATCAAATCTGCGGATTCACGGGATAATGGACTTATTGGTATGATAGGATGCACTGGAATATTTACTATTCTGAATACTATCCATGCGGACAAAGAAACTTCCATACTGACTTACAGAATATGCGCAACTAAGACTAAATACATCCTCATAAATCACCATTTTGTGATATCACAAAATTGAATTTTGCAATATCACTTTATCGTTTTTGACATATCAGTTTTTCGAATATTTTACAAATAATTTTGTGATATCATTAAATAGTATGCGAGTGATATCACTAATCACAGTTATTTTGTTATATCACTAATTCGATTTTATGATATCACCCATTTCAATTAGTGATATCACAAAACAGGAAATTTTATAAAAACGGTCCTTCATAAAGTTAACCCATTCATGCCTTCATCCATTTGCAAAGTGTGTATACTTGGACCAGACGCCTCAAAAAGCAGCGCCTGAGCAGGTCCTTAATTGTTTGCATTAAAGACATGTATTTAAAAAAATAGTAATACATATTTAAATTTATGAGAAAAACATTATTTCTTCATATTTAAGAAAATAACGATCCTAACTATTTACGCGGTATGTATACATTGCGATAGGCATCTTTATTTAACAAGCCATGAAAATTATGCAATGTTCAATGTGCATATATACCGATGCATAAAAAAGCAATGATATTATGCCCAAAATGTCTTTTATTGATTCTTAATCAACCAAAGTGAAAAACGTGACTTTATCCGCATGGTAAAGTTGTAAATGTGCAGTTTGAAGTTTTGGAGGACATACATTTGTATATATTTAGTCTTTTTTCTAATCAATGTTAAATAGATGTGCGACACGTTCTGCCGAGATTTTATTTGTTCCGTGAAGCCTTTCTTATTATAGAAAGCTATTGCTAGATAACTGAGCCGCGACACGACAGAAAAAATAAAGTGGCATGTGCACCAAGCAAAGACTCGGATCAGCCTGGGCATCCGCGTAGTCTGATCAGAGTCTACACTATGCGCTTGAAGGGTAGCTTAGGGTCTGAGCTACCTCCATGCCGATAGCGAATACTCTAATCAGACTAGGTAGCTGCCCAGGCTGATCTGAGTCTTCGGTGGGCGCACATGCCACTTGTTGGTTTTGTCGTGTCGCGGCTCATTTATTCTGAAGCCTTCCTTATTATGGAAAGCTATAGCTAGAGTTCATTATTGTCTAAATGTCAGTTTAAGTGAAAATGTCTTTCCGATATCATTTCTGTTGTCACAGATGTTCAGTTGACTGATGGTCAATATTATATGTGAGGAGTTCAATGGATATTGGACATCAATTTTGGTGATTTGACGAAGGACTAATTTTCATATATAGATAAATGTAAGTTGCAATGAAATACACACAATTTGGCGTAATCGAAGCGTAGTATTATAAATAAATCGGCTATTGGTACGTGGAAAGTTTAACTCTTAAGTTTATTCATCATATGACTTGGCTATTACTCAGTGGCTAACGTAGTCTAAAATAAAGAAAAAATAAATAGAACTAAATAAATAGAAATAATGTATGACCACAGGTGTAATAACATTTTGGCGCGTACATGTAACGTCATTGGCAACATCAATATAAAAATATTCATTTTGAAGGCGATTTCAAAGGGTCATATGATAAACATAATCTCCTCCTGTTGTAGTTCTTCTCTCTTCTAGAGAATTTATGCTTCCGTTCTGCTCATAATGTTTGTTTTATGTTTATACATGTAATCATGTACAGTTTTTGAGACAAAAAATGTTTAAACTAAACAAAATCTTAAACTCGTGGCCATTTCATGAAATTTATGAAACTCGCCGACGGCAATTAATGTTCTTATCATTCCCTTAGCCTCAACTGACCCCAACCGCCGTCCCCTGCCACTCCTCGCCTTCAGCAGGCTGGAAAAGTATATATAAAAAAATGAAAGTGTTTGAAGCAGAGGGGAATTTCTCATAAGAAGAAGAACTCTGAGGGTTATGACTGTATTAAGAAAAGAAGGGTGTCCTACAACATATAAAATACGAACATATACAAATAGTACAATACAATAATTACTGCACATTGACATGACAGTATTAGGATTAGGACACATAAATATACAAAGATGACAGTGGGTCTACACATCAGAGTTTATGACAATATGGTTCACTTGGCACGCCATTGCCAGTGGAAGTCCCACGGTCCCTTAAAATACAGTTATGCACATCTTGGGACGATGGGGATTGATGGTATAGATGAAAAGGAGGAAATGTTCAAGCCAAAGAAGTCTGATCCAGGCATATCAATAACAACATGGCCAGATTCAAACTTGGGCAACTTAAGAATCACCACCAATTCAGCATGAATTCCTATATCATAAGTGGTATGCAGGCAACTGGCTAAATAATCAATTTAGTTAAATATCACAGCTATGTTTATATACATATTTTAGGCCAGGGTATTGTTTACATTTGCAAAGTACATGTACAATGATCAGCTGATTGCATGATTTCAATAAATACTGATAGATAAACATTTATCAGCAAATCAGCAGATTCTGAAACATAAGAACATACCTGGACTAATCTAATTCTTTGACATCTTTGACAGATGAAAAGATAAATTGAAATCTATATCAAAATAGGTTTGTCACATTGAAGGTGACAAACCAGCCAACATGGCGTCGATCAGCTGTGTACATACAAAGGGAAGCTCGCGCGCATTTGTGAAGGTTAAAATGCATAAAGATTAGTAAAATTGGCCAATCAACCACTCTGTAACACTTACACACCTTAAAAGACCGTTTTCCATTGGTGTATGCAAATTGCTAATTCTACTTTCGTTTTGGAAGTAAACAAATGTGACTATTTGCACGATGACTAGTATGGTACAACACCCGTGTGACTATTAGTTCAGCCACACAGAAGAAAGGGTCACCAATGGTCTATGCTACACAGATAACTGCTAAAACCTCAAAACTCACATCTGTGACATTCTCCCCTGCTGAGGAAAAATGTCTCCCGACATTTTCAAAATATAAACTCAGCACAAGTTTCAGTTACACAAATACTATTCTAATTCATAGTACAAGTGTATGTTATACATGTGTACATTACACGCAATGCTATACACATGTAAATTAAGCTATACAGAATTGAATATCACAGATATGCGTCTTTTCCCATTATACCGCCTTCTAGAAATGTGAAAATAAAATACTGACTCAGTTACCACAAGTACAATATGAGTAAGGTCTTCAAAATGCTGTCACAGTAATTGTAACAGTTTCAAAGACATACTGAGCAGACACAGAGGCAGAAATCAATAATATTTACAACTTCCATGACATTCTCCCCTGCAATTCATCTTCTTAAAAAAAAATAACACTGTTACACATACCATATTTGTTCAGATTCGGAACTGACAGCAGTCCGCTGGTTTGTGACCCAGTCACCAAACCTGTTAGGCGGCTGACGATTCCGGACTGAACGTCGAGGCTCAACAGGGACCGAAGGAGGAGGTGGGGAAGGGGAAAGGGGAGGTGGCAGACTTAAAGACGGAGATGCATTTGAACTACCATATTCAATGCCTGTGGGTAATGTTAAACCCTGATCACTGCTCACATTATGTGACGTTGTATCAGGTAATACAACACTGTTTGAGGGATTATGAACAGAAGGTGACCGTGAAGAACTTACAGAATGAAAACTATCAGCAGTATCAGTGATTGTCCTCCTTGGAGGAATCACATATTTGCGAACTGCGAAAGACTGGTCATCTTGATCAGAATCTGAATTTTCAGACTCTGAAGACTGGGCAACTGATTGCTTTCCAGTCTTAACAGACCTTGTTCTTGGACGTGGTTTTTCCACAGTAGGTGGGGAAGTACTTACCTTACTTACTCCAGGAATAGCAGAAAAGGGTAAAAGCATATTTCTGTGAAGAGTCTTGACAACTGACTCATCGGATTCTTTCCTGACTTTGAAAACAGGAATATCTTTATTTGGTATGCTAATTACCACATAGGGGTCTTTATCCCACCTATCGGCTAATTTATGCTTTCCTTGGAAAGCCATTTGCCGAATTAAAACACGGTCTCCTTCTCGTAAAGTTGCCTCTCGTACTTTGAGGTCATAAGTGGTTTTATTGCGCTCGGCATTTTTATGAGCCTCATCTGAAGCAACTTTATATGCAAATTGAAGGCGTTTCTTCAATTTGGTCACATAATGTTCTTTAGGTAAGATAGCACTCTCCTCAGGTGATGACAAACCTAGATATGCGTCCACGGCCAGTCTGGGATGTCTCCCAAACATCAAGTAAAATGGGGAAAAGCCAGTGCTATCGTGCCGTGTAGCATTATAGGAGTGCACCAACGGGGCAACATAAGATTTCCAGTCGTGCTTCTGGTGCTCTTCCAGGGTCCCAAGCATTTTCAAAAGGGTCTGATTAAACCGCTCCACCATACCGTTCCCCATAGGGTGGTATGGCGTGGTCCGTGATTTATCAACTCCAGCAAGACTACATAGTTCTTTAATTACATTACTTTCAAAGTTTCGTCCCTGGTCGCTGTGAAGGCGAGCAGGGAACCCGTAATGCACTATAAAGTTTTCAAATAAAACTTTGGCAGTAGTCTTTGCAAGCTGATTTCTGGTCGGAAAGGCCTGGGCATAACGGGTAAAATGGTCAGTAATGACAAGAATATGTTCATGCCCGCCCTTAGACCTTTCCAACGACAGAAAATCGATACATACCAATTCCATGGGCTGAGTAGTTACAATATTAACAAGCTCAGCACTTGGCTTTGGAATGGTTTTGCGTTTAATACAACGCTCACAATTTCTGACTTTGTAATCTACATCTGACTCCAGGCCAGGCCAGTAAAAACGAGAACGAACTAAAGATAATGTCCGATCTCGGCCTTGATGGCCAACATCATCATGCAAATGACGTAATACAATATCACGAAAACGGATTGGTAAAACCAACTGTCTAACCTGCTCACCGTTCAATACAGTTGTCCTGTATAGAACGTTTTTGCAGATAGACAATTTGTTCCATTCTCGAAAGTACTTTGAAACTGCTGGAGTCTCATTCTTATTCTCAATATTTTGTGGTAAATAACCAGACCTGAGTAATTGTATAACTCTATGTAAAGTAGCATCAGACAACTGTTCATGTGCCCAATCAACAGTGCTAATATCTGTTGACTCCACTGATTCATCTTGTGAATCAACAGAATCAACAATAGTTGCACCACTGGTAACAACTAAATTTTCAGCATAAGGACAATTATCTCTTGCTACCGTATATGCTTGGCAAATAGATTTTACCACATCTGGAAAAATTTCCACGTTCTCTTGGGGTCGCCTGGAGAGCCCATCTGCATCCCCGTTGGCTTTGCCACTTCTGTATATTAATTTAAAATTGTAATTGCCAAGAGATGCAACCCATCTATGGCCAGTTGCATCCAACTTGGCCGAAGACAGAACATAAGTAAGAGGGTTACTATCTGTATAGACTGAAAACTGATTACCATAGAGGTAATCGTGAAATTTTTCAGTCACTGCCCATTTTAGACAAAGGAATTCTAATTTATGGGCAGGATAGTTTTTCTCACTATTCCTTAACCCTCTACTGGCATAAGCTATAACTCGCTCAAGACCATCTTGTTGCTGATATAAAACAGCACCGAGCCCTTCTGCAGATGCATCGGTGTGTAAAATAAACGGCTTTTTAAAATCAGCGTATGCTAACACTGGAGGAGAAGACAGCTTTTCCTTCAGTGTATTGAATGCATGCTGTTGTGTTTCTCCCCATTGCCAAGGAACAGACTTTTTCTTTTTCCTACCTGAAATACCTTTATTTGTGGGATGGCCAACCAACAGATCATTTAAGGGTTTTACAATTTTCGCATAATCCTTTATATACCGCCGGTAGTAACCCGTGAAACCCAGAAAAGAACGTAATGCCCTCACATTGTCAGGTTCAGGCCAGGTAGCTAAAGCTGCTAACTTGTCAGGGTCAGTGTGAACACCAGACTGACTGACAACATGTCCAAGATATTTAACACTAGTCTTAAAGAACTCGCACTTTGACGGTTTCAATTTAAGACCATGCTGCTTTAACCTGCTAAAAACTGCTTCTAATCTCTCTATATGATCTTCAAAATTTTCTGAGAAAATCAGAATATCATCTAGAAAGATTAAACATTCTTTTAAATTCAGTTCCCCCATACAGCGCTCCATGAGACGCTGAAAAGTTGCAGGGGCATTGGTCAATCCAAAAGCCATACGATTACATTCGTAAAAGCCTAGATTGCCAACACTAAAAGCAGTTTTCTCCTTGTCCTCTTCTTTCATTTCCACCTGCCAGTATCCACTACGTAAATCAAGTTTAGAAAAATATTTGGCACCTATTAATGAATCAATGGTGTCATCGATACGTGGCAGTGTGTATGCATCTCTTATTGTTCGACTGTTCAGTTTACGAAAATCTATGCAAAATCGTAAACTTCCATCCTTTTTCCTCACTAAAACAACATTAGAGGAATATGGACTTTGAGATTCACGAATGGCACCAGCCTCAAGCATTTCTTTGAGATGTATTCGAACTTCCTCATAAAGACCAGGAGGAATTCTCCTATACGGTTCCTTAAAAGGAGTTTCATCTGTCAGCTTGATCTCGTGAGTAACTATATCAGCTTTTCCAAGGTCAGTCGGGCCCTTAGAAAATATATCTGACCATTTGTTTAAAACTTGTTTAGCTGTACTAAGCTGATCTGGAGTAAGATCGTTGGTGTCGATGTTTACACCTAAATCTTCAAAAGATTTTGTTGTGGACTTTGTTTCCTGCATCTGTGAAAGATCGGGAGTCCAGGAATCAACAACATTTACTCCTGTCAAAGAACATAAAAGAGATTTGGGAGGAATCTCTATAACACGAGCTGACAAATTGCAAACTCTTACTGGTACACGAACGGTCGAACCTGAGGACTTTAGAGAGACAACACGGGGACATACAGTTAAATCACCTGACAATGCTGAGTCTATGTGTTCTGTAACAGCCGATTCAATATTCCCTGCTTTTCTAGCTATACCATTAATTGTTTTGACCTCACCTGGTCCTACACGAATATTAAAATTATTTGTTGTTTTGACTGGTATAGTATTGTCACACAGACTATTGAAAGCAGTTTGCCATTCCTCTGGAATTCCAGAAGTAGAACTAGTGTCTTGATAAAGACGAATGACATTGGTTCCTATTATAGCAGGGACTTTGCTGTTGTATTCTGTGTTTGAAACAACAAGCAATGGTATTTGGTAAACACTATTTTTCCCTAATCTAGGAACAAAAATATCGGCCTCAATATAGCCTTTATATGGTAGTTTACTACCATTGGCACCTAATACAGACAAACCAAACTCAGTTATGTCATGCAATTTAGGTACAGGGTTTAAAGACTCGTAAAAAGATTCAGAAATTGATGTAATCATAGAACCAGAGTCTATTAAACCGACAGTATTTGTACCACAAATGGTAATCTCACCTTCGTTGGCTGAGCCAACCATTCTGTTTAACAAACTAGGTTTAGAGGATTCACTTTCTATTGGGCTACTACTCGGGGTATATAAATTGGCTTCCTCTGTTTCGCCCACAACAGAGGAAGATACTAGTTTAAAGACTGCTGACCTCCATTGGATCCGTCATCACGAGTGGCACCACGGCCGTTGGTGCCCCCGCGATAACCACCTTTGGAGCGTCCTCTCCAAAAACTACCGCGCGAATTATTGTTTTGATAATTTGTACGCCGGTTATCAAAACCACGACCAAAATTACCACGAAAGTGACCCCTATAACCGCGTCCTTGACCACGCTGATTCTGTGAAGTACTTTGCTGGAACGAAGGCTGGCTACTGGTAGCATCTAGAGCTTGTTGCTGTGTTTCCAGCCTCTGCTCCAGCGACTTCATCCTACCCAATAACTCTGACATTTGCTTTAACAACTGCTTATTACTCTCATTTTGATCAGTGTTGGTTTGGCCTACCTGTTGTTGAACAACTTTTTGTTTTGGGACTGGTCTGTTTCTATTAGATTCCTCTTGCTCAACCTTGCGAATCTCTCTTAATAGTAATTGAAAATCTTTAACACTATCGTAAAGATGACGTGTCGAGTTACGCAACTCTTGAGATTTCAGACCAGTCCAAAATTTGCTTCGGAGCATTGCATCCTTAGCCGAAAGTTCCATATGCCCACAGCGAATCGCTCGCGAAATTGTTTGTTCCAAACGGGAACCATACGAAACTATGGACTCGTCATCTTTTTGGTAATCGTTATAAAACGATTGAATCAGGGTTTCACCACTACTTACGTTTCCGTAGAAACCATCTAATTTATCAAGAATGTCTGCAACATTGGCATTTTCTCCCAAAGGAACTAGCAAACTTCTTGCTGATCCCTTTAAGGAGTTACGAATGGATTGCAGAAGCACATGCTCCTGCAAATCTGGAGAATTTTGGAGGCACTTGACCTCAAAATTCCACACTTCATAACTACATTCCCCCTTCTGTGGTTCTTCAGAACCACTGAAGAAGGGTAACTTTGGAATATGAAAAGGTTGGGCAATGTAGGATGTATTGGGTTGTGACATACTTAAAATATGTTGCAACCTTGGCACAGGAGAAACACCAGGATTAGCAAAAGTAAACTTAGGTCTAGCACCAGTGTCTTGAGCAGGCTGGGGAGTAGCTTTGTCTTTAGTCACCTGGGGAGTGCTGGTTTTTGTATTTTTATGAGCAGCGATTGCCACCAAACTCTCATACTCCTCCGTCGTTAAAACTTTGTATGCTGTATTTTTCTTTACTTGTTCTACTAATTCCTCCATGTTTTCTGCCATGATGTTTATGAATTTGAAAATTTAAATGTTTACACTAAATTGAAAAACTTTTTAGTTTAAATTGTTATGCTGTGTAATAAATATAATTACTGATAATACAGCAATCAAGTATTACACAAATCTTAGAGACTGAGAGAAAAAAATAAAATAAACTAGTGTAAACAGATAAGGAAAAAAAATGTAATTTACTGTTACAGAGATAATGTTGTACACTGACAGTAATCCAAACAATATATGGACAAACAAAATGCTGGGTAAAGCACACAAGAATGTAGTTGTTAACAAACAATGTCACATAAGCACAGCATTACTGGCATCCAAGTGATCGGGAATAGACCCTACCTATCATGTAGCCAGAACACGTTACTCAGTAACAGAACTTGTGCACAACGAACAATTACTGAAAATTTGTGCTACAATACGTTTCATCCAGCACCTTGCTAAAAGTCTGTTTGGATGAATTCCATCATTGTAACTTGAAAAATTCAGACTAACTCTTTTGAAAGAAGTTTCCCTATTTGACTTTCTACACCTAATTAAATCGAGTCTGAATTTAGGTGATACAACATCAGACAGCGAATTCACAAATCTAATATATTCATTCACAATGGCTATTCGTTCTGTAAGAACTAAGTCATGTGAATGAAAGCTGGCTGGATCCCTATGGGCTTTACATTTATTCCATACCTGGATGGAATATGGAGGAATCTCCAAGAACACAAGCTTTACAGATTTAAAATTGGAAATAAAAGCACGGTATCTATCAATCTGGAATTTTAGATAAGAGATGGCAGTTGCATCGTCCTGGTGACGCAAATCAATATATTTGCCTTGCCTGGCAGTTAAATCACATGTGCCCAGCCAAATATATAAAACAATATTGCCAAATTCATTCACTTTTCTATGTAAATTTCTGATTAACCAATGATAATAATCTTGGAATCTGGCACCGCCTCTGCAAACAAAATCTATGCTATAACCAAACTCTTCAATCAGATCAGAATGATTTCTAATGTAATTTCCTTTGCTGTCTGAAATTAGAATAGGTTTTCTTACAAGTCTACTGTCTAAATGTAATGGACTGTCAACATATTTTCTAATTCTATGTTGGCTCATAGCATATATTATGTATAACTGAAATATTAGAGATGAACAATTTTTTCCATGAACAAAACTTACTAGGGATCAAATATCACTGAAATACTGATGATGAACAAAATTCACGAACAAAATATACTGACGACAAATATAAATGAACACAATATAACAGCACACTATAACTGAAATACTAATGAACAGAATGCACTAGTGTACTAATATAACTGAAATACTGATGAACAAATGTTTATGAACTGAATGCACCAATGAACTAAAATGCACCAATGAACTAAAATGAACCAATGAACAAAAATGCACTAATGAACAATATGAACCAATGAACAAAAATGCACCAATGAACAATATTTTATGACAGAAATACTGCTGATGAACAGATTTGACTGACAGCAATTAGAAACCTTCCTGACTGATTTACTTACGGTATGAAAATTTTCAAAATATAAAATTAAGATATCCTACCGTGTCTGAAGACAAGCCTTGAAATTTTCACAACATTTTGGCTGAAATCACATGATGATTCAACAGAAAAACTTCTCAGATCAGGCGTTTAAAGTCAACAACCTGTAAGGCAAATATATCAATTAATACCAAATAACATGCTTCTTTTTAAAGTAAAATACAGGGGTATAAAATAGAACCACTCATTCTTCATCTTTCTAAGTCCTGAAATGTTAGTGTTAGTAAGTGGTGTGTGCATGCAATTTACATAGAAAATATGCCATTTCTTATCTTCACAGTTCTAAATATAAACTACAATATAGAAATACCTTGTTGAAATACACATTAAACACACCAATGCACAATTTTGATTATCCTGAAAGTAATAAGTATTACATGCAGAATAATCTTATATTTATGTAAATAATCAGAATGCACACACTTCTTCTTGATATTTATGAAATTTTCAGAAAATACCAAATTTACTGTTCAATGAATCAATACTAGTCAGAAAAACAGTAAATAGGAACACAATATCTCTGTTTATATGTACAGGGTTGGGCTGTTCACATAAACACTGATACTAGTCTAGACTAATAGCCTGTACAGGACTTCTACACTAAATTGGCCAAAATAAACACAGAAAATAAGAATAATATGAAAGTAATGAAACACAGGTATAAATAAAATAATGAAAGATATCACAGATTGTTGTGTAGTCCCAAACTGTCTATTTACACCTTACGCCGCTCAGCTGCTCCATCAGAATGAATCCATGGAATCTGTACCACTAGATTCTAATCTAGTGTCCATAAATATATAAACACTTGTAATACAGAAATTATGCAAGCTTGCTTTTATACAAAATGGCCATTTTTCAATATATGTGAAGTGAAATTCCTCAGATTATATACAAATCACTAAATCCAAGATACACCACACATATTCATGATATTGTTATACTGAAGATCTATATATGCAGAAAGAAGCCTCCAGAACACCCTCAACGCAGGTACGATCCGGTAGTGGGCGCCATTGAAGCAGAGGGGAATTTCTCATAAGAAGAAGAACTCTGAGGGTTATGACTGTATTAAGAAAAGAAGGGTGTCCTACAACATATAAAATACGAACATATACAAATAGTACAATACAATAATTACTGCACATTGACATGACAGTATTAGGATTAGGACACATAAATATACAAAGATGACAGTGGGTCTACACATCAGAGTTTATGACAATATGGTTCACTTGGCACGCCATTGCCAGTGGAAGTCCCACGGTCCCTTAAAATACAGTTATGCACATCTTGGGACGATGGGGATTGATGGTATAGATGAAAAGGAGGAAATGTTCAAGCCAAAGAAGTCTGATCCAGGCATATCAATAACAACATGGCCAGATTCAAACTTGGGCAACTTAAGAATCACCACCAATTCAGCATGAATTCCTATATCATAAGTGGTATGCAGGCAACTGGCTAAATAATCAATTTAGTTAAATATCACAGCTATGTTTATATACATATTTTAGGCCAGGGTATTGTTTACATTTGCAAGGTACATGTACAATGATCAGCTGATTGCATGATTTCAATAAATACTGATAGATAAACATTTATCAGCAAATCAGCAGATTCTGAAACATAAGAACATACCTGGACTAATCTAATTCTTTGACATCTTTGACAGATGAAAAGATAAATTGAAATCTATATCAAAATAGGTTTGTCACATTGAAGGTGACAAACCAGCCAACATGGCGTCGATCAGCTGTGTACATACAAAGGGAAGCTCGCGCGCATTTGTGAAGGTTAAAATGCATAAAGATTAGTAAAATTGGCCAATCAACCACTCTGTAACACTTACACACCTTAAAAGACCGTTTTCCATTGGTGTATGCAAATTGCTAATTCTACTTTCGTTTTGGAAGTAAACAAATGTGACTATTTGCACGATGACTAGTATGGTACAACACCCGTGTGACTATTAGTTCAGCCACACAGAAGAAAGGGTCACCAATGGTCTATGCTACACAGATAACTGCTAAAACCTCAAAACTCACATCTGTGACATGTTGTTACATGAATGTTTAAACTGAAATAAATAGTATTTTCGACATTTGGACATCCTGACGGTATTAGCTTAAAGGTTGTGGTTGCAGCCATGCAGTGCGGGATGGAAAATCCGCCAAATGAATTACTTCGAGGGACATATGATTTTTTTTTGTTACATTGTCTCTCTCTCTCTCTCTCTCTCTCTCTCTCTCTCTCTCTCTCTCTCTCTCTGAGACGGGTTATTATTGAAATACTGCCTCACTGACTCAGTTGATCATTTAATCCAAACAGAACAATTTAAAAAACGTGTTAATTTTTTACTGTTGTTTTATCTACCTTTTTATTTATTTATTTATCTATTTATTTTATTGTTTATTTATTTATTTATTTGTTTTCTTTTATCATTTGTTTATTTATTATTAGTTTTTAGTTTATTGAACTTTTTGGCATAATTCTGATATTATTATTAGAATGGCGTGACGTTTACTTGTATCTTACCAAACTTGCATCCATTCACTTTTGCACAAGATTTAGAGCTAATTAAATTTTGATGGCCTTGAACGTAATTTCAAGGTGACAGAACCTCTTTTGTATGGTTAATCTTCATTAAAGCAGAAGTAACTGAACCTGCGGGTGGATTTCAACCAGATTTGCACACACTGATGATTTGACCGATTCAAATATTTTGGATATCCACTAATGAACCAGTGAGTGGATTTTTATATCAGACCCGCATAGATATGTAACTCCTTTACCCACTTTTAAGGTCACAAGTACCTATGCACTTTATATTTTGAACCAGTGGGCGAAATTTTGTTAAACTTGCATTGGCTGCTTAGATTTTGCTGATATAGACTGCCGAGAGTCAGTGTTCAAGGTCCTACCTTAACCAAGTTTCTTTAAAAATGAGTATACATGTACAAGACATATAGCATAGCACAGACGCTTGTCAGATCTGTCTGAATGTGCTATGTCCTTTCCTTGATGGTTGCGCACGGCCTTAATACGAATTAGTTATATGAAATTTGGCTACGTCGGTATTGCGAAGTTCTATGGTAAAGAATATACGAGCTACAGTGTTTATAAAAGTGTGTGCTCCACTGGCCCGCTTTCTCCCATCCTTCCCCTCCTCTTCCTCCCCCCCCCCCCCCCCCATCCCCCCCTCTCTACCCACCTTTTTCTGCAGGCTAGTAGTAGTAATCTTTAGTTATTTGAGTCTCATCAATGTACATACATAAGACTAGCAGATTAAAATATTAAGAAATACAATGTACATTGCCACTCTTAGAGAGTTATAAGAGACTAAAACAATACATGCATTATTTATCACAAAATATACAACATAAAATAGTGCACATATATGATACACAATATAAAACTATGGATATCTGCAGATCGCGTATTCTATAAAACCGCTTTTTATCACGACCAGAGTCATTAAGGCCACCCTTATTTAAAAGAGGTCACATATGTAACAGCCCCAAGGGTTATTGTTTTCCATTTTCCAACGTGAGATAAACATCAAAACATCTTCATAATTCTGATAGGTTTTCACCAGAGGCAAAGTGGCAAATACACAGTAAAACTTGACCGCGAAACGACAATCACCACAAACAGGAAAGTGCACCCAGCGAAGACTCAGGTCAGCCTGGGCATCCGCCCAGTCTGACCAGAGTCTTTGCTATCCGCATGGAGATAGCTTATACCCTTAGATATTCTTTCAGCGCACGGGAAGGCTCTGGTCAGACTGGGCGGCTGCCCAGACTGATCTTAATCTTTCTGGGCGCACATGCCACTTTGTTGGTTTTGTCGTGTTGCGGCTGATATATTTAACTCTAATTTATGGGTTGGAAATGCTGGATGCGGAGAGGGGGCGTGGTGGCGGGGGGGGGGGGGGGGGAGCTTCAGTTTGTTATTCCTTTTCATTTCTTGTACATGACTGGAAACCATGGCTTGCGATGAGTCTCAGTCCAATCTTATTGCTTGAAACATTTGTTTTTGTTTTGTTTTTTGCAGTATTGTCGGCTGGGTCTAAACTGACTAAAATTGAAGCCTTAATTTTGATAAGTACGCATGCAAAAAGTTAAAATTCACCGAGAATAAGAAATTATTTTCTTGTGATGGAAAGTTTTATCAGATGTCATTATTATTATTATTTGAGGTACTTTCTATAAATGCCTTAGTAGTGTACCGGACAGTGAAGTAGGCGTGGCATTCTTGTTTGTACTTGTTGTTGTTATTCGGGAAATCATTTCATTGCTCTCGTGGACATTATCACAGTCTATATCTGTAGTCTTAGAATTGAAGATATTTGCCTCTGCGAAAGATAAGAGTTTATTCAATTATCTTAACTTCATTGTCGTGACTTTAACTGCCTTGTTGATACCATGACGCCGCCTGTCTTATTGTGACCATCTGAACTTCTGTTGTCCGATAAAGTTGCATCGCGAGAGGAAACTACTTCACACCATGAGCGAACAGTGAATAAACAGGCTCATTTGCGAAGCGTGATCAGATTCGTTGCCTTTCCCAGTTTCCATATCTTGTTCATGCAAACAGGGAAAAATCTGATCAGACTGCGCGTCCGCGCAGACTGATCAGATTCTTCCCTGTTAGCATATGCCGAGATAACCTTTCTGCCTAGACAACCTTTCTATACGTGATAGGACTGTTATTGACAACAGTCCTAATTACTGATTGTCCTGGTGATTCTATTTTATTGTTCTGCCAATAAATCTCTGAAGAAATTAACAGGAATCAAAGACAGTTATTCTGGAATTATTTACAACATGCAAATCTCTGACCGTAAAACTTGACAACTGATCTGCAAACCATTTACCTTTTGACCCTCAGTATTTGCATTTACAGTACAACGTGTGCTTCCCCCTCCCCCCTCCCCACCCCCACCCGCCGCGCAAAGGAAACACACAGATTCTCTTGAGTGAAATCTTGAATTTTACGCGAATCCATAATATGTGCATGCTGGCGAAGAATCTGCCCGAGCTTCTTTAAAGAAATACTCCCTCGCCATTTTACCAGTTTTTACTAAAGTTCGTTAGATATTATATTATCGCAACTAAATCCAGTGCGAAAGTTCATAAAAATGTTTTCGTTTAAGAAAAATCTGAATTAAAAAGAGAAATACAAAGCGCATATGCATATGCAGAAAAAAATCGTTAGCCAGTAATAAAATCAATCGTAGCTCTTGCGATCACGTGCTGATACCGAGGTAATTTTCTCATTCGCGCACGTGACTGCTACGTCAATCGATTTTATTTGGACAAATTATACTATTTCGATCGCGCTCTGCGATTGTTCTATATTTGTCAAATGTTTTTGTCTTAAATATGCTTACCGCAATTTTATACCCATAGCCAATAATTACTAGTCAGTTTGGACTATTTCAGAGCTGTCAAGTAAAAGTTCTTCGAAAAATATTTTTAGCAGTTTAGCAAGGGAGTTAATCTTTGATTTTTTTTTTTTGGGGGGGGGGGGGGGGGGGGGACAGTTTTCGAACTGATTTGAAAAGGTCTTGAAATCTTTTTAGTTGAAATAAACACTTCTAAGAACTCGAAGTTTAACTGAATTTACTGTCTGAGATTTTAATTCACGTCAATATGTTTATGTGTCGCCTCGCTTATTTTGCAAACAAATTGATTTCTGAAATGTATCCTTAATTTCTGTCTATTTTCTAGAGAATAATCAGCATTTTACGGCTTCGGTTAAGGTAAATGGGCACATTTTTAGGGAAAAGAACTATGCCATCATTCGCTTTGCCTCCCTTGCACATGGGGGCCAACTCTTCAAAAAAGACTTTGCTCTTTTGAGAGGAAATTCTCGTTTTAAAGAGTTGATTTTATTATGAAAATGCTACGTCTGCAAGGAAAGTTAACAGGTAGTCATGAATGATGTTTCCTTTTGTAAATATGGCGTAAACCATGGAGGTGTGTCCATACCCTTTAAAGCAAATCAGCTATGGCATGAGAAAAAGAGCAATGTAAAACTTGCAAATGGTAAAGACTAATCAAACTGTTCCCTAACACAACCTGACAATTAAAAGTCTCCTCTAGTTTAACTAGGTAGATTTGTCTGGATCCACAGATGCACGCCTGCTTTAAAAGCACAATTCTATTTTCACCTACAAGTAGAACTGAAAAGGACAAGCTTCTACAAAGAAGTAGTCAAAATATAACAAAGCTGTTTTCCATTTTATGTAAAAGCATATTAATATGCATTGTTTGGTGTGAAGGAATAGCACTATTGGATTGCTCATAAAACTCCTGAAAGTGGCCAAACCGAAAGTTCAGGACGTTTTAAAGGAAAACACTCACTTTAATATGAACAGACTTTAAAATATAGGTCCTGATTAGCAATTAAATTTTGTGAAAATTTCTTGAAAATCGGACTTAAAATAAGAAAGATATGAAGATTTTAAAAATTCAAAATGGCGGTCTGAGAGGCCGCCATTTTGGAAATTCATGTCACGTGATAAATATTTAAATCTAGAATAAGAGCATAAATTGCGTACGCTCACAGTATTATTTAGATTTTGATCATTTCTTTATGAAGTAAAATATAGATTTATGCATTTCATTTTTCTACACGTTGTTTCAAACTTAATTTATTTAGGATTTTCATTTTTGACTGTGAGTTTATGACGTCATTAACACACAGATTTGCTGGTTCCCAGCTCAACCTTTTACTATCTTTAAACTGACATATCTTTTTTCATTTTGTTACGACCTGGCGGAGGTAACAAAAAGATGGAAGTAAACCAGCAACAAGCCTGTTTTTAAACTTAACAAAATTTATTTACATGTACATCAAAATAAAACAGTAATTTGTTAATCAAGAAAATATGTAATTTAAGATACCTTATTTTAGTCTGAATGTCCCTCAGAATTTAAAACACAAGTCCTTTAATAATTTCTGATCCCAGAAAATAAAGTCTGTATGAGCACATGAATATTTCCAATAGTCACAAAAGAAATCCAATATGTTTAAATTCCAGTAAAACTCATTTTACTATAGACTGGTGAAACTTACAAAGATGATTTTAAATGAAAATCTGACTTCTTTATATACTATCTAGGAACATTCCGGAACTAACCAAAAATAGATCTTACCAAAAAGTACTCAATTCTGACATAATTTCATACCAGAAGATTCTTAATGTTTACAACAGAGAGGTCTAATATTTTCTCAGTACTAAAAATAGTTATTCCAGAATGTTCTAAAGTACAATGTAAACAACTTGTTTATTTCAAACCTAGTAAACATCTAAAAACTGCAAAGTCATGGTAAAAGAAAATATTTACACCAAATTAAACACCATATTCATAACAATTTAAGTCCGATTGTCATGAAATTTTCGGCCAATTTTATGTTTTATTAGAATCTTCAATTTGAGTCAAACAAGCATTTTAGTGAGTGTTTTCCTTTGAGAAGTCTACTAGTTTATCTTTAACAAGGCTGATGTTTTACACTTTTATAATTTGTATGCATATCTTCACAAGAACAGAATTTGTAAATGCATCAACGTCCTTTTTATGACGCTGCTCATACATAACTGCTCCCTGGCTGGTAAAAAATATTAACTAGAAAAAGAAAGCAGTGATTTCAAATACGTCTGTAGCCAATAGTTCTGGTGCTTCTTGATGAACACTACTTTGCCAAAATGACATCGCTTATTGTCAACCAAATCGCCAGAATACAACGCACTACTTGCATGCCGATTCCACTAATTTCACTTATCCGTAGATTTACCGAGATGTCAACGGTTTTTGTTCCCCCATATGTACGCAGATTTGCCAATATACGAGGGTTATCCAATAAGTCTTTTAAATGGCTAAATTTCAGCCAAATGATAATCAAAAATGAATCAAGCAGAACTCTTTCGTCCATTGCATCGTTCTTTCTATCTAGTCGACAATTTCTACAAACGTCATGATCTTGCAAATGCCGTTGCTAGGCAAATGAAGAATACTAACATTACGAGTGCGGCGGTGGCTTCTAGTCGTCTGTTTAGGATCCTTTGGCTTAGTTCAGAACGCGTGTAAATATCTGAAATTTGCTGAGAGATACGTAAAATAATATCAAAGTATGTATACGGTGACAGTCAGGATATTATTATTGTTCCAAGGAAGATCACCATGTTTTCGGGCAACGCCACAATATCATATAAAACGAGTATCTCAAAAAGATGTGTCCACAGCAGATGAAGTGTTTCCTAAAATGATATTCATTTGTAATCAAAACGTAGTCGCGAGATGCTAAGATATAAACTTTAAAGAAAATGTAAGCTGCGAGCTTTGTTTAATGTCGTTTGCAGCGTTCAAAAGCCGGAGATAAACATTCAAAACTAGAACATTTTTAAAATTCTGTAATATTCTTTTGTTGCCTAGCAACCACCTTTGTTTGATTATGTGAAATGACAACTGTCTCTTATCTGAGTTCTTGATTTCATAACATTAATTCTTGTAACTTGAGAGAACTTTAAACATAAATGTGGGGAATTTCTTTCCCTTCCCTCTTATAAAAGGCGTCGTGTTTGTTCAGTTTCACCGCAGGTATCGCTTACACCTTTGCATTCAATCTGAGACAGGTATGTTACATGTATGACTTTTAGCACATATGTGTATATTATACATCAGCTGCTTATGGTATAACTTGATGACCCTAGCTTAATTAATAAACCAGTTACAGCGGCGTTTGAAAGACGTCTTGGATGACCCTCGTACTGACGTTTTTTGTTGTTTTTTGTCCGGTTTTCAAAGATAAACGAGATAAACAGAGCTACTGATAAGATGATGTTTTGAGAAGAATTCTGAGATGTGATTTCTTATTTCTCAATGAAAACATATGTTGTTACCCCAATGAGGGGTCATAAGATACGTTTTTATACAGACCTTTAGAAAACTGTCCCTAAATTATCTCTGATACTCTTTCTCTCTTATCTCGACGCCTTTGCCCGCATGCTTGGAATAATGTGAGTTCGTGTGAGCATGTCAGCATGCAGACAGAACGCTTCGACAGATAAGCATTCTACAAATATTATAACTAAATAAGGTATGTTGTTCTCTTTTGTTTCAGAGCAAATGGGGGTGCGATGTACGGCCTGTTGATTGAGGCTATAGTGCATTACATAAAACAGACTTATGGCGAGAACACGTGGCTGGACGTGCGGCGATTGGCCAACATACAACAAGTCTCGTTCGCAACTCACGAAAGATACAGCGAGAATCTCGTCCCAAATATCGCAAAAGCAACATCACACATCACCGGCGTCGAATACGACGAACTCATGGATTCGTTTGGCGTTTGTTTCGTTTCTTTTGTTGGACAGTATGGCTATGACAGAATTCTCAAGGTGTTGGGAAGACACATGACTGACTTCTTGAATGGACTGGATAATTTACATGAGTATCTTCGGTTCAGTTATCCCAAACTCAGACCCCCGTCATTCTTCGTGGAGGAGGAGAGTTTAACAGGACTTACGTTACATTACAGAAGTAAACGGAAAGGTTACGTACATTACGTCAAAGGTCAAATACGGCAAGTTGGCAAGATGTTTTACAATACCAAAGTAGACATTGACGTCGTCAGCGTGCAGGAAACAGATAACATGACACACGTTGTCATGAAACTCTTGTTTGACAATACCGCGTACGCTGAAAGTGTAAAACTAAAGAATGACGCTACGGAACAAATGCCGCTTAACTCAGACGTTTTCTTCGAATTATTCCCGTTTCACATTGTGTTTGGTGAGGACATGGAAATAAAAAGTGCTGGTCAAGGACTAAAGGCAGTTTTGCCTCACATTGTGGGCCAGAAACTCACTGAAATGTTTACAGTTGTGTTACCCCTAATTCATTTTTCATGGCATAACGTAAGTATGGCAGTTAATTGTTGCATATGCACGCATGATACAATTCCATATTTTGGGATAAAATTTGCGCTTTGAAATTTTGCATATTTATCCATAATGTATAAGTGGTAGAATCCATTAGAATTGACTGACGATTCTAATGTTTTTTCACCACTGCAGTTACATATAGTTAGGACATGAGAAAAGATCTTACCGAAAGGAGGCCATAAAATATCTCTCCATACATCATCATAGTGCTGGTTATAATTTCTGGTCCTTTTGGATCACTGAGTTCATTATTAGAGTAATTTTGAAAATAGAGTTCTGCTTAAGAGTTATGTTTCTCATCCACCTGGCCAGTAGATTTTACCTGTATAGGTAACGTTAGGGCAGGTATAAGTGGGCGGAGCCTAAACCTGTGCTAGTGGGGCATGGCCAGTGTTGCACATTTCATTACTGATCATGAACAAACACAACAAAACCGAGTCTGCTATTTTCATCTCTTTTATATACTCCGTGCTTCCGAAGGATCTAACTGTTCAGAACATATTTCTAGCCAATTTTAGAGATTGACTGATCAGTGCTCTTGCGCGGTTACTTCAGAATTAAAGTGTAATTTTTATTATAGGAATGAATTTTATTTTGGTGGATTTTATCGATGTGTAAACGCCGGCGAATCACTCACAAACTGAATAAAGCCCGAAGGGCTTTATGTTAAGTTTGTGAGTGATTCGCCGGCGTTTACACATCCATTAAATCCACAAAAATAAAATTCATTTCTTATAATTCCAACTCGGCCATCTTTTTCTCAAAAATTGTCAGCTATAGTGAGTATCTTAGAAATCGCCGCCAAGAAAATAGTTCCAAGTAGTTCCAGATTTCTTGCTCCGGGAGTTTATCGAAGTATAAACGCCGGTTCATGTTCGCTCTTGACCAATCAAATTGCACTAAATTAGTATTAGGAAGTTGAGTTGGAATTATAGATTGATAAAGTTAGTTCTGTATAACCAAAGGTCAACTTACCGAAACCTCCTGAACCCTTACATCGCCAGACAAGGTGACCGAAAAGCAAACTTTCCGTTTACGAAATTTCATAGATGTTTCATTGCAGCTATATCATATTGTGAATTAATAAAAAAAAAAGCTAGAGGGCGAACAGTGTAGATCCAGAAGAGACGGCTCATTTTGATTCACCTCATCTGTTGCTGTTTGCAAAAGTCAACTATTAGTTGTAAGTTGTAGCGCTTGAGTGTTACACCAACAGTCGAGCAACAGATTACAGTGTAGAAATACGAGTCATACCTTGCCTATTTGGCACACAGCGTTGCATCAACATTATGTGCCTGATTGTTTTAATATCTTCTATTTTACAGATACTAGCTCATACAAACAACGCCTTCGAATTACTTTCTACCCTGTCCGTGAGTAGGCCTCATAAAGACCAAGACTTTACTATGTCCACACACAACGGAGAAAAGTTAGATAGAGGTAATAATATCTATACAGTTTGCTCCACGCCAGAAAAGACACTCAACAAAGGCTCAACACTTCTACTTTCATAAGTTTTTAAGTGCTCTGCGACGTGTTGTAGCACATGAGGTGTTTTTTATGCCCCCACCATGAAAAGGCGGAAGGTCATATAGAATATATTCTGTCCGTGTGTTTGTATGAGTGTATGTGTGAGTGTGTGCGTGTGTGTGTTTGTGTGGTACCAAAATCGTGTCCGGGCCCTAACTTCGTCATGCATAGTGGGATTTAAAAATATTTGGCACAAATGATTATCGTGACAAGAAAAAGTGCCGCGTGCAAGAATTTTGTCGCTAGCTGAAAGGTCAAGGTCATACCACGCACTTAAACTTTGTGCATTGGCTATAGTGAAAAAATGTTCGTGTCCGACTCATAACTTTGTCCTGCATTATAGGATTTCAAAATTATTTGGCATAAATGGTTATCTAGACAAGTCAATGTGTCGCGTGCAGGAGCCATGTTGCTAGCTTGAAGGCCAATGTCACAATGTGCGCTTAAACTTTGTGCATATGCTAGTGAAACATGTTTGTGTCCGGCCTATAACTTTGTCCTGCAATGTAGGATTTCAAAATTATTTGGCATAAATAGTTATCAAGACAAGACAATGTTTTGCATGCAGAAGCAATGTGGCTAGCTTGAAGGTCAAGGTCACACTGCGCACTTAAACGTTGTGCATATGCTAGTGAAACATATTTGTGTCCGGCCCATATCTTTGTCCTGCATGGTGGGATTTTAAAAGTTTTTAGCATAAATGAGCATCGTGACCAGACGATGTGTCATGTGCAAGAATCATATACCTAGCTCCAAGTTTAAGGTCACAATGTGCACCAAAACTTTGGGTAAAGGCTAGAGAAAACAGTTATATGTATGGCCCATAACTTTGTCCTGCATGGTGGGATTTCAAAATTAATTGGCACAAATGATTATTAAGACAAGACAATATGTCATGTGCAATAAAAGGTCAAGGTCACTGCAGTATAGCTTTGTTCATAGGCTACAGCGAAACCCTGCTTATATGTGGTCCAAAAATTTGTCTTGCATGGTGGGATTTCAAAACTGTATTGCAAGACGATTTGTTGTGTGCAAGGAATGTCACTACGCACCCAGTGCACACTTAAGCTTTGTGAATGGTCTATAATGAAAACATGTTGTGTCATACTTGTGTCAGCAGAATAAATGTTGGTCACATTTACCTATATTTCACTATATTTCATGGTTCCTTGATTTCCCCTTTCATACTAAACAAGCCTGCTTCTGTGAACCTAGGTATCCTATAAATTCTTGTGCCTTAATCAAAGCGCCATCTAACTCGAGGCTCTAGGTGGGGACATCCTTGTCCAATGGACACATTTCTAGTTTTTTCCTGCTTGATATTCTAGCACGAGCCGCCTGGACACCGATGCTTAGTCGGTAACATGGCCGTACTGATACCTTAGCAGACTAAAACTACTTTTAATCCTTCCATTTCAGTTTGTGAAATTCTGCAATTTTTAGTCAGAATCAGTTTCCAGCGCATGTTTCTCCATGTTCAGAAATTTTAACAAACGAGCATCGTCTCGAACCACGGCCACTTTTGCATGTATGGTATAATTGACTGGCTCGGTCGACAGCACCGTTAGGGAAATTGGTATTACCCCTATGAAATAGCACATTTACGAAAACAAAAAAAAAAGATTTCTCATTTCTGAGATCAAGGTGTTTCATAATTTATAGTATCAGTACCACATACTGGGTAGGGTTCACGTGGTTGTTCAGGTTGTTCATGGAAAAATAGTCGGAAAATAACTGTCCTTACTTAGGAGTCAGTCTGCCTTGTTTTAATTCCTTCCGCGGTTTAGCCTAGTTCTCAGAAACGATGCTGTAATTTCTTCGAGCCGCAGATGTGGCCTGATTGTAATGCTGAAATGTGTGACGTGTAATTAAAATAAATCTGAAATTTCGCTGGCAGACACGCATGGGACAGTATTCAGGCGTTAATGAAGCGAAAATTCAATTTAAACAATTGTCAAAAGATTTTATGAGCCCCCTCATCTGGATCTACGCTGTTTGCCCTATAGTCTTTGAATGATCAATATCACATGGTTTTGATGAAGCATACTTAGATATAATAATAATAATAATAATTAAACGGTTTTGGTCTATGTTTAAAAAGAATTTTTTGTCTTTTATTGGTTTCGACTATTAGGATGAATAAGTACATGCACTAAGGATGCCACTCTGTCATTAACGTTTTTGCTTCTCAATTGGAGTTAAAAAAAAAGAGGAAAATCTTAAAAAAAAGATAATCGGCGCAGATTAAATGGAAGTGTGTTTTGTAATATGCATCTAGGTGAAGAGTTGACAGAACTTTCATGAATATGACTCAAGTGAGCTATGTCTGTAGGCCCCTGCAACCGTAATTTTGACAGTGGGTAGCGAAAATGACTTATCTTAAAATTGAGCTGTCCAATTTCGAAATTCAAATGGACCATGCCAGTCTTGAGATTGACCTAATTACAAAACAGTTACCAACACGATGCAATGTTTGTGTGGCTAACAATTGAAATTAAGAAAATGATTCGTAAACGTTATTGCCTGTACAATAAATACAAGATTACCAAAAACATTATCGACTTTGAAAGTTACAAGCATTTAAGAAATAAAATCATAGGTGAAATCCGTAAATCGAAGAAAATACAAATAGATAAACTGGCAGAGAAATTAAAAAAAGATGATATTGGACAAAGAGACTGATGGAAAACACTCAAACAATTCATAAAACCGGAACAAACATCTACACTTCCCCCACTCTATAAAGACGATACTGTTTACTCCGACGACGCAGAAAAGGCCAATTTTCTCTGAACAAACCGTGCTAGACGAAAGTAATGCTTTTCTACCCGCTGATGTTCTTCAGCCTCCAAACGGTCTTGACTCTCTTTCTACAACACCTCAAGAGGTGGAAATGATTTTAAAGTCACTAAAAGTTGGTAAAGCTGCTGGCCCTGACTCAATAAATAATCGAATTCTTAAAGAATCAGCTCTTCTGTTATCTTTCCCTCTCTGTGATCTCTTCAATTTCTCTTTGACTAGTGGTAAAGTATCAAGCATATGGAAAGAGGCAAATGTAACCCCGATTTTTAAAAAGGAGACCAATCAATTGTTTCAAATTACCGACCTATTTCTCTACTAAGTACAATAGGCAAAGTATTAGAAAAAATTGTGCACAAGAATCTTTTTAATTTCATTCGTGATCATAAAATACTGACAACTTTGCAGTCAGGATTTATACCAGGAGATTCTACCATCAACCAGCTTGTCGACATATATAATACTTTCTGTAAGGTCCTTGACGAAGGAAAAGAAGTTCGCGCTGTCTTTTGTGATGTAAGCAAAGCCTTTGATAGGGTCTGGCACAAAGGCCTTCTTTTCAAACTTCAAAATGTTGGGATTTCTGGTTCTCTCCTATCATGGTTCAAGGATTATCTAGACAACAGAAAACAGAGAGTAGTATTACCCGGTGCTGTCTCATCCTGGACAACTCTGAAAGCAGGTGTCCCGCAGGGCTCTATTTAGGACCGCTTCTGTTCCTTTGTATATTAATGACATTGTTGAAGATATACACTCTACTATAAGGCTCTTTGCTGATGATACAAGTCTTTATATAATTGTTGAAGATCCCTTGCAAGCAGCCGACCAATTAAACACTGATCTAGCCAAGATACACTTATGGGCAACTAAATGGCTCGTCTCATTTAATCCCTCTAAGTCGGAATCAATAATATTCTCTAGAAAACATGCAAAACCTTACCATCCTCCTATTCATATGAATCAACAACAAATCAATGAAGTAAATTCGCATAAACATTTAGGCCTTATTTTTTCGAATGATTGCACCTGGCATGAACACCTAGATTACATTAAAAATAAAGCATGGCTTCGGATTAATATTATGCGTAAACTTAAGTTCACACTAGACAGAAAATCTCTTCAAACAATTTACATTTCATTTATTAGGCCACTTCTAGAGCATGCCGATGTTGTCTGGGACAATTGTACCCAATATGAAGCAAACGAGTTAGAAAAAATCCAAAATGAGGCAGCGTGCATTGTCACAGGAGCAACCAAATTAGTCTCTATCCATTCCCTTTTTCGGAAACTGGCTGGGAATCTCTAGCATCCCGAAGAGATAAGCACAAGCTAATACTGTATTATAAGATGCAAAACGACCTTACGCCAGACTTTTTGTCTTCCCTTGTTCCACCTACTGTTGGTAGTACAACAACATATAACTTGCGTAATTTCTCGAACCTACAGACCATTCATGCCAGCTCACAGTTATATTACAAGTCTTTTCTACCGTCAGTTACGCGTAGCTGGAATGAACTGTCTGAAGATAAAAGAAATTCAACTTCAGTAGCAGCTTTCAAAAATGAACTTCAGTCCAATGTCAGACCCCCGCCATCCTTTTTCTTTGATGGCATAAGAACAGGACAGATACATCACGCACGACTGAGATTGAATTGCAGTTCATTAAGGCAGCATCTTTTCTCAAAAAATATTGTAGACAGTCCTCTATGCGAATGTGGAGCTGTCAAAGATAATAAACATTTCTTTCTGGACTGCCACCGATATAGGTACCTGCGAGCTGAACTTATCAACACTATCTCATTGATTTGTCCCCCAACACTAAATATCCTTCTTCATGGTAGTTCCGAATTAACAGACTCTGATAATAAGAAAATATTCTTAGCGGTGCATGACTTCATAATTAAATCTAAAAGATTTTGAGTTGAATATCTAAAACATCACTTCTGATATAAATTTGAATATGATTTAGTTAGAAGACCCGCCTGAGGTTAATGTAAGCAACAGTGACCATGACTCATCTACATATTTATATAGGGCAACTTGAATACTTAAATACCCATTTACTTGAATACTTAAAACTCCTTAGTCCGTACATAACCAACGAGATATACTAAACTCCATTCCCCGTGGAGCTCTATTTGGACTCATTGTAAAACACTGGTATCATTCGGTCCTGGGTTCGAATCCCGGTCTGGCCACATACTTTCGTTTCTCCTTCCGCTGATTCAAGAAGGGCAGTTGTCAGTTACTGGCGAAAGTATGGGCACATAGTACTGGTTAACCGCTAAGGAGGTCTAAGCCTGCCCAGGAATAGTGTGGTTAGGTTAACTGACCGTCCCGACATGACCTTAGTTGTTTACCGTGGACGTTAAGCATCAAATCAACCAACCAACTGGTATCATTCTTTCTTTCTTTCTTTTTCATCTATTATAGCAAAAACCAAAATGTGTGTATCCACATGCGGGAGCATCAATACACTTTGTGGTACCCCCGCTTGTGGGTATACACACATAAACATAGATACCGAGACAATATATATGTTAAAATAGACAAGTAGATTCAGTCGACAAACACGATAGATAGTATATATTCTGTGTTATTGTATAATTGAGGGATACAGATTCAAATAAGTCTCTTGACTTCCTTCTGGATCCCTTTTGTATAATATATGTATTTATTTCATAATGTTCATTGAATGTGTGTTTGTTATACGAAAGAAATAAAGTTTAAACCAATGTTTGTGTGTATTAAACCGAAAGTATTAATTGAAAATGGATCTACATTAAAAAAAAGTTTTGAATATCTGCGTCTGTGTTCGAATAAAATTCCCATTGTAAATTTACAAACAAGAGAAACATTTTGAAGCGTTATTTGACCAATACGCGTTTTTGACCAATGGAATCTCGTGAAATGTGGAAAAAAAGTGAAATTATTTTCGGCTAAGCCGAGTAAAACAATCAACCTAAAATTTAAGGTTGTCCTCAACTTTAAGAATGGTTGTGAACCTGGGCCCTGATCTAACATGGAATGTCAAAGGTTGTCCTAGAAAGGAACAACCTTTGGCTGGAAATTTGGAAGAGAATTTACAATAATGATTTAAAAGCTCAAAGTAGGGCCAGTGTGAGTAGGAAATATCTTACTTCAGCTTTCTTACATCGTGTTTATTAGTTGTTTAATGTTTATCTGATGTGAAACTCGGTAGGCACTTGTGTCTCCTTATTACCTCCTTATTCCAAGCTTATCAAAACAAATTTGAAAAAAGTACCCTGTTGATTTCTCTTGAGATGACCAGAAGCGGCTTGACTAAGGCTATCTTTCTTATCTTGTATTTCGTCTTTTATCTTGATACGTAATCTAAAAACATTTTATAATTCATCATTTTCATAACCCGCGGAAGTAGACAGCTTGTAATTTGCTAATGGCTTCATATTTTTCCTTTTAATTAGAAATCAGTTGGGTCGTGATTTTCCTTCAAGTAATTTCTTGTTTATTTGCAATGTGTTCGTAGTCATAGTAAAATATGTTTTTCAATATCGAGATCCTTGAAAGTACATGTACCCCAAAAAATTGAAATTCTGGATTCTATGTCAGTTCCCGATATCTCGAACTCTGATATTTCAAAGGGCCTTTATATCAAAGAAAAAAAGTTTGGACACATTTCCTATTTTTACTTTTCAAGTCCTGTTATCTCAAACTACTCATATCACTAAGAGAATTTTCTTGGACCAGAAAATTTACTAGTAATTTGGGATGAGATATCGAGAGTTGACTGTAGATATGTAAACCCCCATTCCACTGGATGACGCTTTGACTGCGCTCTTGCGCTTCTTCAAAATTTTCGAGATCGCCGCAGAAGCGTAGGCATTTGCCAAAACTTGGAACTTGTGCGCTTCCAGTACGCTGCCAGTACACTTCTAATACGATCTCGCCACGCTTGTCACGATGCTGCCGCGATTTAGCTGCGCTTCTGCCACGCTTAACGGACTTAGAGGGCGCTTCTAATACGCTGCCACTTCGGCAAAGGATTTCAAGCTACGCTTGATCTGCGCTTATTACGATGCATTTGCGATCGTGCTACGACCTAAGTGCTGGAGCTACGCTCATACTGCGCTTGTGTTGCGCTTTGTAACCGCTTCTATGTAAATCGGCGGAGAATCGGGTTCAGCGGAAGTTAGCCACCAGCCTTCAAACAATATTAATAATATAACAATTCCAGTGGCTATGATCCAGCTGGCAATCATGAACTAGTGACTTCGAACAACTCGTCTTGCTCTTCTTGCTGTTCAGGCTCAACAACTGGGGCATCTGCTCGGCGTTCTGAAGGGCGCCTATCTGGCTCAGTTTAGAGAGCAAGAGTCTGCCCCCCCCCCCCCCCCCTGTCAAAAGCAGAAGGCGAAATCCACACCCAGGCCTGATCAGGAGACTATTTTCACGCAGCTTGCACCGCAGGAGAGGGTATTCCGACTCCTGCTCCGGGGATCTTGAATCAAACGTGAGTATCGAGTTATGAAACGTCGTGGAAACACGGCGTTTTCATGCCCAGATCGCCATAAGAGCAGAGGAAACGCAGATAAAGCGCCCAGAGCGCAGCGGGAGCGTCGTGGTTGTGCTATTCATAAATAATAGAGTCGCAGCGGAAGCGGCAAGAGCGCAACGGGAGCGCAAAGAGCGTAGCAGAAGCGTAGCTGGGTCGCAGACGAATCTCACGGCGCTGTCGGCACGATCCCGCTGCGCTGGTGCTGCGTTGCTCCCGCTGCTGCTGCGTTCATGAATTTCGAGCTACGTTCTTACTACGCTTTTTTTGCGCTTTGAGTCCACGGCGCTTCCGTTATGTAAATTTTGAGCAGAGTCAAAACAAACGCCGTGACTTGGCGATCATGCCATTTCTGATTCGCTTTCGCTGCGACCTAGAAGCTTCTCCTGCGCTGCTGCCGCTTCTGCTACGATTCATGGCGCTTTGTCCAAAATTTCAGAGCGAGTGGAAGCGCGGTCTAGTGGAATGGAGGTATAAGAGGTCATAGGTTCGATTCCAGCAAACGTTTTACTGTCGTTTGAACCGTGATTCTGTAAGTTCGGGCATGTGCGGAACTAGGCGAAATACATGTATAGCCCTGCAAATAGTTAGCCAACAAACAACACTGTTTCTTTTTCGACTCAAATGAGCCGCGACACGACAAAACCAACAAAGCATCCGCCAAGTCGGATCAGTCTTCGCTGTGCGCTAAAAGAGTAGCTGAGGGACTATGTTAGCTCAATGCGGAAAGTGAACACTCTTTTCAGACTGGGCGGATGCCCAGGCTGATCTGAGTTTTCGCTGGGCGCACTTGCCACTTTGTTGATTTTGTCGTGTCGCGGCTCAAATTTATTATGTCTGTTTCAGAGACCGAGTGGAATAATGTGAAGTATGAGTATGAGGAACAGGACGAGGGGTACGCTCTACACCTCAAAGGCCAGATGATGTACATGACGGAATGGCAGGCAATCATTTTTCTGGGCACACCCATGTAAGCTAGACTCGGAGTCACCCTCAGTATGAGAAAAAATATTAAATTGGGCCACCTAAATAATTGCTGTAATAGTTAAATGAGCCGCGACGCGAGAAAACCAACAAAGTGGTTGTGCGCCCAGCGCAGACTCAGATCAGCCTGGGCATCCGCCCAGTCTGATCAGAGTCTTCGCTGTCCGCATAGAGGTAGCTAGGACCTTTTGTTACCCTTTAAGCGCTTAGCGAAGAGTCTGATCACACTGAGCAGATGCCTCAGCTGATCTGAGTCTGCGCTGGGCGCACAACCACATTGTTGGTTTTGTTGTGTTGCGGTTTTTAGCAATGTAGTTTTGCGTATAAACGATGTAGATGGGATGGCAAAACAGTGAATCTGAGCAGTCTGATCTGGGTCTGTACTGTATTTGTTTATAGTTGACTCTTCTACCTTTATAAATTAGGTGAGTCCATTTATAATTCAATAATTCAATAAATGTGTCCGGTCTATATTTTTTATCATACTTATAGAAACTGATGTAAATTTTATGCACAGAGTGCAGACCTCACGGCGTCTGATCTGAGTCTGCACTGTTTTATGGGAGACTAGGCGTAAATAGAGGATCTTACACGAGAGGTCATTTCATATGAAATTTATGAAACGAGCCTTCGGCGAGTTTCATAAATTTAACATGAAATGACCACAAGTGTAAGATTCTGTTTATCATATGACCCTTTAAAATGGGGATTTGAACGCCTTCAAAGTTAACTTTATTTCAATATGAAAACGCATTGATGACATGGACGTGGTCAATGACGTTACGTGTACGCGCCAAAGTGTTACTACTCGTGTGGTCATACGATTTTTATGACATGACGTTATCCACCGAATAACAGCGACGTCATAAGATATAGAGGATCTTACATGAGTGTTCATGTATTATTGAATTTATTAAACGAGTTGGGGAAAAAAGATAAGATGCGAGGCTTTGCCGAGCATCTTATCGTTTTCACCAACGAGTTTAATAAATTCAATAATACAGGAGCACGAATGCAAGATTCTATTTATCATATGACACTAAAATTGCGTTTTATTAAGAAAATTTGCACTAAAACGTCACGATTTCGCCATTAGAAAACGCGACGTTTTAATGGACGTCAACGTATAACGTTACGACGTAATTTGCATATTTAATCCACTAGTGGATTATCGTTTTTAATGCATGGCTTTATTACACTCTCAGAAGCGACGTCATATGATAAAAGTGGGTTTATTAGCCGAAACTACGTTGGTCTGGTCCATGTTTCTTCTTCTGAATGTGTTCTCTGCTCTTGCAGGAACGCTTTAAGATTTTTATTATAAGTTAAAGTGTCCCCTATACGTGGTGCTCTCACGGTATTTCTACTTTCCGACCTTTCTTAGAATAGGAAGATGAACATTTTATACAAAGATCGTTTCCGTGTTCATGTCATTGGCAACTGCAGTTAGTTTTATCGGATCTAAGTAAATCTAATTTACTCATTTCAGTCACATATTTAGCTCGTTTCTTGTGTTTCTACATCATGTTTCTTGATTAGGTAACGTCAAACGTGATTGTCAAGATATACTGATTTCGAAAAAAAAACACGGGGCTTATTGAGCGAACGTGCAGCATAAAAAAAAAGATGTGTAAACAAATAGGATCAATGGCAAATATATCCAGCTCGTAACAAAATACTTTAAATGGTTTGCAATAAAATGTTTGCACTTGAATAAATATTCAAGTACAATTCCAATCGTTCTGAAAATGACTCTTTTACTTTAAGTTTAGGATTAATTAGTCTTCTTTGCAAAGAATTGCTAAAAAGTATACGTTTTAAGACTCGTCATGTCTCGGAAAGTCTGCCAGTTTTCATGACAAGTTGTGTGCTGTAGCGCTTTTCTGCTACTCTGTGTTTAGGGTGGCCAGATTTTTGCTTTGCTTTATGCTATTTTTAGAAAGTTTGGACATATCTTAAAAATGATTTTCTGTCTTATTACAGTATGGAGAGCCTGGATATCATGTTCAAGACGGGTCTATATATCAACGATCTCAGTATGCACGACTCCAGCAGAGATCTCGTCCTAGCTGGAACACAACAATCTGCTGAACTCAAACTCGCTCTAGATCAGGTAGATATTTGTTAATTGAGACATATACTTTATTGGAGTAATCTGGCGTCCATTGACTAAGCCATCTAAAATAATCCGCTGCTTCTTCTTAATCGAAGACTAAGGCCTCGGTAACATCTGCCGAACCACCAGACACGGCTGGACGAAAGGTCAAGTAGCAGGCATTCTCACCCATTGGACAAGAATAACCTTTTCTAGAGATGTCTGACATTTTTCTATTTCGGCCTGCTATCTCAGGCTAGGCTCTGAAAGCTGTCTTAAACTGCCAATCATTGCTAAATAGTGCCGCGCAATTATTCAACAAATCCACTTGCAGGTAAATTGCATGATAAATGAAATTGACAGCCAGTGATGTGCATGAGGTGTCACTGTAGATTTCTGATTAGCAGCCAGTCATGAAATATGCATGCACAAGGTGAAATTAACACACATGTCAGAACTATTAACAGAAAATATGGGAATGGCTTCAACAAGAAGTTAAGGTATCCAATGGATATGCTGTTCTATAAAATAAAATGGGTGAGAAAAATAATCAATGATGGGGTTGAGGCCGAGACAAGGAAATCTCAGGCTCGTTTTCAGATTATTATGTCCCCCCACCAAAGGTGAGGGGGGACATATTGTTTTCAGTGCGGATCCCGGGCGTCGGCGTCAGCGTCGGCGTGACAGATTTCTTGCGTGCGCGATATCTCTAGAACCGATAGTTGGAATTTCACCAAACTTGCATGGATACATCATTGGGACAAGTTTAAGAGCTGATTAGATTTTGGTGACCTTGACCTCATTTTCAAGGTCACTGGAGGACTTAGATGACAATTTCTTGTACCCACTATATCTCCTGAACCAATGGATTGAATTTCACCAAACTGGCATGGATACATCATTGGAACAAGTTTAAGAGGTGATTAGGTTTTGGTGACCTTGACCTCATTTTCAAGGTCACTGGAGGACTTAGATGACAGTTTCTTGTACTACTGATATATATTGCACCAATGGATGGAATTTCACCAAACTTGCACTGATACATCATTGGGACAAGTTTAAGAGCTGCTTAGATTTTGGTGACCTTGACCTCATTTTCAAGGTCACTGGAGGACTAAGATGTCAATGTCTTGTTCCCACTATATCTCCTGAACCAATGGATGGAATTTCACCAAACTTGCATGGATGCGTTATTGGGACAAGTTTAATAGCTGATTAGGTTTTGGTGACCTTGACCTCATTTACAAGGTCACTGGAGGACTTACATGACATTTTCTTGTACCACTATATCTCCTGAACGAATTGATTGAATTTCACCAAACTTGCATGGATACATCATTGGGACAAGTTTAAGAGCTGGTCAGATTTTGGTGACCTTGACCTCATTTTCAATGTCACTGGAGGACTTAGATGACAATTTCTTGTACCCACCATATCTCCTGAACCAATGAATTGAATTTCACCAAACTTGCATGGATACATCATTGGGACAAGTTTAAGAGCTGAATAGATTTTAGTGACCTTGACCTCATTTTCAAGGTCACAGGAGGATTTAGATGACAATTTCTTGTACCAGTGATATCTTTTGAACCAATGGATGGAATTTCACCAAACTTGCATGGATACATCATTCGGACAAGTTTTAGAGATGATTTGATTTTGGTGACCTTGAACTCATTTTCAAGGTCATAGTCATCTATGTAGGGTATCTTTAGAACCAGTGGATGGATTTTCTCCAAACTTGCCTAGATATTTTACTTGTTCAGGCTTTTTATTTATTGGAGGGGATGGGAAATGGGATGGTGGGGGGACATCAGTTTTTCTCTGAAAAACATTTCTAGTTTAAGTCTTAAACTCGGCAAGCCTCGCATAAGACTAAATAATCTGAAAACGAGCCTGAGATTTCCTTGTCTCGGCCTAAACCCCATCATAAATTCTATTAATCTTAGAACAGTCACACAAATGGTCTTAGCTGTCGCAGGCAGTCACACGACCAAACTCAGTCGCGGGAAGGTCTTTGAATTTAGATGTAAGCTGCTTGTTTTCAAATATCAGATACGCCTGTATTTATTTTTTTGATAGATTGGACTTTTATGATATAGCTGACATAAAGTAATTCTAAACTAGCCTAAATTGCCTCAGAAATATTAAAACGCAGATATCTCAAATATGAACTAAATTGCCTGAAACCTCGTGTTTTCTATGACAATATTAATTCTAAAACTGAGTTCATTGGCATTCATTACATGGTTTCCTTACGGCTAACTGAAGTGATAATACGTACTGATAGTTCTGACATTTGATATCTGTTAATTATAATCAGCTTTCAGTTGGAATGTGATGACATTGAACATAATTTAGAAGAGGTTTTGCAAAGTAAATAAAGTGATTAAAATATTATCGGTTTTTCCTCTTATGAAAATAAATCTTCGGGTGATGGGGTACAAGAATCCCTCCCAAAAGGGTTCTGCTGTTAACAATAGACTCCCACTGAGAAGGGAGGAAAAGGTGAAAGTAGTATAGTTGCTTCTCATGAAAGTGTACCCATTCATCTAAAGGCTTAGCGAGCTTCACATGGTAAGACCAGTCTGTACACTTGTGAAAGTCCGCGAAATGATCACAAGAGAAAACCCATGAAATCGGCAAAGTAGATTTGCTGCTTTATCGATTGTTCATGGAATTGTTTTGTTTTGTTATTTTTTTTTCTTTCTTAGGCATCGTTACACCTCTTTACTGCAATTTATAAAAAAGTCATTTATCGGGAATCGCGACCTGCGATTCACGCGCGTATATATACTTTCTTGAATTCTCTTAATTCCAGTGACCTTGAAATATAAACTTGGCAGATAAATGCACGGGGGTTAGACTCAAGGCTGGGTTTGATCATGAGGAAATCCATTTAGTTTTGACCATATTCGAAAAATTCATAACAACTAGGTGGGTGTTATTTTTCAAGGAGATTTTGAACCCAAACAAACCAGATATCAGTAGAGCCGATGAAGTCCAAACAATTTCGGACATGTAGTTCATGGAGAAATCACTCTTAGAAGCTGGCCACACATTTACAATTATCAATGGAACCAAAAACAGACTAAATTTATATTTGTGCAAGGGATTTGTTTGACCTAGAATGGCTCGTCTTTGTTGCAGAAACTAAATACTTTGCACCTAATGGTATCCTTTTGCGATAGCGTTCGTACCACCAAATTTTATGCAGGAAGGGTGATTATGTGTTTTTATTTTGCTAGGAACAAAAGAAGAGTAAAATTCTCCAAGAAAGTATGCTCAAACTGGACGCCGAAATGAAGCGTACTGATTCCCTGCTGTATCAAATGATTCCAAAACCTGTAGCTGACCGGCTTAGAAGAGGAGAACCAGCAATAAGTACATGTGAGGTAAGATTTATTCTTTGTAGGTCGAAACAAATGGGAACGTTCTAGGTAAAGTATTTATTACTAGGAATCATTTTTCTCACCCCTTGAACTAACGGTCGAAGCCGAGAAAAGGAAATCTCAGACAACTTTTCAGAGTTTAGTCACATGCGAGGCTTGCCGCGAAAGAAAGCAAATCTTGCACGAGAATTAAGAGCATGAAATTACCCTGTGGAGATATCAACACCATCATTTAATATTTTTCTCACCCATCCTGTTTAATAAAAAAAGGAAAATAAACCTTTTGTTCATTCCATTGCTATATATAGTGGATCATTTTCTATTAAACATTGCCGTGTTAATCTCATCTTCTGCATGCATTTTACTTGAATGGCAGCTACTCACAAATCTTAAGTGACCGTGTCTGCACTGGTTGTCAGTTTCAAATTCTTAAATTCTGCATACAATTTACAAGACAGGTAGCAAGTGGGTTAGTTGAAATTAACAAGATCTAGCTATAGTAAACAATGACTGACTGGAAGCTAGGTTGAGGCAGCAGGCTATAACAGATAATTCTCAACCTTTCGACAAGAATATCCCTCTCTAGAGCTGTCTGAGATTTTTCTATCTCGGTCTGCTATCTCGGCGAAGGTTCAGAAAGCTGTCTCAAAATGTCTCTCATTGCTATATAGTACAGCCCAATTAATTGCACACTTGATTAAATTCAACATATCCACTTGCTACCTGTCATGTAAATTGCATGCAAAATGAGATTGACAGCCAATGATGTGCGTTTGGTGTCACTAGATTAGCGGCCAGTCATGAAACATGCATGCACAAGGTGAAATTAACACTCATGTCAAAACGAAATAGAAAAATAGCCTGAAGTTTATAGTAATGGCTTCAACAAGAAGTTAAAGTATTCAATGACTATGCTGTTCTATAAAACATAATGGGTGAGAAAAATATTCAATGATGGGATTGAGGGCTGGATTTTGATTTTGATTGTTTCAATTCCTGGTCTTTGCATACTTTTTACTCTCAACATGAAATCTCAGGTTCGTTTTCAGATTATTTAAGGTGGTGATAATCACTGATTTGGGACAAAGACAAAAATCTGCATAAAATACTCAAAATAACACTGATCTTTCCAAACCTTAGCAGATGCCTTCTTTATGTTGTTTCTCATAATTTAGAATCCCAACATGCAGCATTTGTTAATGTTAAAAAGTGTTTTTATAAGAGAAGATCAAAGGGTAATTTTCTGCGAATAAATCTGAAAAAATAATATGATTATTGAAAATATTCTTAGTGCTTAATGTACCTTGTTGCATAATGGAGAGCGTCCTAGCAATTATTTTTTCAAACTCTTTCACACATTATCAGGCTGAGCAGATGAAAAAAGATGCAGTCTGTGTCCAATTTTTTTTGTCAAAACACACAGGTGAGACAGGTGATACTATTTTAACAAGGTTGAACAATTTCATCTACACACCACTAATCATGTCAGTAATGTATTATTTATATTGTAGGTGTTAACATAGGTATGCTTGCCTACCCTATATTTAATAAATGCGTCCAGTGTACATTTACTTTGTACATGGTTGAACATTTGAGAAAAAGCTACCGTTTTCATCTGGTCTACATTACAATTTGAGAAAGAGTTGGAATAAATAATTGCTAGGACGCTCTTCATTATGCAATAATGCACCTTCAGCACTACGTAAATTTTCAATAACGATATTATTTTTTGAGATTTTTTCGCAGAAAATTACCCTTTGTTCTTTCCTTATAAAAACACTTTTTTAAGCAGCATGTACGTCTATTTTGTATTCTAAACTGTAAAGAACAACAAAAATAAGAAGTCTGCTAACTTTCAGGGAGATAACTTACTTTTTTATGGTTTTATGCAGATTTTTACATTTACTATAAATCACCACCTTAACTCTTTCGGCGCCAAATGTTTCAGACGACAAATTTTCGTCTGCTCAAATCATCAGACGACAGATTTGTAATTGGAAAGGACCTGGTATGATAAGGGCCGTTTTTGGCCCCCATTCAAATTCTCTTTAGAATGCATGGTTTCTATTGCTTATTATTTGTGCGTATGGGATCAAGCGAAAATAATATGTTTCGTGTTTGTTAATTCTCAGAATAACATGATTTCTGACATGCCTATGTTGTTTCAATAAAATGAAGGAAAATTGCGAGAAAATTTGAGTTTAATACATATTCCTTTCAAGAAATAAGTCATTTACAATAACTTTTGAAAGCTCTTAACAACAGGCTTTTGATGAACTGCTTGTATGTAAGATTGCACTGCTAATTACCTGTACACTGCACAAGGCCTCTCCAGGTACCCCACCCACTCAAGTTTGCAAGTCCAGAGACGCTAACCAAAAAATTCCAACAGATCAAAATGAAATGTATACCAGATTATTCCTTGTGTTCTAACTAAGAAAATGAATACCCACAACATATGTTTATTTTGTCTATCAGCGGAGATAGGGGCGTTTTTAGCTCGCCTGAACGAAAGTTCAGGAAGAGCTATTGTTGTCACCACGGCGTCGGCGTCCGTGTCCGCGTCCGCGTCCGCGTCCGCGTCAGCGTCGGCGTTCGGATTGGATGTTTTGGTTAAAGTTTTTTAAAGACCTATACCTCCTTAACCCATGGATGGATTCTTTTGATACTTGCACTGTAGTTAGATATTGGTCTAAGGTTTAACAGGGTACCACCCCCACCCCACTCCGTGACCTTGATGTCAAGGTCATGGACTTAGAAAATTGGTATTTTTTTTGACTGGATGTTTTGGTTAAAGTTTTAAAAAGCCCAATATCTCCTCAACCCATGGATGGATTCCTTTGATACTTGCACTAAAGTTAGATATTGGTCTAAAGTTTTTAAAGGTACTACCCCCACCCTCGTCTGTGACTTTGATGTCAAGGTCATGGACTTAGAATATTGTCTTTTTATTGATTGGATGTTTTGGTTAAAGTTTTTTAAAGACACATATCTCCTGAACCCATAGATGAATTCTTTTTATATTTGCACTGTAGTTAGATCTACAGAGTACTACCCCAACCCCGCTCAGTGATCTTGATGTCAAGGTCAGGGACTTGGGAATTTTTTGTCTTTTTAAAGTTTTGTAATTGCATACTGATTCATAATGCTTTGCAGAGATTTAGTTTATACTTGAACTGATGTTAGACTCTTTTTTGAGTTTTTACAAAACACCTTATACTTACCGTACTGGATGACCTTGAAGTCAAGGTCATCGACTTAGAATTTTATCTTAAAGATTTTGGTTAAAGTTTTATATTTATGAAGACATAATTTCATAGTGCAACGATGATGGACTGAGTTGATACTAATACTTGGACTAATGTTAGGTAATGGTTCAGGGTTTTGATACATCCTAGTAGCCCCCCCCCCCCTTCCCCCTTACCCGTCAGTTTTTTTACCTCAAGCTCATGGACTTTGAAATTTCATGACATTTTCTTTTTATTTTAATTTTATTTTTAAGACTTATTTCTGAGATAGCTTTTGTTTATAAACGTGTTTTCAATATGGACATGCTTGCCTGAAGTTTTATGCATAGCAGTCCACATAGCCCCCACCCCCGTCAGTTTTTTTTTACCTCAAGCTTGTGGACTTTGAAATTTCATTTCATTTTTTTTATTTTAATTTGTTTTAAGACATTTCTGAGATAGCTTTTGTTTATAAATGTGTTTTCATTATGGACATGCTTGCCTGAAGTTTTATGCATAGCAGTCCACACCACCATAGCGGCTGTGTGAGGCAAGCACCAATTCAGGCGAGCTATGCTGTCAGGCGACAGCTCTTGTTATGTTGAGAACGCTGGGAAAATGTTCCAAACGCTGCCAGTTTGGTAATAAAAAGTTAAAAATAAACATTGAGCCCGGTCTCCAGCACCTTTAATATTTTCATGGCATGTAAATATATTTAAATTTTATCTGTATACAAAATATTAAATGTGCTGGAGGCCGGAATCATATATTTTGAAAGCCACAAAGGCTACCAAATTCGTCATTTTCGTCAGAATCCGCTGGGGGTAGGGGTATGTTCAGTACAAATATCAAAAATATTTTGTGCAAGAACTGGTTAATTTTGTGTTTGCTGTTACATCCAAGGTTTGAACTTTCATATGAATACATTTTTATTATGGAAATAAGACTTTTGAAAAATGAGTTTTCTGGGGGCCAAATATGGGCCTTATCATACCAGGTCCTTTAACAATCTAAAGACATTTTTCATAAAATCAGGCTTTTTAAGATCATATTTGAATGGCAAACAGTGTAGATCCTGATCAGACGGCTCTTTTAAAAGCCAGCTGATCTGGATATACGCTGTTTGCAAAGTCGCATTTTTGCGACTTTGGCGCCGAAAGAGTTAAGTCTGAAAACTAGCCTGAGATTTCCTTGTCTAGGCCTCAACCCAATCATAGATTCTATGAATCTGAGAGAGCTGTAGAAAGGATCAGTCTTATCTTACTGATGAGAAAAGCATAACCCTGTCTCAGCATGCCGGTCATTGGTATACAGTACAGCCCAATCATGTTACACACTTAATTTCAATAATTATGTTTGTTACATGTATCTTTCATGTACAATGTAAACTGCAAACAGGTTTTCTCACCATACAATACTTGTACAGGACCTCAGCACTTGAATATAAAATTTGTTTTAGATGTTATTCAGTTAGTAAGTCAGGCATATATAAAATTGACTTATTTCTTAAGTACTGATTAGCTTGCTCATTTTTTCTTAAATAAGACGGTTGTGTGTTTATGTAATTTTGAACTGAGCATTTGGTTTAGTTCGATAAATATTGTCATTAAGCTGTCTCAGTCATGTGTTGCAAGAAAAAGTTAATTATGATTATTAAAACATCTCGTTTTTTCAAGCTGAAAAAAGAATAAATGTTGGAAAATTATCTAATGCTACAAATCAGTTTTCTCGACTGACGTACTCATCAAGGTTACCTATAGAAACCTGATTTTCACAGCTCGGTACCTATGGTGTGTTTACATAATTTTGAAATCGAGCAAATTGGTTTGGTCGGATAAACATTTACGGTCAACAGTCTGAATGAAAGGTTAGAATCTTGACAAAGACTCTGGGTCACATGGCATCCAGGGCATTATGTGACCAAGGGAATTGAGTACTTTTGTGTTCCAGCATTTATTCTGCAACTCTGTCCTCTATTCCTTGTAAGTTCAGACAGGCCCCGAGGTTATAAAACTTTTTTCATGCTCAACTCAGCTGAGCATGAAATTTAAAATGTCCATTAATATAAAAATACCAAGAAATTCAGCATTTTTCAGGCTCAGATAAGCCAAGAAGGCTATTTTTTCTGCTCATAAATATTAAAATGCCAACAATTGTTGGCATTTTAAAATTCATGAGCAGAAAAAATTTCATGCTCAACTCAGCTGAGCATGAAAAAAGTTTTATAACCTCGGGGCCTGGTTTCTTTAAACTCTGTTTTATTTTTTCTTGCTGCAACTAACAGGAACGAGACACAAGTATTCAGCGTTTAACGGTCGTACTATTCTGATTTGGCAATTAGGCCAAACAACCACCAACTATTGTAGATTTTGGAATCAAGTTAATCAATTTATTCAGTGAAGTTTCAGAGATCTGTAAAAGATCAGAATAAGCGGGAAAAGAATTGGTCAGAACTTCTTCGGCTAATAGAGACAATCTCCTGTAAATGAACAGATAAACGAAAGTAGCGTGAAAGTAACAAAAGTGCAAAGGAAAAGTAAAGGAATCGCATCTTCGGCTCCTTGTATATTCAGTTAACCAACCGTTAGCCCCGCAAAAATCGGATTACTCTTGAAGGAAACACTTTGCTTCTACGGAAGCATTTTTTAATAAATGACTCCCATTAGTAAAGGAGGCAAAAACGAAATTGACCGAGTTACTCCCCATAAAAGTGTACCCATTCTCCTAAAAAGCAGACTGAGCATGTTATGGCCTTGACCCATGGTAAGATGCGATCCATATTTGAGCCGCGACACGACAAAACCAACAATGTGGTTTTGCGTCCAGCGCAGACTCAGATGAGCTTGGGCATCCGCCCAGTCTGATCAGAGTCTTCGCTGTCCGCATGGCGGTAGCTTAGACCCTGAGCTACCCTTTGAGGACTTAACGAAGAGTCTGATCAAACTAGGCGGATGCCCAGGCTGAATTGTGTCTGCACTTGGCGCACAACCACATTGTTGGTTTTGTCGTGTCGCGGCTCATTTGTGACATAGCACTTGGTTTGGTAGAGACAATGGGTGGACACAGGGACCCTTCTTCAAGAGAAGTATGAAAATATGCGTTGGTCAGGTCAACATTTTAATGGTTTACATCAGCTTCTGCTTGCATTTTAAGTGATATTGTAAACATAATCGCCTTTGTATGTCTTTGCAATTTAACCCACTTTTTGTAATAGACATTTACAATTACATATGAGCCGCAACTCGACAAAACCAACAAAGTGGCATGTGCGCCCAGCGAAAACTCAGATCAGCATAGGCTTTCGTCCAGTCTGATCAGAATCTTGGCTGTCCACTTAAATGGTAGCTAAGGGTTTAAGCTAGGTCGATGCGAACAGCCAAGACTCTGATCAGACTGTGTGCATGCATATGCTGATCTAATTAAAATCTAAACGAGTTCCTTCAAGAGCAGAGAAAATATTCAAAAGAAGGAACATGGGCCATACTTCGAAGTTTCGGCTAATCAAGCCTCGTCAGTGATCCTGACTTGATCCGGCGACGAAAGCCAGATGAAAATACTGCAGATTCTTAGTTTTAATAAGGCAGTCAATTCAAAGACAGATAATAATCAAAAGGGGTCCAAATGAAGAAAAAGCGATGATTTAGAATATGAGTCTAAACCAATCAAGGTTTTTTTTTATTTCTCGGAATATATCGTCTGATCGCAAAGGACAAAAATAAAATATAATCTGCACTATGGATGATGTACGGGGAGACGTTTGACGGCCGCCCAAGGGCAAAACACTAAGTCTTTGTTGGGCGCACATGCCACTTTGTTGGTTTTGTCATGTCATGGTGCGGCTCATATATGTTACCAGATGCAACTTTAACACATTTTGCAGTACCTACACGTATCAGATTCTTTGTTTATTTTTTCGTAAGTTTGGAAATGCAAACTGGCAACCAAGAACAACGGAAATAAGGTTCGGGTCTTCTTTGGCAAAGTTCCACATAAAATATTCTAAGACAGTACTCAGCACGAAACAATTTCATAAAATAATTCCGCTTTAGGGTATAAAAATACTTTATTAGCCTTTAATATTGCACCAGGGATTAAGTTATTCCATTAGGTCTTTGTTTTATGTATGTCATTTCTAATAAAGGAAAAGGAATTAAGAATGTCACAGTGAGCTTTTACGGCCACTTTCTAATTATTATTGCAAGATGTTGGTCAAGGAAGACATTAGGCTAATTTATCTGGATATATTTGTCGCTTGTTATGAGGTTTGAAGGATTTTCTCTCTACTTATCTTTCTGGAAGGTGGAATCTCAAAAGTGATAATGCAACAATAGTTCTACTCATGTAATAATAAGATTCAAAGATTTTCAAATTAATTATAATTAAGCGCGCCTACAGAGGCAGCGAACAATTACTATGGTTTTGCAATAAATTACTGTATTTGTTTTCCGTGCTTGACTGAGGCTAATTTCTAACGTCGTCATCAAAATAATGATCGTCATCAAAATAATGACGTAAGATCACTTTGTTTAACATCTGATTGTGCTGCGTCTATTTTTTCGAAAAAAGGGCCTGGTAAAATGCGTAGACATCTGTTACTGTCAACAATGTCGGAAGGATGATTTGCCTGCTACGAGAATATTGAGATAATTTGAAGAACATAAATATATCTTTCTGCGAATGTATATGTTAAAATCGTAGTAGTTCAGCTCTAACAGAGACGTCTTTAATTTTTTTTTTTGTCGGTCAGGTATATAACCTCGCACTCGTGATATGATCTACTTTACAATAGACCTTCAAACAGTGGTCTATTACTCAACAAATAGATGTCACAGCTGGTCTATTTCTGAAATAAAGTGATTCAAGTCCCTTTGGTTTGTTGTTTGTTATTTTCGTAAAGTTGTAATATGAACATTATCTATTTACCTGTAATAATAATTTTCTAAGGAATCGCCTTCTCAGGTTTAAAAGGAACAAACATGAACATCAAAGTTATCATTAATGAGACATTGACGCAGAGGACTGTTGTCCAAGAAATTATTCTTTTGATGTTTAGATAATAATAATATCGCGACTGCCCTTTGATACTGGGAAAGATGTGTCTTGCCGACCAGTGCAGACCCAGATCTGTTTCTGTTGGGCAATCTACTCTGATTCTGAACTGTTTGCATTTAAGCCGACAATTTCATACAAATTTTCAAGATTGAAAACGGACATGAAGGTAAAGAAGTTCATTGCATTACCATATATCGTCAATATTGACAATAAAATCACAAAATTTGTTGTTCAGTTTTTATCGTGCACCTCAGACTGAACCACGAATGTAAACGGTTTCTCTCCATATACACGGGAATTCTTATTAAAGCCAACAGGTCTGTTTTAAAGCAACATTAAAAGTTATCAAGAATTTGCAATAATATAATAATGATTTGGTACCCCGTCAGCAGCCCCGGATCCAGGGAGTGGGCTTTGGGGCTGCAGCCCCGCCATTTGGCCTCTGTGTTCTGTATAATAAGAAGTATCTGATGACAGTTTTAGAAAAATTATCCAATGTGGTTATATCAAAATATTCAAAATATTTGTTGTGACATCTCATTAGAATCGCCTCGGGGAGGCGATTCTAATGAGATGTCACAACAAATATTTAAAAAATTCTCTTGAAATTGAACCATAAATATGTCATATTTCCAAGCCCCCTCCCCCACACAACTACATTTCGGCACCTCCCAGTCCCACCAGTTATCCAGAGCCCCACCAGTACGTGATGATCTGGATCCGGGCCTGGTCAAGGCAAAAAACGTTGTCATTTTTGCCTCCCTCCTAAATGGGAGTATCCAGGGGCGTAGCTAGGAGCAATAACACTGTACGCACAATTATGCTTTATACTCACTGAGGGTTATGATAGGGGTTAATCCGCTTAGATATTTCAAATTTTCTGTCTGTTGGCAGTGAGCATTAAAATTATGCCCAGTTAACTACATTTTAGCATGAAAATACGCAGGTGTGTGTTGAAATTTTGTCAAGTTGACAAAATTTCAATACGCACCTGCGTATTTGCGTATAGGTAGCTACGCCCTTGGTATCTTATTATTTTTTTCTTCTTAAATTGCTCCTCAACCGAGCAAGCTTTTTCTTTAAGAATAGCCCCTTTTGGACGAGTTTTATCTCCCAAGGAAGCAAACAGGAAGTCATGAAAATTGTTTCCCTTTTTAAAAGGATGTGGAAAAACATGGAGGTGACCCACACACCTTTGATAGAGTTTTGAAAATGTTGGATTTTCAGGTGTTTGACAATGTGACAATTCTGTTCAGTGACGTTGTTGGGTTTACCCGGATATGCAGCCAGATCTCGCCCATGGAAGTGGTGTCCATGTTAAATGCTATGTATACTCAGTTTGACCAACTCAGCGAAAAACACAATGTTTATAAGGTTGGTAAATGTACAGGAATATAAGTAAAACAGTATATCATTTTTTTCTTATTAAATTCTTGAAATATTTTTCTTTATAGCTATATCTACTATAGGTTACAAATACAGCTACATTGGTTTGTTAAAGTCTCACTTTTGTACAGAATTACACATAAAAACATGAATATAAGTGAAACCATATCACAGTACAAAAATTCTCTAAAAGAGTTATGAGAGACTAAAAAATATATACATACATACAGGTATATAAAACTTTGAAACTCCAAAAGAGTTGTCTGGCCAAGGCTATATTCAATGGACCGCAATATATAGGCCTGAATAATGACCAAGGTTTGCAGATGTTTTGTGGTAGATCTATGTCTGCAATTCATGCACTGGTCATGTGCAACCCCGGTTTCTCCAGGGCCGATGAAATGCTGCGGATGGCGGGATTTATCTTAGCATTGTCCCTCCAGGGCCGTGCATATATGTGAGGCTTTTGATATGCTGTCAAAATAATGTGGACAATTATAGTGATTCCAACTTTTTAAAAGGCCGGGATAACCGAAGTTGCAAATGATTGGTGCATAAGCGAAAGGTGAACATTTATATTAAAAGTTGGAATACATCTTCGTTTAGTCCAAGAACCTTTTTAATTATGAAATTCAGTCGTTCCAACGGAACAGATATCAGGATATAGGAGTATTCTTATTTTCCTGCTACTATTGTAGGTAGAGACGATAGGTGATGCCTATATGGTGGTATCAGGCGCCCCAGACAGGACCAGATATCACGCTATACATATATGTGACATGGCTCTTGACATGGTAGAGGCTATGAGTGGACTCAGGGACCCTTCCAGCAAGGGAAATATGAAAATACGTGTTGGTTAGTCTATCATTTTATAAAGTATACAAACTTGTAACAGTCATTACAAGTTACGCTGTTACCACGATCGCCATTTATATGCTTCTTTGCAATTTGTCCCACATTTTTGTACGTGTATTTACAATTTACGTTATCATTACAAGTTAGCAAAAATTTAACCATTTTACAGTATAAAAGTAGTCAGCTTCTTTGTTCATTTTCCGTCAATTTGGAAATGCAAACTGGGTTCGAGGTTATAAAACTTGAGAATAATCTCAAACTCAAAATAAAACACATTGATTGGCTGCTTCCGAGCATATAACCTCTGGGCCAGGCAGACACAAACCATAGAATTTGGATTCGTGACCTCCTTTGCAAAATTCCACAGAAAAGGTTCTTAAACACCGCTCGGCACGACATGATTTCATGAATTAACTCAGCTTGCGTGTATAAAAAAGCACTTTATTAACCTTTGTTATTGTTTTGGGGATTAAGTGATTCCATTAGGTCTTCGTTTTATATATGTCATTTCCATTAAGAAAACGGAATTAAGAATGTCACAGCGAGCTTTTATGGCCACTCTCTGATTATATTAGATGTTGATCAAGCGAAACATTAAGGCTAAGACATTCTCGTATCAACAAAAAAGTGTGTACCCTATATATATAACGTTCGTTACCTGCAAGTCTAGCTAGTGGTTTGGATGGAATTGCAGAGATCGTAGTTCGAGTCCCAACAGGCGATACCTGTCCGATTAATTCCTTCAAGCCAATAAACCAGAAAGTCCGAACCCCGTGCGCTCAAGCTGGATAAAGTGGTGTCAGGTTGGTGATTTGTTGCAGTGTAGCTGAACTTCTGCTTATCCAACCTGCAAACTCGCAAGAAAAAATCAAACCACATAGAGGCAGCATGCAAGTTACAACTTCGTATCTCGGATCTTGGCCCTGCTATACAAACACGACCATGATAACAACAGGCGACCATGATAACAACAGCCGCTGCCTATATTTTCTTGACATTTGCGCGCAAAATCTTACTGGAATGTATGATTGATCTTGAAATTAACGTTACTTAACTAATTCTGGGTGAAAAATCAAGGACACCCTGCTACTGCCCTTGAAGTTTCGCGTAATTGGTCTTTTTTAGAATTCATTTTATGGTAGCAAACAAATTGATATTTACTAGACAAATTATCACTTGACTGGAAACAGTTAACCTGGGTTCAATATGACACGGTAAACATAAAAGTAGTTTGGTGCAATTAATTCAGATAGCTCTTCGTTTACAGGCCCTAAAGAAGGCTTTACATACGTGTCAAAAGAATGATTTGCCGCATTTTAGTTATCTTAATATGTATTCTTTTCATGTTTAAATGCCAATTTCGCAAAGGGGAACTATTCCCTGGAAGAAATAGTCCTTTCAAAATGGGGTCTATTCTTAAAGAAACACCTGCATTCCTAAAGGAGCAAAGTCTTTTTGTCAAGCCCGCTTGCGGTGAGCGAGACATAGTTGTTACAACTTCAATTCGGTGTATGTCCGTGTGTAATGCGTTCGTAAGTGTGTGCGTCCCTCCGGATTTGTCCGGGCCATAACTTCTACATTTACGAATGGATTTCAAAATAATTTGGCACAGTTGTTCTCCTTGGTGAGTTAAAGTGCCATTTGAAACATTTGTTCAGGTAGGTCCAAGGTCAAGGTCGCACTTGAAGGTCAAATGATAAAATGGCCATAAACTAAGCTTGTCCGAGCCATATTTTCTACATTTATGGATGGATTTCAAAATAATTTGGCACAATTGTTCTCCTTGATGAGTAGAAGTGACATTTGAAACATCTGTTCAGGTAGGTCTAAGGTCAAGGTCACACTTGAAGTTCAAATGATAAAATGACCATAAATTGAGCTTGTCCGAGCCATTACTTCTACATTTATGGATGGATTTCAAAATAATTTGGCACAATTGTTCTCCTTGATGAGTAGAAGTGCTGTTTGGAACATTTGTTCAGGTAGGTCTAAGGTCATGGTAACACTTGAAGGTCAAATGATAAATTGGCAATAATTTGAGCTTGTCCAAGCCATAACTTCAACATTTACGAATGGATTTCAAAATAATTTGGCACATTTGTTCTCCTTGATGAGTAGAACATTTGTTCAAGTAGGTCCAAAGTCAAAGTCACGCTTGAAGGTCAAATGATAAAATGGTCATAAATTGAGCTTGTCCTAGCCATTACTTCTACAATGACGGATGGAGTCCAAAATAATTTGGCACAATTGTTCTTCTTGGTGAGTGGAAATGTCAAGTGACATATATGTTTTGGTAGGTCCAAGGTCAAGGTCACACTTGAAGGTCAGATATTGTTATTTTCATAAATTGAGCTTGTCTGGGTCATCACTTCTACTTATTTTGCTTTGTGAAAATTGGAAGAAAAAGAAGAAATGCTGGCTAAGCATGATTTCGTTTGGCTTCTTTCTAAGAGTGAAGCAGTTACTTAGTCTTGACATACTTATCGGTCACTATAGCAAACAGCGGGCACGACCAGTTGTCCCTGGACAACCTTCCAGTTTTTTTTTATTTATCAGGCTTTGACCACTGTATGAGAAATGAGACAAAAAAAAGAGAAGAAACTGGCAAAGTTGCCTCCTCCTTACAATCTCTTAGAAATTCCCAACAGAAATAAATGAGCCGCGACACGACAAAACCAACAATGTGGTTGTGCGCCCAGCGCAGACTCAGATCAGCCTGGGCATCCGCCCAGTCTGATCAGAGCCTTCGTTGTCCGCATGGAGGTAGCTTAAGCTCTTAGCTACTCATTGAGCACTCAACGAAGAGTCTGATCAAACTGGGCGGGTGTCCAGGCTGATCTGAGTCTGCACAGGGCGCACAACCACATTGTTGGTTTTCTCGTGTCGCGGCTCAATTATTAAAACAATGCCTGTCGGCGTCTATAGATACGACAAACAACATCACAACAGCGTCGATGCTACGTCGTGATAAGCCGTTGTCTCAACGTTGTGTGCACATTTAAATGATTAAAATATTGGCTTTCTGTTTCGTTTAAGTATATATCAGATCAAGCACTTTCATAAAACACCCCACACGATGGGCTAAAAGGAGGTCTAAGCTCTAGTATATACCATTACAGTAATTATTCGGATGGTGACAAAAGTATGACGGCATTATTACTGTCTTATTTTCCAGGAATTCACTCCGGGACGGCAGTCGCTGGCGTTGTCGGGATCAAGATGCCCAGATATTGTTTATTCGGTGATACCGTCAACACAGCGTCACGTATGGAAACCAACGGACAGGTAAGGCTCACTTTGGATAATCATGATAACCATACATCTCTAAGTACTAGATTAGAACCGTCGAGACAAAACTTGTAGACGCAGATCAACCTGATCAAGGTCTATACTCTTGCCATTCAGCCTATATATTTATCTAGCATCCGATAGGACACTTTACCCCTCTCGATAGCACCGTTTGTTATGTACATCTCCTAGTAGTCTAATGACCACTGACAGGACATTTAGCCTTTTCTGACAAGTAGCCGACATAGACTAACAGTTGCATTCATGGTGATTGTTTCATGGCGTATGTTTAAATGATTGTTTGCCATTTTTAAAAGGGAAACAATTTGCATGAATTTCTGATTGCGTCTCTGGCTAAGGAAACCCTTCCAGGCAGGTGCATACTCTTACAGGAAAGAAGTTGAACCCCATTGAGCAGTGGACCAAAAATGAAAATGGTAGAGTTGCTTCCCCTGAAAGTGTATCCATTTGCCTCAACATCTCTTGATCTTTTGGTAGAATAAGTTTATTTATAAAGACCCACAAATGTCTATTTCGACATTTTAGTAGCTATTTAAAGCTGATGGCATTGGCCATGAAATACTCCAAACTGTGTCTTCTGGAGAAATAAGGAAATACAGAACTATCATGAAAAACTTTCCCTATCTTGAGTGCCCACTTTAGGGCGTATGGGTACAGCTCCATGTTTTTCGGAAATCTTTACAAAGGGGGAACAACTATCGTGACTTCCTGTTTGCTTTACTGGAAAATTAAGCTCCTCCAATAGGGTTCAACTCTTAAAGGAAAGAATTTGCTCATATGAGCAAATTCGTTTCTTTAATAGTTAACCCCCATTGAGAAGTGAAGCAAACTAAATGGTAGAGTTACTTCCCCTGAAAGAATGCCCCTTCACCTATATTTTCGTTTTCTAGGCAATGAAAATCCACGTGAGCGAGACGACCCGGGTGGAGCTCATGGACTACCCGTATGTTGTGTCAGAACGCTCATCCATTTCTGTTAAGGTAAGTTGAAGATTTTATCCGCGCAGGTTTTATATACGAGGGGCGTTCGAAAAGTTTTGCAAATGACGTAATTTCTTGGTAACCACCATAAAGACAGAACTACTAATAGCAAAAACACGTAAAGCTGTGTTTTGCCTACAGAAGTTTGCAAACGCACCTATATTTTTTCTTAAAGGACGCGTTTTTAACTTCTTAAATAGATGTATACCCTACAGGCACTGTAGAATTCTACTTTGGTAGGCCGTAATTTATATACGAATAGTCTTTGATTTTTTTTTAAATCTTTGCTGCTTAAAGACAATGCCCAGACAATATTGCCCTATTGATATCGCGGAAATTATATTTAATCTAGGTTCCGTACTGTCCCGTAAATATGTATTATCCGTATTTCATGTTATAGCAAATTCTCCCTTTCTACTAAAATTATTATGATTTGTTATGAAAATAAGTCTGTTGGTATTCGAAATTTTGTCAGCAAGAGCCATTTCATAGATCAACTAAAATCTGTCAATAATTTCAAATTAAAGCAAAGTATGAAACTGCTACAATCTTTCAAAAGTGACGTTGACGTCGATTTTAATAGCGTCATAAGAACTGCGCATTGCTTTGCAAGGAATGAATCGATAACAGTTGCCATCCTTCTAACTTTTGTATGGATAATATAGGCAATAATGCAGTTGACAAAGAAATGTTTTGTATTGACAACGATATTTGAATTTAGGGCCTAACACTGAAAATATTTAATATGTGAAATTAGCCCAGTGTTATGACTTGATCCTAATAAAATGCATGGTAAGTCAGATAGAAAAAGTGCCTTTGTAAAGTGTTTGGTATCATTGTAAAGAACAAATGTAGTGCTTTAAGTACATGCATAGCATTTGTACCCAGCATGCCCCTAAACAAAGTTATGAGGCCATTTGCAAAACTTTTTGAACGCCCCTCGTATACACTTGATTTAAACAACAAAAAAAAAAAACACTGGGCACACAACCTTTAATCAACCTTGAATTAACATTGATTCAACGTCATGAGAATCAACCTTGAATCAACCTGTATTCAACGTCATGACGTTGAATCAAGGTTAATTCAAGGTTGTGTGCCTGCTGGGCCGTTATTGTTTCGATGCTGTGATCTTGGCAACAATGCTTTTCAGTGTTACATACCCAGTTACCATCAGACGGACGGAGGAAACGTTTTCTCAAGACATAGAACATGACATATCAAATGACCTAGGTCCAGAGGAAATGGCTTCTTGCCAGTCATTTCATCTGGATCTACGCGGTTTACCATAATGTTTTGTTGTTATTATGCCCCCGCCATTTAAAATGGGGGGGGGGCATATAGTCTCACCCCTGTCCGTACGTACGTAGCGTAGCGTACGTACGTACGAAATGGTTTCCATTCAATTAAGAATTAAAGTTTGATTTTTCAGCGTTCATCGTGTGATGAAGCCAGTGAGCGCAGCTAAAATTCCATGAAGCGCGAAGCGCTTCTTGTAGAATTTTAGCTACGACCACTGGCTTCTTCACACGATGAACGCTGAAAAATCAAATTTTTATTCTTATATTTACACTTTATTTGTGAACCTCTCTGTGCCGTTTTCGTAGTAATCTGGTGTAGAAAAGGCAAAATATGGGACGAAGAAAAGTAAGTAACGACGTGTTCGGCCATGACGTTAAGCAGCCCTAACGTAGCGTCAATCGAACGTTACAAGAACCAATCAAGACGTTTGTTTACATACGACGTCGCTTGACAACAACGTCACATGGTCAATTGTCCTTCATCGGTGTATGAAGCCTGTTGCTCTAATGGGGTCAACAATAGGAAGTCAGTGGCAAGTGTAAATATTATCTTTTGAAAGCATTGGTGTATTGAATTCATATTTCATACCAGCTATATAATCATAAAATACAGGTCAAGTTCGATGTTGTGTAAAATCCGTCTATTATTGCGGGAGTTATGGCCCTTTTTCGACTTCTGTTTCTATGAAAAAATGGTTTCCGTTCAATATCTTTTGAAAGCATTGGTGTATTGAATTCATATTTCATACACAGCTATATAATCATAAAATACAGGTCAAGTTTGATTTGGGCAAAATCCGTCGATTATTTTGGGAGTTATGGCCCTTTTTTGACGTAAGTTTCTATGAAAAAATGGTTTCCATTCGATATCTTTTGAAAGCATTGGTGTATTGAATTCATATTTTATACACAGCTATATAATCATAAAATAATGGTCAAGTTCGATGTTGGGCAAAATCCGTCGATTATTGTGGGAGTTATGGCCCTTTTTCGACTTTAGTTTGTATGAAGAAATGGTTTCCGTTCGATATCTTTTGAAAGCATCGGTGTATTAAATTCATATTTTATACACAGGTATATAATCATAAAATACAGGTCAAGTTCGATGTTGGGCAAAATCCGTCGATTATTGTGAGAGTTATGGTCCTTTTTCGACTTCATTTGTATGAAAAACTAGTTTCCGTTCATTATCTTTTGAAAGCATTGGTATATTGAATTTATATTTCATACACAGGTATATAATCTTAAAATACAGGTCAAGTTCGATGTTTGGTAAAATCCGTCAATTATTGTAGGAGTTATGGCCCTTTTTTGACTTCATTTCATACAATAATGGTTTCCGTTTGTTAGTTTTTGAAAAGTTACTTGTTTCCAGGCTATTTCTTTTGGAAAGTCGCATGGCATCCATTTCTGCGATAAGATACAGAATGTCATCACATATCAGTCATGACACCCCGACCTCCAAGCCCCCCCCCCACCCCGCACTTCTCTTGATCCAAGAAGCACAGTACATCTGCCCAAGAAAAACAATAAACATGTACCACAGAGGTCTGCCCCCCCCCCCCGCCACCCCCGCACTTCTCTTGATCCAAGAAGCACAATACATATGCCCAAGGAAAACAATAAAGCATGTACCACAGAAGTCTGTCTTTGTGGACCTAGTTATGCTACAAGTGTCTCACCTTAAACAAGGCGCCATCTTACTTAGGGCACTAGGCGGGGGCATCCGTGTCGTATGGACACATTTCTTGTATCAAATATAATGGGTGCGTCCAAAATTATTTATGGCTAAGAGATTCGAACTGTAGCAAATCATTAAATCATTTCAAGCCAAAATGTATACATCTATTAAAAAATATCAACTTAATGTTTAAAACAGCTTGAAATGAATCTTTTCCATTCAGATTGTCACTAAATAATTTATTGTACGCTCTAAAGCTCTTAATAAGAAAAAAATCATGCAAGCTACTGGCAAAAATTATGTTGTTTACGGTTCTTTAAATCGTATTTCGATAAAATAGACTCAAGGGGAGAGTCGGGTAACTTCGAACAGGCGGGTAAATTCGGACATACCATTGCAAACGGTGAAACACCATTGCAAACGGTGAAACTCCAGATGAGACGGCTCAAAATGAGCCGTCTTATCAGGATTTTCACTGTTTGCAATGATATGTCTTGTTTTAGTTCCAGACAAGTGACATATAAAAGAAAAAATGCCACTGTCCGAATTTACCCGTTGTCCGAAGTTACCCGACTCTCCCCTAGTCGCTACCTTCCGAGTCTATTTTACATGTATCTAAATATGATTTAGTAAACACTAATACGAAACGTTTCATTTTTCATAGCACTAACATTCATATTTCATTGTAGGGTAAAGGTTCTATGAAGACGTATTGGCTGTCGGGGAAGGAACCTTCAGAGGATGCCATCCCTAAATGTCCTTTTGGATCAATCCTTCTTGAAGAACTTTCCAAGGTCAAGGGCAGTGATGAATTTGATAATAGTCGGAACTGGAAAAATACCACTAGCGACACTGAAACCCCGCCTCCTTCTGAAATGAGGTCACTCTACTCACCGGTTTCTTTCGAGGACGTTAAACGCTCGAGAAGCGCGGGACCAACTCCACGTGATTCTCCAGCCAAATTGTGTGTAAACAATGATCTCTTTAGAAAAGACAATAAAAACAGTGACTTTGAGCACGGGTGTCGGGAATTTCGACTCAGCTCAGTAGGGGCTAGTGACGTCATGACAATCAAGAACAAAATCCACACGGAACATCCCAACAATACCTTGTATCAGTATGAAGAGAACAAAAGCCAAACGTGTTGTATTTTGTGAAATTTATCAAATCAGACGTTCGGGAAGCATTCATCATATCGCATTTTCGCAGAGTGGCATTCGACACCGCTCATTTTTCCATCACATGCATCCGACATATCATCTATCGCTGACAGACATTCGACGCATGTCATTTGTGTTATTTCAAAAATTCGACATATCATTTTTCATTCATACATTTGACATATCTCATATGTTTTTTTCTAAAAAAAATCCATGCGACGTATCTCATGTGTTTATCAGAAAAGTCATTTGACATGTCTCATTTTTCAAAACCCATTTGTGTCATAACTTGCATTTGGTCATATGAGCCGTGGCACGAGAAAACCAACAAAGTGGCTGTGCGCCCAGCGCAGACTCAGATCAGCCTGGGCAGCCGCCCAGTCTGATCAGAGTCTTTACTGTCAGCATTGAGGTAACTTAGACCCTTAACTGCCCTTTAAGCTCTTAACGAAGAGTCTGATCAGACTGGGCGGATGCCCAGGCTGATCTGAGTCTGCGTTGGGCGCACAAGCACTTTGATGGTTTTCTCGTGTCGCGGCTCATATCTTGTTTATACGAAAAGCCTATTAACGAGACACAGCATTTATAGCAGGATTTTAGTCAGTGTTTTATCACTGATCATACAAACTATGGTAAGGGTAAATCTTCAAGCACAGAATTAGGAAGACTGGTGATATGCATGTAGGCAATATTGATATTGGAAAACTGTACTATCCTCTACTCGTACATGTACTAATTTTAGGATAAATGTACGAACATAGCCTTAGTGAATGTGTGTAGCGAAACTGGCCCAAGTGAGCGTGATTGAATAGAAAAAGTGGCCGTAACAGCATAAATAGCTCTGGTGAATGCTATGATAGCAGAAGTAGCCCTGATGAGTGCAGCTATAAACATGTAGCAATAATATATTTACGGAAATCCACAGCTATCACGTCTTAAACTTGTAAAATTTTCTTCATCTTTTTCTGTTGTTTTAGAGAGTTTAGTGTTAAAGCAACATTTTAAACTGTGATAATTTTTTTTGTTTGCTAAATTTTCGTTTAAGATTATTTTCATCTGCTGTCGGATAAAATTGACATTATGATACATGTAATCTACGAAGGACAGAGCAGCCTGTGCAGAACTTATTTGTTAATTTTCTATTTTTTCCGTTTCGCTGGCCGATCTTTAGATATATATACAGTTCCACACTAAGTACTATGTTTATTTGCCCTTTCGGAGAGGCTGCCCAGCAGGCACACAACGTTGAATCAACATTGAATTGATGTTGATTCAACGTTGATTCAGTGTTGATTCAAGGTTATGTGCCTGCTGGGTGCTATATGAAATCGATAGAAAATATTCCGCCAATCTAATCTTAGTCTATACTCTCTGTCCGAATATGTGCGGTAAATACGAGCTTATCCTTGTTTATGTTTGTTTAGAATGCTGTATACAAAGTTTCTACATGTATGCATAGGTATTCACTGTTCTCTCATGCATCTGACTGATTTAGGGTAAACAACGTTGTTCTTGCCTATTTTTATTTTGTGTAAAATCCTTAAATTTTCTTTTCATGTTACTTTGAGGATTAACTTATTCCTTATTAATGAGCCACATCATGTGATTTCAAACAATGTGGCAGTTTTGTCATGTGATATTCAGATCACAGAGGTCTCACTCTTGGCTGTATGGTTGGGGCCGATTTCATATGAAAATGAAGGCTCTGATCAGACCGCTCAACTGCAGGCTGATCAGAGTCTTTCTTTGTCACCAATGCCACATTGTTTGAAATCACATGATATGGCTCAGTTTTACTTTTCATGTGTGTTTGTTTTTTTTAATTACAAATGATCTCAGTTTATTTTCAAGCTTCTAATCATATGGGTCAGTATCAGTAAAACGGACTGTAGCCAAGCAATGCGAGATCTTTCGAAATGGAACAAAACGGGATATGCAGATTGTGCTGAGTCCCAGTTGGCCGTATTTACCCTGTCTTTGCGTCTGGTAAATGCTAAATGCGCAGCCACATTCCCTCCGAGAAAATAAAAAAAGTCAAGCTTTTGTAAACGTTTAGCCAAAATAATATATTATAACAGTTTTACTTCAAGACAAATATTGTATGTTGCCGCATATTAGTCGAATAGCATTGCTATATTTTGGCTTGCTGTTTACAAAAGGTTGACTTTTTTATTTTCAGGTGAGACTGGAACTGAGCATTCACCAAGGATGACTTTCACTTGGCTTGTCGTCCACTTGGGATCTGTGTAAATATGCATATGCATCGCTCGTGATATGAGTACGCATATGTATCACTCATGATAAGAGTCATCTGTATAATTAATTCTCTCTGTTTAGACTTTGTTGTTTTTCTACACATTTTGTTTCTTTTCTTTTATCTTCAGTCATTATTTTATTCAAATTTATGTTTTTTCTAAAGTTTGTTCTTATTTTGTACTTAGTGTATGTAATACGTGTTTTTACTTTTCGAACGCACAAAACCTTTGTAATAATCATATAAAGCTGATTCTCATTATCCCAAACACTGATATCTCAAACTAACAAAGAATATTTGTTAGGGAGTTGACTGTATGCGTTAAGGTGTAGAGAGTACACCCAAAGGAAGATAAACTTTTTCAATGTCTTTCTCCCTTGTAGATGAACGACTACTTAATCAGCAAATACAACTATATTTGACTCTAGTTACCTTAAACACTGACATCTCAAAGAGACCTTTTATAAAAGAATAGTTTGCACACATTTCCTATTTTTCTTTACATTTCAGCTCTTTATCTCAAACTACTGATATCTCAAAGTAAATTTTCTGGAACCAGAAAATTTACTTTGAGATATCAGTGGTTTCAGTAGAACGTCGACTTTGAGATATCGAGAGTTGACTGTAATTTGCTTCCATTGAGTTACTGAGTAGAATTTCTTTTTTATGGGCGTATAAAGGTACATGTCGTTATAATTTACTTCCCCTTTAGAACAAATTTGGAATACTTGCCCCTTACAGACCCCCACCCTCACCCCCACAGCCACCACCAACTATGAGTTGCAACATACAAGTCATGAAATGATGAAATGAAATTCCAATAATAGTTATAACTTCTGATGTTATATAACATATAGGTTATTTTAATTTTTGTCGTTTGAATGAAATGAATTAGTCAAAAATTGCTTTCCCTTGATTGTTCAGATATACCATGCTAGATGGCGCTAGTGTGCAGAGTTCTTTGTTTTTGCAAAGCCGAGGGATGTACATCTATTTTGGCTGGACTAGTCATTCAGCGGAAAACCGCGACCGAATTAGCACACTGTTTTCAATATAAATTGAGGGTTTTTTTGTGAATGGCTAGATAAGATGTTGAGTGACGACGTTCAAATATTACGATGCATGGTTTTTATTTTTGCATGGCTGGATTGCATGGTACAGTTTTTCAGTCAAGAAATAGTCAGGACGATTCGGTCAACCTTTCCGGCTCAAATTTCAGCCGTTGTTCTGTTAATTGTCCTCTTTTGGAAGATCATGGTAGATCAAAGTCAGTTCAAGGGAATTCGTGTTTGCAACTGTATATGCATGCTCGTCTGCTCTTACTAGTTTTCTTTCAGTAATTGATTTTATATAGTAACCCGCCCAGCAAAATATACACGATTTTCTTTGGTGAAATTTTGAAAAAAGTATCTGTCAGTCAGGACCAAAATGAAGATGGTTGTTGCTTCTGCGAACAGCAGTTTAGATGTTTGAACAGCAGTATTATATCTTTGTCTGAAAAAGGAATTCTGATTAAAACGTCATTCTTAAGCTGCTTTTTTCTTTTCTACACATTTTATTTCAAAGTCTTGTTTTCTTGCTTTGCGACTTTGCACAAATTTTGGACTTGTCTATAAATGGGAGATAATCTGCGCCATTCAGATGACAAGCATATATCAAAGCCAGGTTAAGTGATATAAATGTCCAAAAATACCAAGCAGTTTCAATTATTTCAATGCTGACCGTTTCTTGGTACATGTATAAAGTCTCAATAATTTCCGGTGGTACTATATGTCTGCAGTGACTCTCCGCATGGTATAAGAAAATTAAACAATACCGACGGATGCTTATGCTGCAGAAAGAATGATAAAAAGAAGTAGTTGGTGTATGATTTTGCGGTTCGCATACTGTAAAACACTTGTTTTTGGCGGTTACTGAATTTCAGGGATATTAGCGGTTAAGGCAAAGAGAGTTAGAATATAAGTTCTCCGATATAGTACATACAAATATTACATTCTTAGCGAAGAAATAAAAGGATATCTTGTGGTGGAAAAATCCCAGCGGGCACATGACATCATACTGACGTCGATGCGACGTCATTACGTCGCATTCAGTGCGACGTCATTTCAACGTCATGTGCCTGCTGGGTATGAAGGTGTACCCCATTTACCCCGATATTGATTTATTACACAATTGTGATGAGATATTGGGGGTAAATAAAAAAAACATGATATTATGAGTATGACATTTTTATTTATAAATAAATATAAAAATCTTATTAAATTTGTTTATTTTTAATTCTTCAGCCCCACACTTCGGCCGTTTGTGTGTTAAGGCAAGCTATACTTCCTTTCTTACCAGACAACGATAACCGCCACTTTTACATAGGATAGAAATCAATAATTCTATAATAGTAAGCTCATTTTATTAAATTGACACCCTATTGAAATGAAGCCCCCTTCCGCCCACCCCACAAACAAGCATCACCACCCGCCTCGCCTCCCTGTTTAAGCAATCAGCTAACTATTTAGTATCTGATTTTGGTGTGGCGAAAAGCATATCATGGGAAAAATTTTCCAGTCAAACAACAATATATGATACCCTCCATGCCAGTCCAATCTTTGTACTGGCACGAAGCATTTGAACACTGTTCATTAGGTGCCTGTGCACATTGCTATGTTTTACCGCCATGTTTTCAAAGGGAGACAATTTTTGGGACTTTCTATTTGCTTTTCTGATGAAAGAATTTACTGCCAGAGGAGCACATTTTTTCCATCTGACTCTAAATGGAAATGCATAAATGAGCCGCGACACGAGGAAACCAACAAAGTGGCATGTGCACCAAGCGCAGACTCAGATCAGCCTGGGCATTCGGCCAGTCCAACCAGACTCTTCACTAAGCGCTTAAAGGGTAGCTAAATGTCTATGCTAGCTCCATGCGGACAGCAAAGACTCTGATCAGACTGGGCGGATGCCCAGGTTGATCTGAGTCGGCGCTGAGCGCACAACCACTTTGTTGGTTTTCTCGTGTTGCGGCATAAATCTAAAGTGGAGAGGTACTTCCCATGAAAATGTACCTGTTCTCCTTTAAACGGACTGTCATGACCCGTGTCATGACCCGTTGTTATTCTTTTGTATGATCAGATCAGTTCAAAGGATGGCGACTGTAATAATGTATAAACTCATGGAAAATGCTTGAGTAGGTTATTGAATGTATTACTAAAATCAAAGATTCGAGCATTCAGGCTGTTCTTTTCGGCTTTTGCAGAAGTCATCGGTGTCGCTAGATAAACATCTCCTGGGTCCACCCTTGTGCACTCTTGCGAAGCTCTCACAAGTCATCGGACAACCATAGTGGGGGACATGTCTTTTCATGTATCTTTGTATGCATTGGGATGCGTAATTGATGTCGTCAGCACATGCATGCCAGCCTAAAAAAATAATGATCGAGCCGGGACACGACAAGACCAACAAAGTGGTTGTGCGCCCAGTGCAGACTCAGATCTGCCCGGCCATCCACCCAGTCTGATCAGAGTCTTCACTGTCCGCATGGAGTTGTCTTAGACCCTTAGCTACCCATTTTAGTGCTTAGCAAAGACTCTGATCAGACTGGGTGGATGCCCGGGCTGATCTGAGTCTGCGCTTGGCGCAAAACCACTTTGCTGGTTTTGTCCTGTCGCAGCTCAATTGTTATACGCAATAAAAATATTGATCATGAGGAAAAATAGAAAAACTGCTGGAATGGCAAGCAGACTGCGATGTACAGCGCCATCTGAGCCAAACACCTACACTAAATAGAGCTCAAGGTAAACTAGGGACGAGTCATGTAAATTCGGACAGTAGGTAAATTCGGACTGTGACATCGTTTCCTTTATATGTCATCTGTTTGGAGTTAAAACAAAAATAACTGGGCAAACGGTAAAAATCCTGATGAGACGGTTCATAATGGTATATCCGAATCACCCGCTGTTCAAAATTATCCGACCCGACCCTACAAAGAGTCGCAGATGCGTTAATCCTTTGAGAGCTAAAACTGCTACAGCAACCGATAAAGTCTGCCAAATTTAAACTTTTCATGTGGAAGCCCTTTAGGAACTTCCCAACTTTACGACTTCCTACTTCTATGTCCACTTCTTACTTCTAATGTATGACTTCAAACTCCGACCTGCTAACTTCTGACTTCCGACTCCCTACTTTCGACTTATTTATTACGACCTCTAATAAGATGAAAGTCCGAAGTAAGGTTCCGAAGTCTGAAATCAAAAGAAAGATGTTGGAAGCAAGATGGTGGAAGTAAATGGTCGGAAATAAATGAGCCGCGACGTGGGAAAACCAACAATGTGGTTGTGCGCCCAGCGCAGACTCAGATCAGCCTGGGCATCCGCCCAGTCTGATCAGACTCTTCGCTAAGCGCTTAAAGGCTAGCTAAGGGTCTAAGCTACCTCCATGCGGACAGCGAAGGCTGTGATCAGACTGGGCGGATGCCCAGGCTGATCTGAGTCTGCGCTGGGCGCACAACCACATTGTTGGTTTTCTCGTGTCGCGGCTAAAATGTGAACGTCTAGCTTAACGACTTCGTACCTACATCTTCATTACTTCTACATGACTCTCCATTTCCTACTTCTTATCGCCGACTTCTGACTTCCAACTTCAAACTTCTGAGTTCCGAATTCGGACTTTGACCTCCGATTTCTTATTTCCAACATCTTACTTCCCACTTCTTTTTTCTAACTGCCGACATCTTGCTTCCGAATTCTGACTTCTTACGTTTGACTTTCAACGTCCTACTTCCGACTTCTCACTTCCGACATCTTAATACCAACTTCTTACTTATTATTACTTAATTCTGACTTCTCACTTATGACAACTAGTGAGACGTTTGAATTTAGAAGTCGGTGGAAAGAAGCTAAAAGAATTTGGAGGCTGTATTTTAGAAGCAAGAAATGGGAAATCATGAAGATAAAGAAGTTGTAAAGTTAAAGTCCCTCCATGTCTTTCATTGCTTCGTTTGAGCTATACTGTATAAGTAAGATATTCAACCAATGGAGGGAAAATAGTGCAAATCCAGATGAGGGGCCCCACTGGAGCCTTCTGTTATGGAACTACGCTGGTCCCCCCCCCCCCCCCACACACACACACACCACCCCCACCACCAATTTTGGCGCTTTCAGTGTAACTCATATTTTGCATTATATCGGCAGATATAGATCTGTTACGGTTGACTTTGAACATAGAACATATAAAAGAATAACAAGACGGCCATGGCGGCCCTGGATCGCTCATCTGAGCAGGCATGAACCATATTCGAACTTGACCTAGATATTGTTCAAACAAACTTTCTGACGAAAATTTATGAATATTCAATGGAAAACGAAACGTCTATTGTGTACACCAGTTTTTTTTCTAAGATTTGACTTACTGACCTAGTTTTTGAAATGGCATAATCCACTTTCTAATTTGACCTAGATTTTATGCGGATAAAGTCTCATAAAAAGCGGATCAAAATTGTGCCCTCTTGAGTGTGCACAAGGTTTTTCTAAGACTCGACCTAGTAACTTTGTTTCTGATCCAACATAACCAATGTCACAACTGGTCTAGATTTGATAAACATTCTGACAGAGTTTTTCGAAGATCAAATAAAAACTGTGCCCTCTAGAGTGTACACACTGTTTTCTAAGATTCTTACCTAGTGACATAATTTTTCATCCGACATGACCCAGTCTTACATTTTTGCATGGATTTCATCAAGATAAACATTCGGACAAGTTTCACGAAGTTTGATTGAAAATTGTGCCCTCCAAAGACAAGGATTTTCTAAGATCTGACCCAGTTACCTAGCATTTGATCCAACATGATTCAGTTTCAAAGTTGGTGTACATTTTACGCAGCTTAACATTCTGACAAAGTTTCATGAAGATGGATCAACACTGCGGCCTCTGGTGTGTACACATGTTTTTTTTTTTCTAAATTTTGATCTAGCGACCTAGTTTTTGAACCAACATGACCCAGTTTCAAACTTGGCCTAGATTTTGGTATGCTGCATAAACCGCTTTAACCTACGCTCCGTCCACCACCCTTAATGTAGGCTTAGGAGGTACTTGATTTTTAAAGTTATAAGGATGGGCACAGTGATCTTAAAGGAAATAAACCCTGTAATGTTACGGAAGACGTTTCACAATAGTCTCACCATACTCAACACCAGCTGCAGTGATTTGAAATAACAACCTTCATTATGTTGCCCTTGGAGAAAATGAGTATAGACAAAAACAAAAAGCGGATTCCTGGGAGGTATATACAGTTAAAAAATCTTAAAATCGGGACACCACTGTTTGGTTTAGCAAAGCAGTAATGCACTTGGAAAGGCAAACAGTGTAGACCCAGATCAAACTGTTCCTTTAGGAGCAGTCTGATCTTGGCATGCACTGTTTGAAAGACAAACAATGTGGACCAAGATCAAACTGCTCCTTTAGGAGCAGTCTGATCTTTGTATACCCTGTTCGCTTAGACCTATCTGTCCCAAAACTTAGATTTTTTTAAGTCTTACTTGAGCCAGGTCTACCACAGTCCTTCCAGTAGCTTTCCTTGATCTGGAAGTAGCCACACTTGGCGGAATCCACGTCAAGGTGACAGCCAATAGGATGACATCCGGACTCTAGCTGGGAACGAAATGTAAAACAATATAAATAAGATATCAAAAGTCCCATATACACACCACGAAGCCTTGGCTTGTTTCAAAACTGGATACTAGAAACGTTTCAAAACTATGAATAATAACAAGGTTTACGTTTAAAATTAAATGTCTTAAGGTGGAATAGGACAAAACCAAAATTTTTAGTTTTCTAGTCAAACACTACATCATCATAAACTTCAGTCATTTGTGACTCACTAAATGGCTTTCTTTTGATCATGAAACAAAAAAATAATTCTACCTCAATGACGTCATGAAAATGTGATGGTTCGACGTTTTTTGAGCAAAATTTATAGCTCTTAGATATCCGCATTAATCTACATTGCTCTGCAGTCCGTTAAGGTAATGAAATAAATTTTATATCAAAATACGTACCATCAAGAGTTCGAGCAAGCTTTGCTATACTTTCTGCCCAATTTCTACGCATTACGAGAGTATTTACTCAAACATTAATTTTCATTAGCTGTTGAAATTAGTTATTTTTCACTTGAAAATTAAAAAAGAGAAAAAACGACTCCGAAAAATATATCTCAAATTTTGATTTGTTTAATGAAATGTGAAGTTGGAATATTGATGAAATAAAATCAAAATTTTACCTTGTAAATATTTCTCAAAGTTGATTTTTAAGCTATACCCCCTGTTCAGATATCGTCAATTTTTTTATCGTCAAACTAAATTGGGCGCTAAGAGTGGTTTCTGAAATATCCTTGAATTCCGATAAAACATTGTCAAGTTATTCTATAGACTATATGAAAATAAAAACCGAAACAATCGCTGAAATTTCTCATTCCGTTTTCTAGTTAGAAGAGTTTAAACAGTTAAGTGGTTCATTTTTTCCCGGTTTTGCCTCTTCGGAAGTAATTGACGTGGCGAAATACGAGGTTCCTAAGAGATCAATAAAAGGGACGTGGCGTTACGCAAAATAAATTTCATGGCAAAAATGAACTTCTGGTGTATTGAAACCTCCCTCCCTGGAAAACGAAATAAGATATCAATTCAGGTGGGTTTTTTCCGTGGGTTTTTTTTTTCGTGCAGATTTATTCCGTAGAAAAGATCATAACTGTTTTACTAAAAAAATGAAAAAATACTGGAAAACATTCTTGGGAATAATCTTCCTTTGACGTTGAAAGAAACGACATAATTGGGACAGGGGTATAGCTAAACAACTCTACTTTGTGAAAAATTCACACGGTAAGAACTTAGAATTATTTAAAAAAATAACTTGCAAACATATTCTTTAAAACATATCAAAATTTCAGATATATTTTTCTGAGACGTTTTTTCTCTATCTAAGCTGAAATGTGAAATTAAGTAATATTCAGTAGTTAACGAAAGGTCATATTTGCCTAAATGAACACATACATGTATTGCGGAAACATTTGGAAGAAGTAATTACACATGTTTAAAGGCCTCTTGACGGCTCGCACGTTGGTATGAAATTTGTTACAATATCTTTACGGAGAGCAAAACAAATGCGAAAATTATGCATAATCGAGCGCTATTTATTTTGCATTAAAAACGTCAATCCCTCACATTTTCATGACCTCATAGAAAAAGAAGTTTTTGTTTCACACTTAAGATCGTTTCGTGATTTAGAAAATGCTGAACTTCTTGATCATTATTCTTTTTATATAAAAACTGAAAAATTTTGTTTTGTCCTATTCCACCTTAAATCAGAGGATATGCAAGAGCAGAGTCTGTCATGGGTTCAAAGATATTTTACTCTCTACCATAAACAACACGCCCCCAGTTTTTAGCTGTTTATGGCCCTGTGATGTCATAACCTACGTAAAACGGTGTATTTTCTTTGATGAAATAACAATTTCTCTGGACTGTTGCATAAAAGGATAATGGCACCCGATGCACGAGCACATTTGTCTTTAAGGCGCTGATACTCTGCCCCCCCCCCCTCCCCCCCGGACTGTTTGTGGCATCATAAGGCCTCCAGATATTGTAACACCTATTACCAAGAACGATTCCTTTTTATCTGGTATGCGACAAAAAGAACATAACAAAAAAGTCTGTAAATGAAACTACATGTATATGCCATTTCTGTCGATGGTCGATCACTCAAATTTCTCCAGGGCCATGCTCAATTTGGCTGTGCGCACAATCGGAATTTTTGGAACATTATTCGAGTGCTCTGGAACAGTGCTCTGGTACGGTGTGCACTGTTCTAAACGAGAAGGTGGCGAGGACAGAATAAATAGTTAAAACAAAATGGCGGACAAGCAGACGACACTTTAAATCATATACAGGAGTTGTTGCTCTAAGCTCGTGTAATACAGTTGAGTTGTCGTTTAAAATTCAAATTGCATCGCCCAAAATATCGTCAAACATAAGAAATCGGGTATTGCTGGGACGCCATCATTTCATTATTTTTCAATAGCCGTGCATTCGCCGCCTCTTTCCTGCTCCATTAGTAGGCTCTATCTCGGAAATCCTATATCTGGTCTGGCTTATTTTGCTCAGCCGAATCGAGCAGGACCTAGGATGCCGATGATTTACCACGACTAACCAAAGCTTGAACGATCGTGTCCGAAAATCATGACAGTGTAACCGGGTTAGATATAGTTCACATTTGTCCCAGGTCCCGTGCGAAAAATAGGGCTACGATTTCCTGTACGATTGTTTAGGCATCGTAGGTAAGTACGGGCTATGGCGTATGTGATTACATTTTTTTTTTTTTTGAAATATTTTTTTTATTTTCATTTCCCGTTACAGAGAATGTCCTCAAAGACCCGGGCAATCTTTGACGAGGGTTACACAGTGGATGTATATAAACCATTACATTATTACAGATTTCAAGTACAACTTTCTCCCTTATGCCTTTCTCACTTTTACAAAAGAAAATATTCTTCCTTTATAGGGAAAAGAAAATAAAAAAAATAAAAAAAGAGGGGAAGGAGGAAATTTCTGTATCTCCCTTGTTTCTGACCTGGCATTGAAAAAAGAACTTATTTTTCTGTTTTAATGTTTTGGGGTTGTTTTCAGTATTTGAAATGTTTATAAGAATAGTTCTTATTAAATTCTTCTCTGATATCCTGGTCTAAATGTGACTCCTTTGAAAATTAAACTAATTAGATTATACTATCTATCAGTAATTGGTATGGCCTCCGGTCTTTATGGAATTCTACCAGTTTATTGTTTGATATGGAAATTTCCATATGTATCTTATACATCAGGAGCAATTTTCTCTTAAATACATCTAAAAGTAAAATTTGTTGATTGCAACGAGTGATATATATGTAATATTTGGCATATAATATTATAAATCTTAAGATTTCTGGAATATTATTTTTCGCTAAACCAAGGATAAAAAATTCCTCTGATATTTCACAATGTATATTGTATGATTTAAGCCACTGTAACAAATCATTTAAGAACTGATGTGTTTTGTTGCATTGCCAAAACAAATGTGTTATAGTTTCTTCATGCTGTTGACAATAGTAGCACAACGGATCATTTTTTAACTTCATTTTGTAAAGCAGACTATTTGTCACAAGAATATTATGATTAATTGATGTTTGGAACCATTGAATGGCAGGGTATTTTGTTATGCAAAAAAGGACCCTTGAAAATTTTCTCCTAGTCATCATCCTGTATGTTATATTTTTTGTTCCATGACCTGACTCCAGTTGGTTTTTCATCATTTTTATTCAAAGTATTGTATATTATTTGCGCTCCTGTACTTTGTTGCAATATTGGCTGGATATGACATGGTATAAATGGGCTTTCAACCTTTTGAGTTAATGTTAATTTCATTTTCTGTAAATACTTTTTTATTGAATTTATAACACCATAATATTGTAAAAAATTTACTTTTATTTTAGTTTTAATTATTATTTCTTGCTGACTATAGAAGTCTCCATTTTCTTTTATCATATCATTTATAAATCTGATTCCTTTACTATACCAGTCTTTATAAAGTATTTTTGCCCCATCAATGGTAATATTGTGGCTGTAGAATAAAGGGCTTTTTAAACAGATTCTTGTGTTTCCTCTAAGTTTTCCTTTAATTTCAATAGTGACACTAAGACATCTTGCCAAAAACGGTTTTTTAAATCTTTTATTTTTTCTTCAACATATCCAGTATCTAAAGCTGTTAATTTTTCCAAACTAATGTAACTAGTGATATAACTTTGCCATTTACTATTACTTACAATAAGTCTTCTTATCCAAGTTGCCTTTAATGCAGAAATAAATGCTTGCAAATTTACCATCTTAAGTCCTCCTTCAAAATATTGTTTCACTATAACAGATATTTTTTTACTATAACAGATTTTTTTTATCTTTGCTTTTTTATTCCACAAAAAGTCATATAAGATATCGTTAATAGTGTTTATTACCACCGGATTGGGGTTTGGTAGAGATATAAACAGGAGATTAAAGACTGGTACTATTAGCGTTTTTATAACAGTTATTTTACCTACAGGTGATAAACTTCTTTTATTCCACTACATTGTTTTTTGTATGAGCACTCGGAAACAAGTCGGCCAACGTTGGACGGAGGCTGCGCGGAGATTGTACGGAATTTGTGCAACTGTCGTGCAATCATCACAGTCTCCGAACGGAAATTGTACGGAGCCCGTGGAAATAATTTGGCACATCTCAAGGCGTCCGCTGTAGGGTTGCCGTGGGATGACCGCTCAGTATACGTGTGATTTTACAGGTACCGCACGGGCAGCGAGCGGCAACATTGCGATAGCTGTGCGATTGTCCAAAGAGCCTACGAGCTCCGTAAGATTTTTTTTTGCCAAAATGACCATCTAAACTCTTGCGTTTTCTGCACGATCAGCGCTCGGCCTCCGCGCGATTCCCGTGCGGGCCGGATCGTGCAGTGCCACTACGACATGTCTACGGGTTAACGATTTTTTTTTAGTTTGTCATTACAACCCACTTAACTAAATCGTAGAGGCTACGGCGCCCGTAAATCCGTACGAAAATCACACGGCCACCGGCTGCCTCCGCACGCAGGTGATACGGGCAAGATAAAGTCTCCGTAGACTCATCGCAGGCAAAATGTGCATGAAGCATAAACGTCGAATGATCAATCGTTTTAGCTCGCGAACAGCCATAAAAAATAGTTGAATTTTCAAGCAGCGTAGATCCAGATGAAGCGGCTCATTATGAGCCGCTTCATCTGTTCTACACTGTTTGTCTTAATTATAGTCTTAAATTTCTCAGTCAGATATAGCATTGATGAAACATTTTTTTCTGAAATTTTGAAGACGTAAATTTTGTGGTCTGATTTTTTGTGCGCTTTATTGAATTGATTGATTGATTGATTGATTTGATGCTTAACGTCCACGGTAAACAACTATGGTCATGTCGGGACGGTCAGTTAACCTAACCACACTATTCCTGGGCAGGCTTAGACCTCCTAAGCGGTTAACCAGTATTAAGTGCACATACTTTCGCCTGTAACTGACAACTGCCCTTCTTGAATCAGCGGAAGGAGAAACGAAAATATGTGGCCAGACCGGGTTTCGAACCCAGGACCTCTGACTTATGAGTCAGGTGCCTACCGATTGCGCTACGCGGACCGGCGCGCTTTATTGAATAGGATCTTGATTATGAGCTCTGGGTAGCTGTTTCTGAAATGCAAGTAAAGAGAAACCTACCTCACAAATGCACTTTAGACAGTGCTCCGATACGGCTTCTGCAATTAAAAACAATAAAATGCTTTATTTTATACTTAGCAGTGAACTCAATGCATATCTAGAACAAATAAAAGTGATATTGTCTATAGTGAAAAAATACCGTATCAACTCACTAGTGCCTGACTCGAATTATATTTCACTGTAGTAAAACACAGCTGTTTTTTGGCAATTTTGGGCTTAATTTCTTTCCGAAAAGGTCTGGAATGTAGCGTTCTTGTTTGATATTATGCTTCGGAAGTTAGCACGTAAAAACAGGCATTTGACGACACATTTTGGCGTCACTTTTTAGCTGGAGTATCGCTGAATTTCACAGACGTCCATCCGACGGCAGCTGCAAACGGCTTTCTTATATCGCCGATTTCTTTTCATTCATTCATTTAAATGGCACTCTAAACCATCTTTTAGGTGGAAAGTTTACACTCATTATCATACCCACTAAATGCGCTGAGATAGGCAGAATTAACGAGAAATGACTAGGAAAAAAGTTATTTGTAATCCGTCTACTTTAAAAAAAATTCTTTTTTACGGTAAATACCAAATACGCACTCGAGAATTCGCTGACATTGTCCACACATTCGATGAAATAAAGGGGGGGGGGGGGTCTCCATAAGGGCCATTTTCTGGTTACAAATGGATTTTCACCAAACTTCACTAATTTCTACTTGTAAGTGTTGGCTTTTATATACTGAAATACTGATCTCATCGAAAGTGTATTTTGAGTGGAGCGGAGTGTCAAAGTGGGTGGGGTAATTCCACCCCATACCTTACCATGTATCATTTTTTCAATTATCTCGAAAAATAATCATTACTGATTTACCATGATTATGATTCGAAAGAATACAGGCATATATGCTAATTAATTGGGTTATCTAGGTTACCATTGTTTGCTTACTCAATACCAATATATGAGCTTATAAGTGGTAACAGGAATTTTACTTATTTTGCTTCTACAGCTTTACGAAAAACCATAATTTTTCATTATTTGTCCAGACAATACAAAGGAAACTTTGTTATTATATTGATATAATAGTGTGCATTGCAGAATTATGAGAAAACTATCCTAGGCATATTAAAACCTGAATTATCTGCCCTTGGTCCAAGAAAATATTGGTAGGTATATTTTTGATGACTCTTTTGCTCCTGTTTCTAATATTAAACTGATTGATGAGCTTTCGATTCCATATAGTGTTCATGATATCACACAAGAACTGTAACTGAACAGCAGAGCTCATCCTGTTGTGAGCTTGTAAGTGGTACCAGGCATTTACTTATTTTTGCTTCTCCAACTGTACGAAAAACCACAAGTTTTCATTATTTGTCCAGATATGTAAAGGAAACTTTGTAATTATATTGATATGATAGTGTGCATTGCAGAATTATGAGAAAATTATCCTAGGCATATTGAAACCTGAATTATCTGCCCTTGATTCAAGAAAATATAAGTGATTAAATTAAAAATATAAGATCGAAATTTTGATGACTCTTTTGCTCATGTTTCTGATATTATACTGATTGTTGGGCTTTCATTCCATATAGTGCCTGTGGTATTACACAAGAACTGTAACTGAACAGCAGAGTTCACCCTGTTATACGCCACTTAATTTCACCACATTCAAGATACCGTTTTCCGACCCATAATTTGATTCATGGTTACTGAAACATAGTCCACCAAATTGCCATGAATTACGTCAGGCGTGTTTGCACGTCAAGACGACCTTGATGACATCACTTAAGCGCCAACGTAACATTGTTAATGCACGCGACGTCAGGCCACCTAATTCTCCTGTTGGCATTATTCTTAGCACTTTTTTGAGATCTGTTTATCAAAATGAAATTTTAAGCCTTTTTACAAAATCTAACAACCAATATCATATCCAGTAAACACACTGAAAGCATAAAATTTTGCGTAAAACGGCTAAAAAATGATGTGTCTCTGTTGAGATGGCTGACATATTTGCATATGGCAATTTTAAAGTACAAAAGAAACAAAAACTTTGACTAATTTAGTGTAAGACAGATTTTTGTATTTTTCATGAACAACAAAAGTGGTATTTTTACTCTTGGCTTCGCAATTCGGAGAAATACTGCTTTGATTGTTCATTTGGTGAAACACGCCTACTAAACGAAAGAATGCGTAACCATCGGTTGAGAACGCGAAAAAATTCGAGCGAAATCCGGTTTAGAATTAGATGACGAGTTTGTCGAAAAAATCTCAAACCATCTACTTTGCGCATATTGGTTGAATTTATTTTCGCGTGCTGAAGGTGTGTCGAAACCCATCGAAAACACATGGAAATTGGTGATGTATGTTGTATTTTATTTTATTTTGCGGTTTGCTTGAAGTTTAGCATATCATCATGCACACACGATAGACACATATGGTTATTTGTGCTATGGACCTTTTGGTTGTCAATGCTGCATAACCGAGAAATCACTAGGTCAAGGGTCGAAAATGGGTGGTTAAGCATTCGATCTATATAAATAATAAGAAAATTGACAGCTATCAAGCAGGTCTGATTTCACCTCAACAGCTCAAGGAACACATGCAACTTATTCTAATGAATGGTTTCTTAGCCTTCCTGATGAGCAATGCACTGGTGCTTCGGAAATTAATAGCATTTTGGTGAAAACATTTGCAGTCTTCCAAATCATTGTATATAAGGATTTTTACACAGATTTTGTGCTTTCGAACCAAAGCATTGGCCCTGAAATTGTCTGAAATACAATTTAACATGTTTAAAAATTTTGGTTTCCGTAAAGAAGTGCTAATCTGACCAGTTTTGTTGGTTACACATTAGAGTACCCGGTTGAGATTAGGAGGAGCAAATGAGAAAGTCGCACTTAATGCCCTCTTTGTAAATCCTAGCGTCTAACCCTAACCTAAAGGTGTCTATATATGATTTTTGAATTATCTTGAAATCATTAGATGCAGAAAATATTAATGGAAAAGCCCTGTCTGGATATGGACATTGGAATGCTGTATTTGAATTAATTTGGCTAAATGGCGCATTAATTCATATATCAGAGATCATTATTTACCTTTGCAGAAAGTAAAAAGGCCAGTTTGCAATATATATAGACTCATACCGTTATATCATTTTTCTGTGGTTAAGCAGTGGAGAGTCTGGTGAGCATTGACAGTCGATGCTTGAAAACAAAATAGGCGCTTACGGCTATAGAAGTTGTTTGTTTAGTTTCTAAACCGGGTGTCGCTCGAATTGTTTCGCGTTCTTAACGATGGTTACGCATTCTTTCGTTTAGTAGGCGTGTGAAGTAAAAATTGATCTTACACTAAAAAGGTCAAACATCCTCTATTTAATATGAATGGATACACTTTCAGGGAAAGCAAACTCTCCCATTTTCAGTTTTCCCTTCCTTCTCAATGGGGGTTAAAGGTTAACTCTTTAAAAAGAAATAATTTGCCTCTGGAGGAGCAGATTCTCTCCATTAGTCTAAACATATTTTATTTCAACAAAATGTAGATATACAATATTCTCTCCATTAAGGGTAACTTCTATTTTGGAAGGGCTTCGTCTTCCAAGAAAACAGACAGGAAGTCACAAAAGTTGTTTCCCTTCGTAAAAATGCTTGAAAAATTTGAAGGTGTATCCATACACTTTAGAAAGTTGAAAAAAATACCTGTCGCAAAACGTCGCTTGCTTCTCTCCCGACGAGTCTCATCTACGGGTGCCGAATACACCAGACCAAAACTCAACGCAATAAAAGCTAAAATAAGCATCCCGATGGTCTGCACAGCGTGCAGCTAAAGATCTGTTGACGACCGGCACAGCTTAACAGTTCTGTCATTTGATCCGCGACACGACAAAACCAACAAAGTGGCATGTGCGCCCAGCGCAGACTCAGATCTGCCTGGGCATCCGCCCAGTCTGACCAGAGTCTTCGCTCTCCGCATGGAGGTAGCTTAGACCCTTAGCTACCCTGTAAGCGCTTAGCGAAGACTCTGATCAGATGGGCGGATACTCAGGCTGATCTGAGTCTGCGCTGTGCGCACAACCATTTTGTTTGCTTTCTCGTGTCGCGAATCTTTTATGTACACTGTCGCGACGACAATACTTAAAGTGTTATGCAATATTAGCACATTTATAACCATTGTCCGAAAGATAAAGAGATATTTTTATATTTCTTTTCTACGCGTAAATTATTCATACAACAATAATTCTATAGGCTCTCAATTTGCTCCTTTGTACATAACAAAACGAAAAATTATGATTGTGATTATTGCAGTCGTTTATTTTGGTTTATAGCGAACACACGAAGTATGTTCGCTTTACTGTATCAGTTTTGGTCCTATATACTTAGGCAGATAAATTGTGTGGCAACGATCATGGTTGCGGCCATCTTGGATAACCGGAAGTTCTAAAGTTATCGCGAGACTAGTCACGAACCAAGTGCTCTTATCGAATTTTTACGAGTCAAAAAAGATTTTTGCAATCACTCTATAAAGGAAATATACATTAAATATTTCTCGCTACAATAATTCTCGTTTTTGTTAGATATGTTCGTAAAAAGAATAGCTCAAACTGTAAACGTTTTGAGGTTTTGTCGTCTGCTCGGGACCGGAACTTAGTCTAGACCGGAACTGAGTTCCCAGGTAAAACCCCGTACCGTGGCGCGTCATATGAATTGGAAATAACGGTGCACCCGAGACCGCACCAGAGAGCCCACCTAGGTTAGAATGGAGCAGGAATGGTGTGTTTAGCCAGTGTTAACAAACATATTGATGAAAAAGTTGATTTCTACAAATCATTTTAGTAAAATAATCATGACACAGCCTTAACATCTATATTTTACCACATTTCAATTATCATTGGAACTGAATAAATAACAATCAGATACAAAAACGAAATCTTTGATTTGCTAATCAAAGCAACCATCATGAATACAATTTTAAACACCATATAATTCAATACTCAGAATTACACTAAGTATCTGAAGTGTCTCTCAGCTGCGGAATATAAGGTTTGCTGATAGAGGGCAGCAGGATTGACTTGCGATAATATTATTTAAAGACGGTTGAATCCCTGCCTCTTAATGGTGCAGCTCACTGAGGAAAGTGTGGACTTCTACATGTAGATGATTAGTGCACCCCACCACTATCACAAAGCAGCTTAATATTGTGACAGCAGACCATAAGGACACCTTAGGAAGGCGAGCCTACATATGTTTCCGTTCTATCTGCATACTGACCAAGTCTGCTGCGGTTCTTTCTTAATGGGCACTGCGGTTCTTCTTCCACATTTAAATTCAGACTCTAACGTGTACTGGCATGACGTTCAAGCCCGTCTTAAGGATTGCAAAACCAGCATTAAACCCTATAATTATTTCAGTGCGTCATTTGCTTCGATGAAAAGAGACAGCAAGAAATTAAAATTACAATTTAATATTGGCGGATTTTCGATATGCACATTTCACTAATTGATCAGTAAATCAAACCAGTAAATATACAAGTAGAAACTTGATATAAATAAAAGTACAAGCCATAAAATAGGCCACCATTTTAACTGAATAAGAATTCAGCGAGAAACAAAGATTAATGATCATTGAAAGTGGTCACATACTCCCGATGTATGAATATTAAATTGCCAGGAATATAACCCATATATCGGGAGGGTGGGTGGGTGTCAAAAATTCGACTGACAATGTCGATGTTGACTCGGCTGAGTCTTGCCGAAGAATGAAATGCAGCGGGCAAAATCCCGCGCGTTACAAAATCGCGCACATAGCATGCGCATAGTTATGCACCATGTGACATTCTCAACCAATGAAAATATGTTTCTTTGTTTAACTAGACCGAAGAAGAGAACTTATATAAAGCTTAAGGAGAGCCGCATTCCTTACTTAATAATTAAGTATTATGTTAAGCATGATATATAAAGGTGTTTTTTCTAGCTCCTCCAACTGTTTGTCAAGCTGCTCTTCATCAGGTGAAATTTTCCTTGGAATACTTGAAGCACCAAGGGGGGGGGGGGGGGGGGGTATCAATAAGGTTGGTTTTCTGCATCCTACCAAAGTTTTATTTTTTTAACTGATGGTATACTCCAGTGTATCTAGTTTATTGAACCATATGTGACTTTGCGTGGAAAGCCCTAGTTACTGAGCTATGGGTGCAAAGAAGTGGGTGGGGTAATCCAACATGGTTTTAGCCTGTCTTGTAAAAACATTCTCATTTGGTAGAAGAGTACAGCAGACAGACAGGATGTAATAAAATGATTAACAGAACATCTAAACTATATTTCCATATAATTTTATTTGGTCTAATTTGAACATATGTTGTCAAAAAAGACTTCCTTTGACATTTAGCATTTTTTGATATTTTTGACCTCAATTTTCAATATTTCTTGGCCTTATTGTTAAATGAACAGACATGTTATCATCAAACTCATGTCAAGGAAGTTACTTGAGAAGGACATTCAGATGATGTGACCAGAATATCACAATAGCATAGTTTTCATGGTCGACTGAACACATAAACTTGCTTGGAAGATGGTTTTCTTTCTATTTTGACCTAGAATTACGAACCTTTGGTCAAATTACTATTTTAACTGCTATATTATGTCCCACGCCCCCGCCACTAAAGGTGAGGGAATACATATTGGCTTCAGTGCGGATCTCGTTGGCATCTGCAATTGTGTATGTGTCACATATTAAGTCCTTCTGTGACCTTGGAAACAAGGTCAAGGTCATCAAAATCTGACCTTGACCTTGTTTCCAAGGTCAAAGTATGTGACCCAGACACAGATGCAGACGCCAAGGAGATCCGATCTGAAGCCAATATGTATTCTTTCACCTTTAGTGACGGGGGTGTAGGACATAATATAGCAGTTAAAATAGTAATTTGGCCAAAGGTTCGTAATTCTAGGTCAAAATTAAATGAAAAAACATCTTCTGAGCAAGTTTATGTGTTCAGTCGACCATGAAAACTAGGTCATTGTGAAATTCTGGTCACATCATCCGAATGTCCTGGTCAGGGTGCTTCCTTGACATTAGTTTGATGAAAACTGGTCTGTTTATTTAACCATAAGGCCAAGAAATATTGAAAATTGAGGACAAAAATATAATTAAAAAAATGTTGAATGTCAAAGGAAGTCTTTTTTGACAACATATGTTCAAATTAAACCAAATAAAATGATATGGAAATATAGGTTAGATGTTCTGTTAATCATTTTATCAAATCCTGTCTGTCTGCTGTACTCTTCTACCAAATGAGGACATTTTTACAAGACCAGCTAAAACCATGTTGAATTACCCCACTCACTTCTGTAGACCCATAGCTCAGTAACTAGGGCTTTCCACGCAAAGTCACATATGGTTCAATAAACTAGACACACTGGAGTATACCATCAGTTAAAAAAATAAAACTTTGGTAGGATGCAGGAAACCCACCTTATTGATACCCCCCCCCCCCTTTCTTGTTTTCGGTCAACTGTAATGGCGGAGGCAGAGTATACTCCTCTTTCTCGTCCTTGTCCTTCAAACGGTCACTTTTTCTGGTGGCCCCAGCGGTCGCCATAGTTCACTGTTGTTGCTGTAAAGTTCGTGAACAACCTGGCTCGTGGATGACACAGTGCGTGAACACAAATCAAACTAGTACGGAAATATAACTGCCGTAACAGGTATATGCATGAACCCACAGGAAAATTGTTCAGTGTTGAAGAAAACAGGAACTTTGAGAAAAACACAACATTTCACTGTGACAAAGTTCAAAATACTGACTTAAGATAAAACTGTTCTGAGTTTAGATAGTCAAATCTGTTGACAACTGAACACATCCATAGCTTTGTTAGAAGATATTCAAAGAACAAGACTTCGTAACAAAAAATTCGACTGACAATGTCGATGTTGACTCGGCTGAGTCTTGCCGAAGAATGAAATGCAGCGGGCAAAATCCCGCGCGTTACAAAATCGCGCACATAGCATGCGCATAGTTATGCACCATGTGACATTCTCAACCAATGAAAATATGTTTCTTTGTTTAACTAGACTGAAGAAGAGAACCTCTATAAGGCTTAAGGAGAGCCGCATTCCTTACTTAATAATTAAGTATTATGTGAAGCATAATATATAAAGGTGTTTTTTCTTTCCTTTTTATTTTTTTATTTGATTTTTTTTTTTTTTCATTTGTTTTATTTTTCTTAAACTTTTTTTTCTTTAGTCTTTCTTTTCTACTATGCATTACTCCAGTGCATGACCCCCTTGTTGATGCCCTTTCCTGCACAATGAGGCTCATATCGCACATGGGTATTGACATCTTAGCAACGTCTTCAATCAAATCAAATCAGTTAATTGTTCTTAAATCCAGTTACAGGACTGACACCAAGTACAGTACAAAACATACAATAAATAAAAACAATCGGTACATGCAAGTGATGTTTTTTTCTGACCATGACAGGGTATGGCTTACCTACTATATTATAATGTTAAAGTGAAACATCTCCAGAAGAAGCAATTCAGCCATTCCATCTCTGCGCCCCCTCCAACTCAAGACCAGCTCCCTAAGAAAAGCATTTGCTCCCATTCATTGAAGCAAACGCTCTCCCCAATAGAAGACCCACCTGGAAGGGCTATGCCTCCCGAGGAAGCAAAATGAAGGCTGTCTACTTATGTAAATGTGGCGAAAAATATGGAGGTCAACCACAGTTGTTGCACCTGTAGTAGGAGGAGAAAAATCTGTATAGAAAATTTCGTCGAGCGCCCCGACCGGTGATCGATCTCACAACCCCAAGATTATAAAGCGAGCACACAACCACAAGGTTAAAAGGTCCGGACCAGTTAGACTGGTCAGTTATACACTCAAAATACCTATATACATATTTGCACATAACTCACTGGCCACACTACTACACTCCTCCATCCTACCAAAGAGCATTTGTATCAAATGTTAAGGAAATGAAATAATTATAATCCAGATCTGGTGTTTTTTTCACACCTTAACTGTTAAAGTATCTGAATGATATTGATAAGGTTAATGAGAACACCCTCAGGGAAAGCATGTTTGCAAACCCAGACTCTGTGACTTCAAAACTGGGGCCAACACCCAGAGGAAAGAATTTGCTCCCTATAGAGCAAATTTCCTCCCTTCAGAGTGGACCCCCCCCCCCCCCACACACACACATAAAAAGGCCACACTGCGAACCTGAGTGCCAATGTAAACATGCAAGAAGAAACATAATTAAAATCTAAAAAAGTTCCTTCAAGAGCAGAGAATACATACAGAAATAGGAACATGGGCCAGACTACGTAGTTTCGGCTAATAAAGCCTCGTCAGTGACCCTGACAATATCTGGTACGAAACCAGAAAAAAGCATACTGTAATTTCTTTATTTTAATTTGGCAGTCGATTCAAAGACTGATTAGTTTCAAAAGGATCCAAATAATATAAAAGACGATGATCGAGAATAACAGTCTAAATCGATCTAAAATTTTAGATTTCTCAGAATCTATCCTCTGATCTCAAAGGATGTAAATAAAATATAATCTGCACTATGGATGATGTACGGGGAGACGTTTTACGGCCTCCACGCGGCAAAACACCAGCCGCAGTGAGGTAAAATTAAAATCTTAAAAAGTTCCTTCAGGAGCAGAGAATACATACAGAAATAGGAACATGGGCTTGCAGACTATACTGAAAGGATTTAAAAACTTCCACCTATTAATTTTGAATATCTCAAAAATGAATGCAGCTACGCCCACCAAAATTTTACAGCATATATATACCTTTATACCTGATTCTATCAATATACGGAATTTGAAATCGTTCAACCGAATCGGTCAGGAACAAGCACGTGCTCCTCGTGTTCTTAGTACCGTTTACATAATGATGAATAGCTTCATGTATACAGGTTTCTGATGAAACATTTCTCTTACGATATCGAATTGAATTTTAAAAATTTTAAGTCGGTCAGTGGCTTTATTTAGCCTACCGCGCCTAAATATCGCAAACAGGCGCAGAGTTTTTGGCCAGATAAATGCTGAAATTTCAAAAAGTGACGTCGCGGTACAATTTTATGCGTTAATTCCGGCAATTTTCAATCTCAGACGACGTGCACTGTTTACAGGAAGCTAAAAAGACCGTCAGAAAAGCACATAACCGAGATGGAAAAACAGAAGACATGACGTTAACTAACGTCGACGCCGTCTCCGTAATAGGCTTTGCGCGACAGCATCATCCGCAGTGATACTTTCAAATCAACGTTGATGACGTCACAATATTAAGACAGTAAGAAGTGGTCGAAAGAGTGTTGCATAAGATAACGCCGGCATTGCCTTATGCATTTCAGTGACGTAACGCTCTTTTACTGACGTCATTTAGGTAAATGATACAAATAAACTGCGTAATCTTTAATTTGATAAGTTTCAAGCATTTTGTCGTTAAATAGTCAACACTGTCATGAGTAAACAGATCAGCAGCCAGCAATAAAAAGTGGAAGTTTTTAAATCCTTTCAGTATACATAGTTTCGGCTAATAAAGCCTCGTCAGTGACCCTGACAATATCTGGTACGAAACCAGAAAAAAAGCATACTGTAATTTCTTTATTTTGATTGGGCAGTCGATTCAAAGACTGATTAGTTTCAAAAGGATCCAAAAATATAAAAGACGATGATCTAGAATAATAGTCTAATCTAAAGTTGACTCCCCTTTGTAATAATGGCAGAAACTTGCGCACACAGCTATAGTTGCCTTACTTTATTGCAGCATGGATGTCACATGAGCTGCACAGGTCTCTCGAGGATGTCACCATTACCATTTTAGCATAAGATACAGTTTGCTAATCCAGGCCAATTTTAACCAGATAATGCCTGGGGTAGCACTTCACCTCCATCAAAGATCTTCAAGGGTCGTAAAGAGTGTGTTCGCGGAAAGGCAGTGCCTTAATTTCATATTACAAGTTTTATTCCGCTATGGCATATATACTTTCGCAGTACAACCTTTGTGAAAAGAATTTTGTCGAAGCTCATGGCTGATTTTGGTGCATTACCTGTAATTTAAGTTGTATTTTATTGATAGAGAATCCTGTCACCCCTTTGCTTAAAAAAATTGGTTTCGCATTCGTGATATATCACTTTACGACGGACCTCCAACCAGTGATATATTGGGCAACAAATCACTGTAAGCGAGGAATCTATATCTTGAATAAAACAATTTTGATAAACGTACTGATGCAATATGCCGGATATAGAGGATCTTACACGAGTGGTCATTTCATATAAAATTTATGAAACGAGCGTTTGGCGAGTTTCATAAAATTCATATGAAATGACCACGAGTGTAAGATTCTGTTTATCATATGACTCTTTAAAATAGGATTTTAACGCCATCAAACAAACATTTTTCAATAAGAACACTCATTGTTGACATGGACGTTGTCAATGACGTTCCGTGTACCCGATAAAAGTGTCATTACACGTGTGGTAATATGATTTTTATGACACGACGTTATCCACTGAACAACAGCGACGTCATTTATTTATCGTCCCATTTAAAATATGGGATTTATAAACCTCGAGAGGTTCGAAGATCCGATTCGTTTCTTTATCGAATCTTTAAACCTCCCGAGGTCCTTCGGACTCGTTTCTTTATCGAATCTTTAAACCTCCCAAGGTTTAATATGAAAATAGGCACTGCCTATGGGCGAGCACATCGCTCTTTACAATGTGTGGGTGGTATGATAAAACCTCTCTTTGGCTGCTACCATGTTAACTCTAAAGTTTTGGGCAAAAATGCGTTATCGAAGTGTAGACCCTGATCTGACCACTCATTGTAAGAGTCTGGATTCAATTTCACAATGCCTTTTTTTTGTCGTATGAAAGGCCCTGGTATGATAAGGGTCCCCATTCCATTCTCTTAAAATTGCATGGTTTCTATTGCTTATTATTTGTGCGTATAGGAACAAGCAGAAATAATATGTTTCATCTTTGTTAATTCTCAGAATAACATGATTTCTGACATGCCTATGTTGTTTCAATAATATGAAGGAAAATTGCAAGAAAATTTGAGTTGAATACGTTTTCCTTTAAATATATAAGTAATTTACAATAGGTTTTTAAAGCTCTAAATAATAGGCTTTTGATGAAATGCTTATACGTAAGACAGCGCTGCTAATTACCTGTGCACAGCACAAGGCTCTCCAGGTACCCCACCCACTCTCGTTTGCAAGTCCAGAGATGCTTACCAAAAAATTCCAACAGATCAAAATGAAATGTATACCAAATTATTCCTTGTGTTCTAACTAAGAAAATGAATACGCACAACATATGTTTATTTTATCAATGAGCGGAGATATGGGCATTTTGATGAGAAGGAAACAGGGAAAATGTTCCAAACACTGCCAGTTTGGAAGCAAAAAGTTAATTTTTAAATAAACATACAGCCCAGTCTCCAGCACATTTAATATTTTCATGGCATGTAACTATGTTAAAACTTTGTCTGTGTACAAAATATAAAATGTGCTGGAGGCTGGGCTCATATATTTTGAAAGCCGCAAAGGCTACCAAGTTCATCATTTTTGTCAGAATCCGCTGGGGTTTAGGTATGTTCAAGACAAAAACATATTTTTGCAAGAACTGGTTAATTTTGTGTTTGCTGTTGCATTCTAGGGTTTGAACTTTCCTACGAATACATTGTTATTATCGAAATAGGACTTTTGTAAAATGAGTTTTCTGGGGGCTAAATATGGGCCTTATCATACCAGGTCCTTTGTAATAAAAGCATTACAACTCCACAGCTGCGACTAACTGATGAGAAACTGTCAGAAAACAAATTCCCCCCTAGTAATCTATCCCTTCGGAAAACGGGCTATACTTTTTCAGTTCCTTTTCTACAGCGCTTTATGTCCTTTTAATTTCAGCCAATGCTCAGCCTCCTGGCATTTTGTTTGATCACAGAAGCGGCTAACGTTGACGCCATCTTGTTTTTCTCAAACGGAACGTTTGACGTCATTACGTAACGTAGTGACAGGAAGACTGTATGCCCCGTATTTCTTAATTTTTCGTTGATTTCTATTCGAACCAGTCTAATTATAACTTCTGTGGGTGTCGTAACGAAAGAAATTCCATTGAAAGTAATGTATCTTACAGGTAAAAATATGCCTTACCAATCTTCTACCATATAGCTCCCGCTCTTTCAAAGCTCCTTCGGAGCTTTGAATTGCAGGCGCTACGCGCCTGCAAGCGAGTGCTCGCTATAAATCCCATATTTTAAATGGGACGATTCAATAAACTGTATATTACATTCGTATGCCATGCAACTCAAGAATATATCCATCTGTTTGTATGTTTTCAAGAGTCCTGAAAGCCTGTACAATATAGTGCGAAAGAATATACGAAAATTGAAATAATAGATTTGACCGCCATTTTGTTTTCTGAAAGGGCAAAGGTTTGTCAAAATAAGAATAATTTACTTGCCCATGGAACCTACATCATACTTTTACAATCATTGTCAGTACAGCTACTGGTCCCGACGATTCAAGACTCGAAGAAAGTCTCACGGCTATGACCTGAATGATATGTTTCTTATACCACAATACAGAGCCTGTGTGATGAACGGCAATGCAGTCCTACATAAAACTGATGATTCGTAGAATTATTCAGTTGAAAACGCCAGTAATACACATCAAAGTTTGTTATAGGTTTGACATTTCGTAATTTAGCGTCTTTTGTTTTCTCAATATCATGAAAGGCCACCCTGACGTGTTTTTATAGCTTCAACTGCAGTCGAAAGATACACTTTGAAAAGTAATTCATAAGAGTAAAATACAGAACAAACGATCAACAACGGTAAGGATAACTTTATTTGATTGTAGTCTACGCCATTCGGTTACCAAGTGACCTTCATCAGGACAAAGAAATACATGTAAAAATCTTTCTAAGGTACTGTAAAACGGTATGCTGGAGTCACGTGATATGTATTGTTCAATGAAACCGGATGTAATGGTTGTCATGGTGATCATAAATTTATATAAAAAATCAGGATAGTCCTTGAATTTCTGTTGTGTGGTGTGATTTCTGGACGATATTTAGTCCATATTTCGAAGTAGTTGAGTATTCATAACTGGCACACTTCATAGGTTTGATTCATCCCCTCTCTCGTCCAGGCAGTTGGTTTCAGTGGAAGAAATGGATGATTCTGATGATAATGATAGTTCTAGGTCTATTGTCACATCTGGTTTGGTATTAAACAGGTTGTCGATTTCAGTAAGAGTCAAGGGTTTCCAGTCTTGTTTGAGTGGGGTAGCTGAGGCGGTTGGTAGAGTCATGACGGGCGTATGTGATAGGATTATTATAGGCCAGGATCTGCTGAATTGGGGGGTTGAACGGATTATTTGTGGTTATGAATGGTATGAGGTCCTTTTTCTGATTACTTTGTGGTGTCGTCGTATCTAGGAGTGCAAGTCTGTCTTTGTTAAAGGCTCTGTCCTCGGCGTTTTTGATCATTCTCTTAGGGTATCCTCGGGTAGATAGGTTCTTGGTGAGCATATCGTTTGCCTCCCGGTAACGGTCGTCAGTGCTGCAAATTCTTCTGAGTCGGATTGCTTGGCTGTATGGGATGCTTTTTTTTTTTTTTTTTTTTTTGCTTTTTTTTCTGGTGTTTTTGGTGATATGAGCTATAGTGTAGATATGAGTGGGTGTCTGTAGGTTTTGTGTATAGTCCTGTTTCCACATAGCCGTATATGTCCTTATATATTGTGACATCTAAGAAGTTCGCCTCTGTTTGGCTGATATTTGACGTGAATTTGATCGCCGGATAGAATTCGTTTAAGGCCGTGAGAAAGGAGTACAACTCCTCCAAAGAATGGGACCATATCATAAATATATCGTCAATATATCTCCACTATACTAGAGGAACGTAGTGACGCGTGGCTAAAAAATCGGGACTCGAGTTTGCTCATAAAAATGAATGCATAGCTGGGCGCGCATTTCGTGCCCATGCTCGTACCGGACACTTGTTCGTAATAGCTTTCATTGAACTTGAAGGTTTTTTTTAGAACCAAATGCAGAAGTACTTTGAAAAGTAGTTCTAAAAGCCGGTATCCTGCCGTACATCAATAACCAATCTCTGATTATTATAGAGAAGGTAACCAATCTACAGGGATTTATTTCCATAGAGGAAATAAATCTTCTCAGAGACCTGGGAAATAGCATATTTATATTGGCAAGAAATCCTTGTATTTCTTTGCTAAGAATGTAATATATAAGAATATTACAATCGGAGGTCGTGGACGTTTTTACTCACCCTTAAAGTAAGTAAAGCGTCTGGTCCTGATGGAATCAGCCACAGGATGCTAAAGTATACCTGACATACAATATCTGTACATTTGACTAAATTATTTCTCATAAAAGCGTATCCATGCCAAATTTTGTGCGACAGACGAGCGTTTCTGTATTTGACTTTTTCGGTGTTGCTAAACCCCAAAAGTTTGAAAGAAAAAAGATGACGAGCAGGTCTTGGAAGGCAACGAACATCCCTCTCCGAGCCACACTTACTGATGCATTCCGCGATTGGACATTATAGCTGCAGACAACAGGTAAGAAACGCATGTATACGCGTCAACTCGCGAGCGCAGGCGTCCCCCATCGAGCCATCTTAACCTCTGCGTCTCGAGATAGGCGACAGACATGGGCATCAGGAAAGAGATGTCCGATGCAGCAAGAACCCGCAAAAGGCCAAAACAACTCAAGAGAATGGAAGCCAACCTCCGCTAAGATTCATGCCGCTATTACAAGTCAGTCTTCGTTTTAGAATAATATAGAAATGTCACCAGATATATATCAAATGGAATAAAGTTTAGTAAGTAGTGACCCCAATGCTTAAGAACCAGAATCAACACCTTAACACCCCCTGGGTTAATGATATATGTCCACAAAAAGTGATATCGGCTCAGTGGTCCTTATAAAAGCGTATCCATACCAAATTTAGTGCGACAGGCGCGCGTTTCTGTTTTTGACTTCTTCAGTGTTGCTAAACCCCACAAACTTGACAGAAAAGAGATGACGAGCACATCTCGGTAGGCAACGAGCTTTCCTCTCCGAGCCACACTTACTGTGGCATTCCGCGAGACGCATTAGCTTCATACATCAGGTGAGAGACGCCAAGATGTTAACTCGCGAGCGCAGGCGTCCTCCATCGAGGCGACAGACAAAGACATCAGGAAAGAAATGTCCGAAGCAGCAAGAACCCGCAAAAAGCCAAAACAACTCAAAAGAATGGAAGCCAAAGTCCGCTGAGATTCATGTCGCGTTCATATACAAGCATGTTTATAACCAACTGCAGACCTTATTTGGTGTATCCTCCAGGGGCGTCGGACCGATTTTGACATTGGGAAGGCGGATTATTTTTTTCGACCCCCCCCCCCCCCCCCAAACCCTCAAAAAAATAAAATCATAAAAGTTCTTAAAAGGCAAACAACTGCGTATGAACGTCGGTGTAGCATCACGTCATAGCAATGATACAATGTTAGTTTCAGCTAGAAATATGGATATACACATGAGCCGCGACACGACAAAACCATTAATGTGGTTGTGCGTCCAGCGCAGACTCAGATCAGCGCAGACTCAGATCAGACCAGTCTGATCAGAGTCTTCGCTGTCCGCATGGCGGTAGCTTATGCCCTTAGCTACCCTTTGAGCACTTGACGAAGAATCTGGTCAAAGTTGGATGCCCAGGCTGATCAGGGTCTACACTGGGCGCACAACCACATTGTTGGTTTCGTCGTGTCGCGGCTCATATAATATCGATGATTCAAACTGAAAGCAACATTATGTCATTGCTTTCAATTTGAAATCTGAATCTTTATGACGCTAATAATAATTAGACAATTCAGTCGCTTGATGGTTTTTAAAGAAAGAGTAAACTTATGATGATACAAATTAGAATGTGCCGAATATAAGTGCAGCCACTGTCATTGGGCGAACCCGAGGATATTAAAAACATATGTTCATGATTTTTCGCCCAAATTCTGGGAACTTGAAGTTTACAGGTTAGCTAAGCTCATTTGCCTGACTACACGTCCTTAAAAAGTAACGCTGTAACAAGGACATGTCCAGAATTGAAGTACTAACCTTGCCAGAGAGCCCTTGTGGCCACTGCCTCACTAAGTACCACACAGGTCATAGAAACTGCAACACTGTGCCATTTCAGTATCTCCGGTTGTGCGTTACGACTAACTGAAGGAAGTTAAGTGTCAGTCCAGTCAGAAGTCAGAGAAATTAATCCGGCGCGACTGGGGTTTGAACCATGCGATCCCAAAATCTACAGTGAATACTGGATATAGTGAGCAGCATATCTAGCAGGCTCAAAAGTTAAAGTGGACATATGTTTATGAAAAAAAAGCCTTAGCATTATAATATAAAGCTGATCTGGCGGTATCAGTTCTGACTGATCAGCGCCTTCATTTTTCACGTTTTAGATGTTTGGTAGGATTCATATATGATATATATGCAAAAGGGGAAGAATCTGATTAGGCTGCATGGATGCGCAGTTGAACTGGTTGACACCTATTTGCACACACCGTAAGATACGTTTTCACGTGATGCTAATTGTATTTGGTCGTGACATTGACTTGCCTTACTCATATTTTTGATAATTTGCCATGATTTTCATAATACACATAATGTGTGATTGGCCCGAATTACCGTCTGAAATGGTTGACACCTTTTCAGTAACCAAAAGTTTTGGTTGAAAAACAATGGACATGCCGGATAAACCGCTTCCTAGTGTGATTCCCCAAACTGTTTTGGATTCCATCAACGCTCTAGACAGGGAAGACACTACAGTTTCCTGGAAATTAACCAGAAATTCGCAGGGATTCTCACCCGTGATCAGGACGTTTGCCGCCAAAAAAGTCATGCCATTAAAGGACGGTCACTCTGCTTTCGGATGTCAGCAAGCAAATCACCAGGACAAATCTACAGATGACTTGCCACTGAAAAGACCAAAGCGGAAACATAAATCCCCATCAACCGTTGCAAGGGAGCGTGCACGAAGACTGAGGTTTGGAAAATTTTAAAGAAGAATTCTGCCCAAACTTTTTCTCTGAACGCACGGCGACAGCCAGAGGATACCAGTCTTGAACAGGAAAATTTCATTCATACTAAGTCTGTTTCTTCTGGTGCCTGTAAACACATTTCCAGTCAATTTGATCTTGATTTGGATTTATCCATTCAAGGTGATTTAAATAAACTGGTTCACTCACCTGAGATTCTTTTAGTTTGGAGTTCGGAAAAAGAGTTGTGGTCCTTGGATTGTTATCATCCGGATGATAACTCCCCCGACTACTATGCAAATTTATGCAAACTGTTTTTCCTTAGGAAATAAAGTTGACCTGAGACGCTGTACAGGCTGCAAATTTGTTAAGTATTGCAGCAAGGGATCCCAAGCCGGACACTGGGTATTTCACATCACCCTCTGCAAGGCCATTCAATGTCTCCCTAAGACTCGACAACTAATCTCAGGAAAGTGCTTTGGTGGAGGGATTTTACATTGAGGACTATATAGTTACATTTCAGTGTTGTGGATGTTTATCTTTACATACATTGGTGGTGTATTATTCATAGGTGTAAGAAACTCTGACTTTTATCAATAGTTAACACTCTTACCAGTTACCCGTGAGCGCCGATAAGTCAATGGTGGGACTTTAATAAGAAAAAAAAACAACAAATAGGTGTGATCACGTGTCTTTATAAATGTACCTAGAGGCAATTAACATGTAAAGTAACATGACACGTGCTGCTACTCAGCAAATCTGCGAAGTGTGTTGGTGTCCCTTTCTTTTCCTTCCTTCTATATGAAGAATCATATACTCACCGATAATATTGGGGCGGCGGTAGCCCTGACGCCCCTGTTCCGTCGCCCATGATACTCGACAGCAAAAGAAACGCATATTTTCACTCGCTCGTTTTACTCCATTAGAAGTAATTACATTTTCCTTTTTGCTTGATAAATAGATGTTCCTATATATGCCTATTGGCTTTGTAGCATTTTCTTGTCACAGCCTAATTAGTCGAAGACGATATCCTGATTTTGTCGAAAAGGGCCAAAATCACAAAAGTCTTGCTCACTGTGTAAAGAACCCAATTTTCAATGCGAGTTGTGCTGTATGTGAGTTCAGCATGATGTAACAAACGGAAAAACGGTATAAAACATTTGAAAATTTGAACTGGCATTTTCCAAGGTCTTTGAAAATCGTCTAAAATATCAACTTGTTAGAAAAGTGTGGTCATTTGGGAATGCCAAAGGGTAAGGCTATGGCCAAATGACATGTGTGAAACAAATTTATTTGTTTGAAAAATTTCTGTGTTTGTCTCACTTCCAATATGCGTTTCGAAAATTAAAGGCTTAAAAAAAGTTTTCCTTGAAAAATCTCGTCCTCTAAAACGTTGAACGTAGACTGCACTTCAAATTCTGGTCAGTGGTTTCAGGGATCCGGTGCCCCAAATATCAGTTGGTGTTTGCATTATTTGAAGCACGTACATAGTTGCTCCCCATTGTTAGCATACTCAATTTGATTGGGACCACTTACCCTTAAATTTAATCTGATTTGGAATTCAGCTCGAATTCATTTTATTGCAAAATAACAAACTTATTTTCTGCTGTAACGTAAATTGATTACTTTTCGGCATTTGCATAAAGGGCCAAAACTTGGTTTGTAACGTGTTAGCAATGCTGAAAATTCTTCAGGATGTTTGCATCAGTATGGAGCCACAGAGAAGTCGGCACCAGGCGGTTTATTAACCTATCCGAATTTGAGAATATAAAGTTTGACCCCTTGATAGTTAACATATTCGTTACGCATGAATAAACAATCAAAATTTCTAACGTTTTGTGATAGAGCGTACTCTATGCTTTAATAATGCTCTCCGTATTTGGTCATTTTCAGCATATTCCATTTTGACATAAAGACACACACACACAAAAATGCGTTATTTTCGCGTTCGAGTATATATAATTACCAATCATACATGTATTGCTTTAAAAACTATGAATCAAATTGTCATGTATTTTGTGATATATAGAAAGTGTTTGACCGAGAATGGCAGAGAATGGCACAAAGGTTAAATTTCAAACTTAGAAAATTGTGGTATTATCGCCGACTTTTTACTATGGTTTAAACATTATTTATCAAACCAGCATCAAAAGGTATTCGTTAATGGGGTATATTCGTCGAGAAACATATTTCTGCTGGCGTCCCGCAAGGTTCGGTGTTGAGTCCGCTTTTATTTTTGATTTATATTAATGATATAACTGATAACTCAACCGGTATGGCACGTTTATTCGCGGATGATACTTCTCTTAGCTCTTCCTCAACTACTTTAGCTGTAATGGATAGATTTGTTAATAATGACTTAACTGTTTTGAAACACTGTTCAACTAAGTGGTTAATAACTTTTTATCCTCAACAAAAAATAGAATTTATGCTAATGTTAAACATATTTAGCGATTATTATATAGAACAAGTATTTTTAGAATTGTCGATGCTCATAAACACTTAGGAGTAGTATCATCGTCAAACAATAAATGCACCAAGTCATATAGATTTAATAATTGATTCAGCATCAAAGCAAATAGGATTTCTAAGGAAACTTAGATATAAATTATAGAAAGGAGAAAGTAACAAATTATATCTAACGTACATATGGCCTGTACTAGATTATGCATCTGGGATGGATGTAGTGCTACTGACGCCAATATTGTAGGTAGGGTAGTAAAAGATCAGCTACATGCAGCTCGTACCAGAACAGGTCTCCCATTTTGAAACTGGTTGAGAAAAACTTGACGAAAGGAGGAAAAATAAAAAGCTAGTACTCCTGTACAGAATAGTCTACAACGAAGCGCCCAGTTATTTGACTTACTTCTAAACACGGTCAAGGCAGCTAGCAACCATAAATAAAGAAACATTTTAAACTTTGAAATTCCATTTGCTAGGTTGTGTTCGTATGAAAAGTTTTTTTTTCCGTCGACTTCCAAACATTTGAACGAATTACCAGTATATATTCGAAACAGCTTGTCTGTATCGCAATTCAAAGCAAACTTTAGAAATCAACATCTGAAACGTTTTACCTGCAGTTTTACATTTTATCAAGAACACTCGTAGATTCAGCTGAATGTCGTGTTGCATTGTTCTCAACCATGCTTGTTTTGTTTGCTGTATTGGAGGACGCTTGCGCTGTTGTGGCGCCACTTTAAGACATGGTTTCTCATGGTTTCTTTCTTTTGTTATAATCATGCATGATTTATGTTTAGACAGTATAATTTTGTTTATCATTCGCCATTGTATCCTTACAAAATTATAGTTAAATGTTAAAGAAAAGACGATCTAATGTTGTCATAACTTGTGTCTGATCCTTTTGTATTTTATGCAATAAAATATGTTTCATCTAATCTTGAAGACTCTAGCCCTTGTGGTTACCTAGATACTGAGTGTGCTAAACGAAACAGATAAATAATATTTTCCATGTTAGATCAATATAGGAGATGACCGGATATGCATCGTTGCTTTCTGTAGATCTTCCCCATACGTATCTATGAAGCAAAGTTGTGAAGATTCTAGCCTTTGCGGTTAATTAGAAATTAAGCAAACCGCAACAGTTGAATATTTTTTCTTTGTTCAGTCAATCGTGAAATTAAACTAATGGCACGATATTTATTGCTGATTTCAGGCGTATTTATGGAGAAGATTGAAGACTTTCGTAGCAGCTGAGCTAAACGCAACAGATGAATATTTTTTTTCAATTTTCAGTCAACCGTGAAATTTAGCCCAGAGACCGATATTCAACGCTGCAATCAGTTGATGCCCCAGACGTATCTATGGAGCAAATTTGAAGGCACTAGCTCTTGCTATAACCTAGAACAAAATGCAACAGACGAATAACGCAACAGATAAATATATTTTTCTATACTCAATCAACCGAGAAATATAGATGATGGCCCGATATGCATCGCTGCTTTCAGCAGATCTTTCGCAGCCATGTCTATGAAGAAGATTGAGGTCTCTGGTACTTGAGGTTACTTAAAAACTCTGCTAAACGCAATAAACATGTGAGCACAAGCGAACGCACACAAAGGATATTGCATAAGCAAGTCACGCTTGAAATAGAAAGTACTCTTAACATAAAGCATTTCCTCCTAGAGGGGCTATTTCTTTCCTTTTAGATCTGATCCGCTTGAAAAAAAAGGCAAAATGGACAAGCATTGTAGGAAGGCAATAAAGCGCGAATTTGCGGGAGCTTGACTTTAACAAGCGAAATATCAATGTGGACAATGCTGGCCAAATGAAAAGAATCAACTACAGTGTCAGAATAAACAGTTCTCCTAAGAATAATTGGAACCTCCAAAATATTACCAGAGATATGACAATATCAATGAACCGTAATATATAGGTCACAGTATCCTAAAAGTACCACGAAGAGTGTGAATGTACTGTTACACCAAGTTAAGTCGAAGTCAATGAATTAGTTTAAGAGATATTGGCTTGAATCGTAGATGATAAAATATCATTAACACTGACCTGACCTACAATTAGTATGAGGTCCCTCATTTTGTCAGCTCACACCTATAGCCAAAGTAGTATGCAAATACATGTAAAATTGTTAAACACATGTCCCGAAAATCAGTGGAACATGAAATATATGTCAAACTGACCTGCAATAAGTATGAGGTTTCTCACAGTATCAGCCCAAACCATAAACCCAAGTACACGTACAATCCATACAAAAGTGTTAGAAATATGAGGTTTAACCTCTGGATTATGCAATATAGGTGCCACTGATCATAACAGTCATAATGTTAGCCCAAACCATTTGACCTAGTACGATACAAATCCATAAAATACCGAAAGAAATATAAGACAAAGTCACTTGACCATGAAATATGGGCCATTTCGACTAACAATCCGATGAGGTCACTCACTGTGGAGGCCTAAACGATAAACCGAAGTATAAGATTAATCCACAAAAAATGTTTGAAAAATGAGGAAGATCACTGGACCATGAATTATAGGTCACTGTGACTTATTGTTAGTATGAGGTCAAATATAGGGTCATACTGAGTCATTATCCCAAACAACCATGTTCGTAAATCAAAGTGTCTTCAAGATATAAGGCAAAACCACTACACCATGAAATACAGGTCAATACATCCCACTTTTTGTTTTAGGTCAAAATTTCGGTCATGCTGATTCATTTTCCAAAGCTTTTATATACACACCCGAACAGTCTTCAAGAGGTAAAATCATAATATAAAATATAAGGTAAAATCATTCGGCCATGAAGCAAAGTTCACTGTGACCAGCTGTTAGTTCGGGGTCAAACGGTGGATCATACTCGGTCATTTTCTCTAGAAATCATGTTCGTACATCAAATAGCCTTCAATTTATTAGGCAAAAGCACTCGACCATGAAATGTAGATCACTGTCACCTATTGTAAGTTTAAGGTCAGACGTCCGGTCATACTAGCTTATTTTCAGAAGCACTCATGTTCTTACATCAAATAGTCTTCAAGATATCAGTCCAAATCACTTTACCATGAAATATAGGTCAATGCGACCTACTGTTAATTTGAAGTCAAACTTTGGGTCATATTGAGTCACTATCCCAAACAGTCATGTTCGTACCTCAAAAAGTGTTCAAAAAACACTGAACCATAACATATAGATCATGATGACATACTGTTAGTTTTAGCTCAAACTTCAAGTCGTACGGAGTCGGTATCCCAAGCAATTATGTTCGTACATCAAAAAGTCTTCAGTAAAACAGGCAAAATAACTGGACAATGAAAAATAGGTCACTGACTAATTTTTAGTTTAGGGTCAAACTGAGTCATTATGCCAAACAATCGTGTTTATTTATCAAATAATCTTCCAGATATAAGGCAAAATTACTCGACAGTGTAATACAGCTCAATGGCTGATATGCCTCGCTGCTTACAGTAGACCTTTCCCAGACGTATCTTTGAAGCACGTTTGAAGACCCTGGCCCATGCAGTTACTTAGCAACTGAGCCGCTATAGGTAAATATTTTACTATGCTCAATCAACCGTACAAAATTGGTTATGGCAGGATATGCCTTGCTGCTTTCAGTTGATCTTCCTAAAATGTATCTCTGAAGCAAGTTAAAAAATAATCTAGCCCTTGTGGATACTTGAAACTGGATAAACGCAAACGGTTAATGTTTAATTTCTATGTTCAATCAACCGTGAAATATAGGCCATGACGCGATATGCATTGCTGCTTTCAGTAGATCTTATCAAGTCAAATCTATGGAGTCATTTTGAAGTTCTAGCAATGGCGGTCAATTAGCAACTATGCTACACGCAACAGGTGTATATGTTTTAGTATGTTCAATCAACCATACAATACTGGTAATGGCAGAATATGCATCGCTGTTTTCAGTAGATCTTTCTAAGATGTATCTCTGGGGCAAGTTAAAAAAAAACACTAGCCTTTGTGGGTACTTGAACTTGGATAAACGGAAACAGTGATTTTTTATTTTCTTTGTTCAATCAACCTTGAATATAGGTCATGGTCCAATATGCATTGCTGCATTCAGTAGACCTTTCCCAGATGTTTCTATGGAGCAGATTTGAAGACTCTAGCCATTGCGGTTACTTTGAAACTAAGCTAAGCGCAACAGATGAATATTTTTTCCGTGCTCGATCAACCTTGAAATATAGGTCATGACCCGATATGCATCACTGCTTTCAGTATTTTGCAAGACATATCTTTGGACTAAGCTTGAAGAATATACCTCTTGCGTTACTAAGAAACTGAGCAAACGGCAACCTGTGATTTTTTTCCATGTACGATTTACCATAAAATAAATGTCTACGCACATAAGGCATCGCCGCTTTCAGGTGATCCTCTCCAGATGTATCCATGGAGTAATTATTGAAGACTCTAGCCCTTGTGGTTACTTAGAGACTGAGTTTAACGCAACAGGCGAAAATCTTTCCTTGTTTAATAAGCCGTGAAAATAGGTCATTGACCTACATGCATCACTGCTTTAGGTAGATCTTTCCCATGCGTATCTAGGGAGCAAGTTTGAAGACTCTTGCCTAAGCCGCTACTTAGAATCTAAGCTAAACACAAAAGGTGAATATTTTCAATCAATCGTGTTCAATCAACCGTAAAATGTAAGTCATCTCGCAATATGCATCTCTGCTTTCATAAGATCTTTTAAAAACGTATCTTGTGAGCACATTTGAAGGCTTTAGCCCTATCGGTGACTATGAAACTAAGCTAAAAGCAACAGGTATATATTTCAACCGTGAAATATAGGTAGCGGCCGGATATGCATCGCTGCGTTCAGTAGATCTTTATCAGACGTATCTATGGAGCAAGTTTGAAAACTCTAGCCCTTGCGGATACTTAGAAACTGAGCTAGATGTAACAGGGGAATATTTGCTATGTTTAATCAACTTTGAAATAAAATGTAGGCCATGGTCCAATATACATTACTTCTTTCAGAAGATCATCCCCAGACGTATCTTTGGTGTAAGATTGAAGACTCTAGCTCTTTTGATAACTAAGAAACTGAGCTTAAGGCAACAGGTGGATATTTTCGCTATGTTCAATCAACAGTGATATATAGCTCAAGGCAGACAGTGCATCGCTGCTTTCTGTTGATCTTTCCCAGATGTATCCAAAGAGCAAGTTTGAAGTCTCTAGCCCTTGTATTGTGGTTACTGAGAAATTAAGTTTCATGCAATACATTAAATGTATTCTGTGCTAAGTAAGCCGTAAAAATAGGTCATTGCTCAATATGCATCACTGCTTTCGTTAGCTTTTTCTCAGACGTATCTATGGAGCAAGTTTGAAGACTCTAGTCCTTTCGGTTACTTAGAAACTGAGCTAAACGTAACAGGGGAATACCTTTCTATGTTTAATCAACTTTGAAATAAAATATAGGTCATCGCCAAATATATATTACTTCTTTCAGACCTTCCCCAGACGTATATATGGAGCAAGTTTCAGGAATCTAACCCTTACCGTTACTTGGAGACTGAGCTTAACGCAACAGATGATATTTTTAACCGTGAAATATAGGTGATGGCCCAATATGCATCGCTGGTTTCAGAAGATCTTCCCTAGCCGTATCTATGGAGCAAGTTTGAAGACTCGAACCCTTCAGGTTACTAAAGGCAGCAGGTGATTATTTCTTGTATGGGCAATCAACCGTGAAATATATGTAATGGCCCAATTTGCATCGCTGCTTTCAGTAGATCATTCCAAGACGTGTCTGTGGAGGAAGTTTAAAGACTCAAGCCCTTTCGATTACTTAGAAACTCAGCTAAACACAACATGTGAATATTTTTTCTATGTTCGATCAACCGTGAAATATTGGTGATGGCACGATATGCATCGCTAATTTTAGTAGCTCTTTCCCGTCGTATCTTCGGTGCAAGTTTGAAGACTCTAGCCCTTGCGGTTACTTAGAAACTGAACTAAACGAAAACACTGAAAATATCTTTTTCTATGTTTCAGTCTACCGTGATATATCAGTCATGACCCGATATGCATCACTGCTATCAGACATAGCTCAATTTATGGAGAAAATTTGAAGATTCTATCCCTTGCAGTTATGTGAAAACTGAGCAAAATAGGCGCAATGGGTGTATTTATTTTATACGTGCAATCAACCGTGGAATATAGGTCATGGCACAATATGCATCGCTGCATTCAGCAGATCTTCTCTATGGAGCATATATGAAGACTCTAACACTTTCGGTTACTTAGAAAGTGAGGTGAACGTAGCAGGTGAATATTTTCTCTATGTTCAGTCAACCGTAAAATTTAACCCATGGCCCGAAATGCATCGCTAATTTTCAGTAGATTTCCCCAAACGTATCTTTGGAGCACGTTAGAAGACACTAGCCCTTGCTGTTACTTAGGAAATGAGCTAAACGCAGCAGGTCAAATTTTTTACAAAGGCGCACGTGCACGTAGGGTTTTGCATACGCCCGTATTTGCTTCGCAAACTCGCTCTAAAATGGCAGCGTTGCTTCCTCAAGTTTAAAAGAGTACCCATTTACCTTAAAACGGACTTGCATGATTCGTGTCACGGATGTCATTGATCAGATATGTTGAGGAGCTTGATGAATGCTTATGTATTATTGAATTTCTTAAACGAGTTGGGGAAAATGATAAGATGCGAGGCTATGCCGAACATCTTATCGGTTTTCCCCGAGTTTAAAAATTCAATAATAAAGGAGCACGAATGCAAGATTCTATTCATCATATGTCACTTAAATCGTATTCTATTGACATATTTTGCACCAAGACGTCAAGATTTCGCATTAGAAAACGCGACGTTTTTTGGATGTCAGCGCATAACGTTACGACGTAATTTGCATGTTTAATTCAAAAGTTGATTATTCGTTTTTAGTGCATGACTTTACTACTTTCTAAGATGCGACGTCATATTATGGTAAATTGAATTTACAGAATGACGATGATAATAAAAAATCAAGAAAAATACTTCAGTCTTTATTAGATTTATAGTAATCATTACTTAAATCAGAGATTTGAGCAGCCAGACTGTGCTTTTAGCTGGTTCCAATAGCGAAGGGTATGACTAGAGTGACATCCGTTTGGCCCACCATTATGCTCTCTTGCGAAACCCTCACATGTCATCGGACAACGATAGTGGGCGGCATATCTCCTCATATAGTTCTGTACGCACAAGGATGCGCAATACTTGTCGTCAGCACATGCTTGCCAGCCTATAAAATAATAAGGATGATGATAATAATGATGATGATGATGATGATAATAATAAATGATTTTAACGATAACTAACATTATAATTTGCTGGTCTGCGAGCAGACTGAGATGAGCCACTACTTTTGAGCTGCACTGTTCGATTCAATTTGTTTTGCGAACGCGTGAAAGGGCATTACGGTATGTGCAAAAAGTGAAGACTCAGATCAGCCTTGGCATTCGCGCAGTCTGATCAGAGTCTTCTCTTTTCCCATGCATAATTTAATAATTCTGAGGAATCTAAAAAGTGGAAAATGCAGACTGATCCCAGCAGGCATACAACGTTCAATTAACGTCACAACGTAGTAATAATAAGTTGACTAAGCACTAACCTGCTAAGTGGACCGGGTTCGATTCCTGCTTGAGGCGAAAGTATTTTTAATCGATTACGGGGTTCCATTGCACACAGCTCTTCACTATCACCCTCCCATCGTCCTGTCCTGCTTTGTCTGAAATACTTTTGAAAAGGACGTGCAATCACATTTGTAAATTAGCTGGTGCTAACAGAAAGTATATTGCCCATTTATGAGACAGGGGCTAGCATTTCCACATAGAAAGCGGATTTTGGTAAAATAGTAGTTTTTGATGATTTAAATGTTTAAGTTAAGGTAAGATAACGCTACATTCATTAATTACGGAGTTATTTCCCCTGATGTTCAATATTTATGCAACTAATGGACACAGGAAAAACACACTGGGCGTAGTGTTTTGAAATTTTATAAATGGATTCCTCATGGGAAAATAGCTGACATATTTTTTCTTTTCTGAGTTATGTCCCTTATTACAAAAATGAGATGAAACCTTGTTAGCGAGATCTCTCAAAAGCATTCCAGCTATGGCCTTGATATTTAATACACTGAATCGGTAAAAAGAATAGATTACCTATTGTTGTTGTTTTTATGAGAATTCTGTTGAGTTTTGATGGAGTTATTGACATTTTCAACCTCTGAGGTCTTCGGCCTAGGTAGATGATTTTTTTGTATAACAGTAGTGTTCGATTAGGTTAACTATTTTAGTAAAGATCAGGTATCTCCTTTTCAGACTCTGACATTCTAAACTTTTAACACCTTTAGTTGCTTGCCTATGGTTAAGGGCATAGTGTTTCACAATCACAATTTCTAGTTTTAATGTGGAGTATGTTCGGAAACCTTATAGTTATCCTCTACAAATGATGATTTTTATTTCAAATAGACCGGACGAAGCAATGATATAATCAATAATGCTCATTCCTTCTTTCGATATACATGTTATATTATCATCAGTATCGTCAAATACTCTTCCGTCCAACTAAACATGTGAACGTTATATTCACAGCTTATTTATATCAAAGATAGACCAAATCTGTTGTAACTATGAAAGTCCTCTGACTTTCTATTCAAATTGAAATTATCACTCGGACAATCAGATTTACCAAATATATAATCGAGGGAAACTCTTTCGTACGAGAGTTTAGTCTCCGGCAATAATTAATTCAGCATTTGGATATAAAATTTTTATATCAGATATTTTTTCATTCAATAAATATACCATCATCATTCTCAAGAGTATAAATCGGTAAACTTCGGAAGCGTTTATGGACACCCGGGATGTTATGATAATTGCAACACGGTCGAGTTGTTTAAACAACTCGACCTTGGTGCCATTATTACAACATCCCGGGGTCCATAAACTCTTCCGAAGTAAACGTTCTAGGGCATCGTATGTATAAATATTATTATGTCATGGATATTCCTTGAGCATAAGGACAACACATTCCGTAATTTCTTCGAAAAGGACCTCTGACAGTATCAATGCATATTTGCCTATTTTTCGACAAATTATTGCACCTTCCTCAGGCAGCAAAAAGTTGAAATATTTGGCATTTATATGTAGATTGTGTACTATAAAGACATCTTAAAAGTGATTTTGAAAAATTATCATGCCTCTAGACTAACTTAAACCGATTTTATCAATAGGGGTACGTGCATTTTTCAGTCTCTGAAAATAAGTCCATTTTTTTTAGTTTTCTAATATATCGAAATTTTAATTAATTGATTACTATGCTAAAACTGACATACATAACACTGTTACTGGTATTATGCAATATTTTTTTCAATAATAAGGACTTTAGCCTATTTTTAGATATAAAGGGTGTACGTACCCCATCCACTTTTTCAGTTTATCAGCTGTAGACTATCTTTCCCCCCCCCCCCCCCCCCCCAAGCCGGTGCCTCAGCAAGCCACTCACATAAAATTTGTATTATGTTAGTACACACATACATGCAAAGTGGCTAGCTTAGTATCTTTAGAAAACTTTTCCTGTTTCCATTATGTTTAATTATAAAATGTGACTTTTTCTACCACAAATTGAAGTCTATGTGCTAAAAATCGGAAGTTAAATTCATAGCCAGTTACGGGAAGTTGAGAGCAAAATAATCAAGAGAAATTCTTGGGTATATCAAAAAATAAATTTTGACTAATTTTATAGGCAAATTAACATTACAACTGTCAGAGGTCCTTCGTATAACTACTCCCTTTTTTGACAACTCCGCCTGTGCAACGAGTTGTTTGTTTTCTGTAGGATATCATAGAATCAAAATTCGTATAGCCGTCAAAAACATTGACAAAATCATGCATATGCCTTTGCAATGTCTCGTACATACCAACAACCAAACCCTTAAATAATTCATGATCACTAAATCGTTTTCAAATTTCTTCAAGACCTGTACATTTATCGAACAAATATGCAACTTAATGTAATTTTCACTTTGCTGGTCTATTCTTTTGGGTGTACTGATGATGTCAAGGGCACGGGATGTAAACTGGCGTATACTCAGCCTACTCCACGACACATACAAAACTCCGTAGTGTTATGTATTGGCAATCCATGGCGCATTAATGACGTCGATTAGCCGACAGTTTCCCTTGACACACATAAAAAACAACACAAAAAGCGGAATTTCGTCTTTAGCTCACCTGGGGAGCTTATATATATAGGCAGGCTCCGTTGTCCGTCGTCTGTCCGTCATTCGTCCGTTGTCCGTCAATAATTTCAAACGTATTCTCTTCTGAAACTACTGCGCCAATTGTAACCAAATTTCGTATATAGGCTTTAGGGTTTTTAGGAACGAAATATTGTTCAAGTGGTCTGGGTCACTTGACCAACCTGGCCGCCACGCCCATATGTGGTAAAAAGCTTAAAAAATCTTCTTCTCCAGAACCAAAAGGCCTATGGCCTTGAAACTTGGTATGTAGCATTGGGTATGCAAATATTTCCAAGATTGTTCAAACTATGACCTTAGGTTGACCTTGACCATTTTGATGGTAAGGTCAAATTTACTTTTTGGTGTCTTTATATGGCAAAAGGCTAGAACATATGATATCTGAAAAGCTATTAATGATGTTGGGCCAAAAATTTGTATATACAGTCATCTTATTAAATACATGAAGATTTCTGAGTATAAAAGTTCAAGGTCATTATTTGACCTTTGAACCAGATTTCTAAAATTTCAAACATCTCCTCAAAAGCCACTGGGCCAATTGTAACACAATTTCATTTTAAGCCTTCAGGGGTTGATGGGATTAAAATTTGTTCATACGGTCCAGGTAACATGACCAACATGGCTCCCATGCCCATATGGTAAAAAGCTTCAAAAATCTTTTTCTCCAGAATCAATAAGCCGATGGCCTTGAAATTTGGTATGCTGCATTAGGTACTTAAGTACTACAAAGATTGCTCAAATGATGACCTTGGGTTGACCTTGACCTTTTCAACGGCAACGTCAAGTATGGGAAAATGCTATAACATAAGATTTTATGGAAAATTTTGAAGATTTTGGCATAAAAATTGGTGTGTACAGTTGTTTTAATGAGTACATGAAGATTTATGAGAACAAAAGGTCAAGGCCATTCTTTGACTTTTGACCTAGGACTCGCACATTTTGAAAATTTTAAACATCTGCTCAAAAGCAACTGGGTAAATTGTAACCAAATTTTGAATAGAGCCTCCAGGGGGTCAGGGAACAAAATTTTTTTCAAACGGTCCTGGTCACATGGCCAACATGGCCGCCAAGCCCATATATGGTCAAAAGCTTTAAAATCTTCTTCTCCAGAATCACTTGACTGATGGCCTTAAAACTTGGTATGTAGCATTGGGTACTTGTGTACTCTCAAGCCTGTTCAGATGATAACATTGGGTTGACCTTGACCTTTTTTACAGCAAGCTCAAATATGAAAAAATGCTAGAACATAAGATTTCATGGAAGCTTTTGAAGATTTTGCTCTAAAAATTGGTGAGTATATGAGATTTGTGAGTACATGAGGTCAAGGTAATTCTCTGACCGTTGACCCAGGTCTCTTATATTTTGACATTTTCAAACATCTGCATAAAAACACTAAGGCAATTATAACCAGAGTTTGTAAAGAGCATGCAGGGGCAGAGGGCACGAAAATTTGTTCAACTGGTCCAGATCACATGACCAACATGCCCATATATGGTCAAAAGCTTTAAAAATCTTCTCCAGAACCACTAGACTGATGGCCTTAAAACTTGGTAGGTAGCATCGGGTACTTGAGTACTAACAAGACTGTGCAAACGATGACCTTGGGTTTACCTTGACCTATTTTTACAGCAAGCTCAAATATGGGAAAATGCTGGAACATAAGATTTTATGGAAACTTTTGAAGATTTTGGCCAAAACATTGGTGTATATATAGTCATCTTAATAAAAACATGAAGATTTATGAGTACAATGGGTCAAGATCCTCTTTCGACATTTAACCTTGGACAATTTCAAATATCTCCACAAAAACACTGAGGCAGTTATAACCAGATTTTGTATAGAGCCTTCAGGTTCAGAGGGAACGAAAATTTGTTCGACTGGTACAGATCACATGACCAACATGGCCACCTTGCCCATATATAATAAAAACCTTTAAAAATCTTCTTCTCCTGAACCAGTTGACCGATGTCCTTGAACTTTGGTATGAAGCATTGGGTAATCGAGTAATACCAAGATTGGTCAAATGATAACCTTGGCTTGTTGACCTTGACCTTTTTTACATCCAGGTCAAATATAACAATATGCTGACTCAGACATTTTTATGGCAAGGTCAAGTTTGCTTTCAGGTGCTTTTATATGGGAAAATGCTTTAATATAAAGGTTCATGGAACTTGTTGAAAATTTTGGTGCTGAAGTTGATAAATACAGTCAAATAAATGAGCACATGTACATTGTTAGGAATAGAGATAAAGGCCATTCTTTGACCTTCAACCAATGTCTCTCATATTTTGACAGTTTCAAGCTGCTAGGTTTGTTCAAATGATGACCCTAGTTTTACCTTTGACGTTTTTACTCAGGTGAGCGATTCAGGGCCTCATGGCCCTCTTTTTTTATATATCGTAAAAATTATTTAAAAAAAAATAATAGGAAACTTAAAGATTGTCTCCCTCGTTTATTTCATGTTTTCAGAAACAATTAATTCAACAAAATTTCGTTAGACAATATGTAATAGTCTCATAATTAGCCGTTAAAGTTTTGAGAAAATGCATGTTTATTCGATATATTTGGAAAAAAATAATCTTCAAATTAAAATGGAAATTACCTATTTCCTCACGGCCTGTAAGAGTATCGATTTTGACCACGTGTGTCATGTGATCATGTAGAGGTATTTTCTAATTCGTGCACGTGATTGTGACGTATGAATAAATTATTTTTGTTCAATAATGCGATTTCAACCGCGGTTCGCGACTGTATAAATACTTATCTCATTTTTTGTTTAAAGTCACTTTTATCAAATATTATTATCTAAACTCTAATTCAAATGTATAGTTAGACCATGTTGGAGGTATTGAATGAAATATTTCATCAAATCATTTTTGTTATTATTATAAAGAGAGTAAATCTCAAAATTATGAGACTATTACATATTGTCTAACGAAATTTTGTTAAATTATTTGTTTCTGAAAACATGAAATAAACGAGGGAGACAATCTTTAACATAATTACCGCAGTTTATTTTTACAATGCAGTAATACACCCAAAAGAAGCGGATGGAATGGCAATCGGTGAGGACCCTCATCACCCTTAAGGAGCAGGCTGCTCTTGGTCTGCAGAGTTTTCTCTGACCTATCTATCCCAATACTTATAATTATGTCTCCCCCGGGGATACATTTTTTTCACCATAATTGTCTGTCTGTCCGTATGTCTGTCCGTCACAAGTAGTGTCCACTCCATTCAAGTATATTTCTAGCATCATCTCTGAAGTTGTGCAGAGAACAGACATTTCCATGAAACTTGGTACAAATATAACGCAACATCAGACGATTTGCTGAGAATGAGAACTGTAACTCTATCTGCTTTTTACGGAGTAATGCCCTTTTTAATTTTTATTATGAAAATTGTGTCCGATTTATAACTTTCTAACCGTTAAAGATATTTTCTCACAACTCAATACAAGCAAAACCCATCATCAGACGATGTGAAAGAAACAGGAATCATAGCTCCACCTACATTTCGATGGAATTATGCCCCTTGGTAATTTTGAGTACAGAAAGTTAGTCTGCTCTAATACTTTAAAACCGTCAAAGATGTTTTCATTGAACTATGTACAAATACAAAGCATCATCAGACAATGTGCAGAGAACAAAAACTGTAACTCCGACTACATTTATACAGACAGAATCATGTCCCTTTGTAAGAGTTAGTATAGAAAGTGTGCTCTAGCTATAACTTTAGTACAAATATAAAGGAGCCGCGACACAACAAAACCAACAATGTGGTTGTGCGCCCAGCGCAGACTCGGATCAGCCTGGGCATCCACCCAGTCTGATCAAAGTCTTCGCTGTCCGCATGGAGGTAGCTTAGACCCTTAGCTACAATTTGAGCTCTTAACGAAGAGTCTGGTCAAACTTGGCAGATGCCCAGGTTGATCTGAGTCTTCACTGGGCGCACAACCACATTGTTGGTTTTCTCGTGTCGCGGCTTAAAGCATAGTCAGTTTATTTTCAGATACTCCAATTACAGTTTTGATGATAGGATGGAAGGAGGAGGGGAGGTGGGGGGGAGGGTGGTGGTGGTGGGGAGGGATGAGAGACAGCTGTTTTTGTTTCAAAAACAGATATCTAGTGTTTATATCTTACTTGTGCCAGGACTACCACAGTCTTTCCAGTAGTCTGACTTGATCTGGAAGTAGCCACAACTGTCTGAATTCACGTCCCAGCTGCAGCCAATAGCATGACACCCGCCGGACTCTTTCTGGCAACGAAAAGTAATCAACATTAATGAGAAAAAAATATAAATCACTGAGCGTTCACTCTTTTCAAATTGAATAGAAATCTTTCAAAAAGCAAAAAGTATGCCTTTTTACAAGGCTTAAGTGAAAACCCGAAATGTTTTAAATCCAAAGGTATGACAAAGTATCTATCATGGGTGTGAGGTGCTAAAATCCTGGGGATCACTGTTATTAGTTTAAGCTAGTTCTAGTTTAAACTAATTAAAATTTTCGTAAAGGTCTTGGAAAATGCATGTCAGCGCATGGAATCCGTGATGGCCGCCACTGGTACAGTGCGTGCGTTTTTTGCTACTTGTTTGTGACCTATTTCGAGGACCTGTTCCAGGCACATGTAACAATTTATCTAAAAAAGATATCGGTATGATAACGATGATAAAGACGGTTTCCCTTAATATATTTATTAAAATATAGACTAACTAAATGGCATTATTAGGTAGTAGTAAAAAGTGTTACTAAAATGGCTGCCACTGGTCGCAAGCCAGTACATGTGCACGCAAAATGTAATGTGACTATTATGGTTTCGTACCCAGAGATACCACTGGAGAAATTAATGAAGAACCTACCTCGCAAATGCACTGCAGACAACTCTGTGATACAAGTCCTACAATAAAAAAAACAATAAAATTTTATTCTGAAGAATGTAGGCATTTGACCTGGCCTATTTTTTAAAGGCTGTACGAACAGCGAATATTTAGATCAGACTTTTCATCTCCACAGGCTGAACAGAGTCTTCACTTTTTGTTATGAATATTTGTACTAGATTCCACTCAGAAACTTTTTGATAAACCTGGGAGGAGCAGGCTGATCTCAATGTTCGCTGCTCGTGCAACCTACGACATCTTTTTTCCGTGGCTCCACCCGGTAACTCAGTGGGATAAACGCTGGCCTTCTGATCTACCGGTCCCAAGTTTGATTCCTAGACTGATATCTTCTAAACGCAGTTCCAAAGCACTCAACCTTTTATTGTCACCTCCCATCGTCCTGATATGACTGACATACTGTTGAAATGTTCGTAAAAACGCGTTATCCATCCATCGTTTCTTGGCTCGACTCTATGTTTCCGTTTAAAGTCTTAATGCGGTAAATAAAGCAGCCGGCAAAATGTGCGTCTGCAAAATTTCGAAACATATTTCTCCCAAGCTATGTTGTGTTGAGATTGCAAAGACTATAGGGCAAACAGTGTAGACCCAGATAAGGCGGCTTATCTGTTTCAGTTTTGGCGCTTTTTAAAATTGTTAACCCATTATTGCCTAGTGGACTGTTCTACTTCGCAGTTTAGACAGGTCCATTTGCAATACAAGGTGGGTCTGACTGATTGCCAACTCATAATTTAAGCTGTATGGTTACACCACAATGCTTCTCCGCCATTTTACCACCCAGCCGAAAGGTTTTGGAGATACAGCAATGGGATTGGCGTCTGTCCGTAAATACTTTCTTGTCCGCTCATCAACTTGAATACCGATGGAATATTTTCATGATACTTCACAGTTATGTAGAACAGGTGCTTGACGACATGTCGCGTACAAGAATTGTAACTCTTGCTTTCATGCTCTTGAGTCATCGCCCCTTTAATGTCTTTTGTTTTGGCAGATGTGTTTCCGCTCAGTAACTTAAATGCCCTCTGAAATATTTTCATGACACTTTACAGATATGTTGAATAGCTCACGACAATGTGTCGCAAACAAGAATGACAACTATTGTTTTCGTTCTTTTTGAGTTATACTCTCATGATGGCTTAAGCTGTGAATTCAAGTACGTTCCGTAACTTGATAACCCTTTTAAATATTTTGATGATTCTTCGTGTTATGCAGAATAGGTCATGATAATGTGTCGTGTACATGTTGACAACCCTAACATTCAAACTTTTTTATTATCTCCCCTTTGACATGCCCTCTGAAATATTTTCATGACACTTTACAGATATGTTGAACATGTCACGACAATGTGTCGCGAACAAGAATGACAACTTTTGTTTTCTTTCTTTTTTGAGTTATACTCTCATGATGGCTTAAGCTGTGAATTCAAGTACGTTCCGTAACTTGATAACCCTTTTAAATATTTTGATGATTCTTCGTGTTATGCAGAATAGGTCATGATAATGTGTCGTGTACATGAATGACAACCCTAACATTCATACTTTTTTATTATATCCCCTTTGTCGCCTTTTTTTCCATTTTTTTTTTGGCAGATGGCAGATTCGCAACAACTTTGTACTTGAATACCCTTTAAAATATTTTCATGATACTATACAGATATGTAAATCAAGTCATGACGATGTGTTGTGTATAAGAATAACAAATAACAACTCTTGCAAAAAAAAAAAAAAACTCTTGCTGTCCTACCTTTTTAGTTATAATCCCTTGATGGCTTAAGCTGTGATTTCGTGTCCGCTCCATAGCTTGATAACCCTTTGAAATATGTTTATGATACCTATGATAGTTATGCAGAACAGGTCGTGACAATGTGTCGTGTATATGAATTACAACCCTCGCGTTTATACTTTCTGTGTTATTTCTCCTTGGAGGATTGAGATGCAATTTCTTGTCCGCGGCACCATATTTTCATAAGTCTGTGGAATATTTGCATGATGCTATGCATTTATGTAGAACAGGAAATGACAATGTGTTGGATATCATAATGACAACTCTGGTATTCATGCATCATGAATTATTTCCCTTGATGGTTTTGATCACAATTTCATATCTGCTCCATAACTTAAGTACCAGTAAATTTACTTCCATGATATTTCACAATTAAGTTAAAACGGTCATGATTTGTCACATTTAATTGATTGATTGATGTTTATTTGGTAAAATATATAAGGTACAACTTATCACATACATTTAGAATGGCTGCTCTGGGTTTCATATTTTGGTTGTATCTCATTAATGGTTTTATGCACTATTTTATGTCAGCTGTTCCTTAATGACATTAATTTTCTTTTGAATATTTTATAATATATCACAGCTATGTAGATCAGGTCAAGGTTTTATGCTGCAAACAAGAACGACAACTCTCGTTTTTATGGTGGTTGAATTGTTGCTCCTAAATGATCCTGTGCAGAGTTTCGTTTCCGCTATTAGCATTTTTGACGTGCTTCTTAAGAACACCTTAATACCTTTAGAATATATACTACTGAAAGTTTGCAAAGCACCAAGAATAGTTAATTACATAGTTTTTGTTATAGTAACTGTTGCAATATTCGTATGTTTTTCTTATACATTTCAATTAGTGATTTCTTTAATGTTGAAGACAAAGGTGTACACGTTTTTACTGTGTTTTACATGACTCTTAGAATTTGAGTAGGTTGACTATAAAAGCAATATATGGAACCAACGTATAATTTTCTTTGCCTAAAAGCATACATTTTCATCAAAGTAACGTATATAAATATATAACAGGTTTAAAAGTATGACTTATTTATTCTACTACAGCAAGTATTAAGTGCTATGTGCTTACCATGAAAAGTTCCTTCGTACTTCATCTTAATCAAAATTATGTTTGGTATCATCTTGGCTCATTGTGAGTCAGTTTGAAGAAAAAGAAATTAGCTGAAGCTGGTGCTAGGAGGCATTGGCCTTGCTGAACACACTCAGCTTAACAAAGGTTGCTGATTTTGATTTCTCTGATGCCTTCCTTGCTTCCAGAGAATCTTCCTTCAGAAATTCCTTAAGCTTTTATCATTCAATCAGACGTTAAGGCGAATGGGTATTGTGTGACGTGAAATTTTTTAAAAAAATGTAAAAGTATAGTTATTATCAAGATAATTGCAATTTTTCTTACCAGTTTGTTTCAAATACCCTATATTAAAGATTATATGATTTGCAGAAATGAAAGTGCATCCATGTGCTAGAGACATGAATTTTAATGGAAAATGTGTAAAAAAAAAAGTTTGTATAAATACAAAAGTTTGTTTTTTAGGAAAACAAAACGGTGAAAATTTTTCTTTTCTTATCCAAATGTTTTATAGCCCTTTGGGTTATTCAGCTGGTATAATGAAATGAATGCCCCACCAATATTTTATTCACTATTCGTCTACCTTAAATTCTTGGACCGATAAAGGCTTATTTTAATTCTGAAAGAGTTCCTGGAAGCAACGAATGCCCCCCCCCCCCCCCCCCCCCACACACACACACCAAAAAAAACCCCACAAAACTCGATTTAACAAAGTTTATGTCCAGGAATATACGAGGGTTGTTCAGAAAGTTATGATTCTCACCGCATAACTTTGTTTAGCGGCATACTGGGGGCAAATGCTTTGCATGTATTGAAAGCACTATACTTTGTCTTTACAGTGATACCAAACACTATACAAAGATACATTTTCTTATTGAGGTACAACGCATTTTATTAGGCCCAAGTCATACCACTGGCTTAAGGTCGTATGTGAATTTATTTTTAGTGTGTAATTCAAGTAAAAAAAAAACATCGTAAATACAAAATTAAGTTTTGTCAGCTGTTTGTCAATCGTTGCCGTCAATATCCATTTAAAAGTTAGAAGGGTAGAGAACGTTTCTGATTCATTCCTTGCAAAGCAATGCGCAGTTCTAATGACGTCACTGAAATCGACGTCAACGTCATTTTCTAAGGCTGTGACAACTTCGTTTTTTACATTGATTTTTAATTTTTCGACAATTTCGAATTGGAGTATGCAAAAGCTTTTCTGACAAGATTTTGAATGCTAAGACATTAATTTTTGTTACAAAATCATGATAACTTTAGTAGACAGGGTGAATTTGCTACTACATAAAATGCAAATAATCCAAATTCACGGGACAGTATGGAACCTAGATTAAATACAATGTCCGCGATATTTACAGGAAACAGTTGCCTTGGGTTTGTGTTCAAGTAGCAATGACGAAAAAAATAAAGGCTGCTTATATATGAACTACGATCTTCTTAAGTAAAAATTTGCAGTGGTTGTAGGGTATACCTCTTTCAAAGACGTTCAAAAATATGTCCTTTAGAAAATTTACACTGCGTTTGCAGAGTTGTCTTGACATATCACAGCTCTATATAGTTTCGCTATCAGAAGTTCTGTCTATATGATGCTTATCAAAATATGACGTCACGATCAGAACTTTCTGAACATCCCTCGTAATGTTGCAACACACCCAATGTCACCTAGCACCAGCTTTCTTTTTAAAACTGACTCTGAAGGAGTCCATATGATCCCAAATGAATAGAAATTGCGTAATTGTCATTAAAATGAAGTAATTCAAAGTGTTTTACGGTAGCCACATGGATATGTGTAGCGGAGTAAATTAACTCTTACTTTTTTACCTGTAATTGCCCTGCACCTTGGTCCGGCTATCCCAGCGCCATTGTATTATTGTAGGCCCGGAACGTCCTGTTACCATAGTCTAGCTGCAGTTGCAGTTATCCGTTGAGGGATTATTGGGTTGCCCTTTATATTAATTCATGTTTTGTCCACCATTTTGAAGGACTTCTTATTAAATCAACAACCCAACAAACTCTATTCGTTTATTGTGTTTCCGTTCATTCCTGGCGCAGCCCATCTTCGTAGGTTGGGGCGAGGATGCAAATGACAGCAGGCCGAATTGACCCGGACGAGTTGAATGGCGGCCGAGTTGACCCAGGAGCCGTGAAGACCCCAGGCTTAAAGAAAGCAGGCCGAGTTGACCCGCTTCTTCCATGACATACTATCGCCAGACAATAGTTGTAATCAAACTCGACCAAGGCTGATCACGATAATCCTCACTCGGGAATTCATGTTTTGTCCTTGAACAAGACACATTTACTTTACACAAGTACTGATAATACCCAGATACCCAGGAAGCGGTGGATCCGGCCTGACATGACTAAAAAGTTGTTCTTTAAAAACGAATTTCATCTTCGACAATTATCTTTTTTAAAGATGTTTCTTGTATATACTGTGTTTAGATATATTCTATTACGGTCAAAATATTTTAACTATGGCTTTATATATTGCTTTCATAGGAAACGGTCAAAACAGACAAAGTGTTATAAAAGGTCAATGATCAGGAGTTGATTGAATCAGTGCTACAACACTACCACATTTCCAAACTGAAAATAGTGATACATGTACTCAAAGGATTCTAGCGGGTAGCAAAATATACATGCTGTCCATTCCTTGCAGATGACCACAAAGATAGCTTAATCAAACATACTTAGGCATTCAAAATGTCTATTTGCACATTTTTTTCCGTTTCTATATACATCAGAATGGCGGCGAATGAACAGACAAAACAAATCAATTTTCGAAAACGACAACAAAAACTATAACATCGATACACCCCATGGGATGCCCGCCCTGAATATGACACTTAGAAATTGCAGACGGTGGTTTTAAACCGGTCTAACATGGCGTTTTAGAAAATACTTTTACTCAAACAAATAAGATGTAGGCATATTTTGTAGCAACAACAGTTAATCTCAGGGATCGTTGACAAATAATGGGTATAAACGTTACCTTTCTGAGTGCAGAACTGAAAGTTATGGTTAGTTAATTGGTTATGGTAAATTTTCTAAATGTAATTCGGATATAGTAATGGAAAAATAATAGTGTTTCATATACCGATTAACTCACGAAGGCTTATTTCTAATTTTAGAACCGTCTCAACTTTGTATGTCATGTAAATAACACAGTTGCTGCCAGAATAGGCAATCACACCACGCAAAAAATCATTTTACTATGAATAATATACATATTTGCCACAAATGCGTTGTCTAAATGTCAGAATTTCAAAAGTCTTTGAGTGTTTTCCTGGCTTGAATCATAGACGCTTTGCGCAAATAAATGAATATGTTATGCTAGTACGTAACTTTGGTTAAATATGTGTTGTAAGGTCAAAAACAATTTATAAACGTTTGTTTTATATTATTTTTAACATGACCTTTTCTCAACAGACCCAATTTGTCACTATTAAATAGCTTATTAGCCATCTTTTGTACAATAATTAAGAGAAATATGACTTTTCAGCCACCAACATGGATTAGGTGTTATCAAGTTCAACAGTACATGGTTGACAAAGTATAAAAGCTAGCGGTCTCAAATTTGTTCTTCTTGAAACGTATTGAAAATCGCCAGTTAGAAAATTAGAAAAATTGAACATTTTGGGTTATTTTGTCACAGAGTCTTCATAAAATGTAATGATTTAAGTTATTATTTTAAATTTCCAAGGGGCACATGATATGTTGCAACAAAAATAACAACACAAAAATTATAAACTGTTTTAGAAGTAGTTTAACTTAAGGTATATTTACCAGACCTTCAAAAATACTGACATATGATACATATATAATGTTTCAGCATACTTCCGATTCACTTAAATGAATATTTTTAATATTCAAAATTTAACGGGGTAACGTATAAAATTGGCTACTACAGAGTTATGCAAGGTTTGCCAAGGTGGTAAACGCTGAATTTTATTATATAGAATCAAATGTTACATTCCTTAGACCACTATCTAGGTCACTTAAAAATTTATATTTGCTAAAGGGCCTCGCCAACATCACGATGGTTATCCCCTTGCTCCACTACCCCAACTGCACGCCACAATTCTGCTTCCAATAAATCTCTTCTGACATTTGAATTGGCAATATTTCATTCATAAAACTTCAGCCTTTTGTGTTCAAGTGAAGACTGAATACCCTACACATGTCAGGTATATGTCTGCAGTGCACCAAAACACCCTGAAAATCGAGGGGTACATCATTTACGTGACTTGCAGAAAGACTTTGCTTGTCATAGAAGATTACGTGTGCACTGGGGACCATTTCAATACATCACTGAGCCATATCCAATAAAAATATTACATATGCATCTCATGTATATGGAATCGTCCTAGTGACAGGTAAAAAATATTTATCTCTTACTTAGGAGATAGTAAGTCCTACGTAGGAGATAATAAGTCCTACGTATGTGCTAGTAAGTCCTACGTAGGACTTACTAACACCTAGGTAGGAGATGATAAGTCCTATGTAGAACTTACTAATTCCTACGTAGGACATAATAAGTCCTACGTAGGACTTATGATGTCCTACGTAGGAGTTAGTAAGTCGTACGTAGGATTTATTATACGTAGGAGCTAAGTCCTATGTAGGAGTTAACAAGTCCTACTTAGGAATTAATAAGTCCTACATAGGACTTATTAACTCCTACATAGGAGTTTAAAGTCCTACGTAGGAGTAAGTAAATCATACGTAGGAGCTAATAAGTCCTACGTAGGAGTATGTTAGTCCTACATAGAGGTTAATAAGTCCTACGTAGCAGTTAATAAGTCGTACGCAGGACTTATTAACTCCTACGTAAGACTTATTAACTGCTACGTAGAACTAACTAACTCCTACTTTGGACTTATAAACTCCTACGTAGGAGCTAATAAGTTCTACGAAGGACTTATTAATATCTACGGAGGACTTATTAACTCCTACTTAGGACTTATTAACTCTTTAATTATGATATCCTTCGAAGGCGTCAGTAAGTCCAACGTAGGATTTATTAGACGTAGGACTTAGTAACTCCTACGTAGGACTCACTATCTCCTACGTAGGATATCATAAATAAGCTCTGTTAGCAGTTTTGCAGACATTTTTCGCCATGTTTTCATAATCTAGGTATTCAGCGAGAAGCAACCCAAGGTACATATAATGGGGTACAATATCTAAAATTTTGTCGCCACATTTTAATTTGCAATTTGATTTTACAGCTCTAGCTGGACTAAACAGTACAATGTTGGTTTTTACTGTTTTATCAAGAGCTTATTAGCGCGATTTTTTATCAAGAGTTTATTAGCGCGACTTTGCCAATGCAACAACCTTTGTGTGCTCGTGCGTCCGCGTGTGCTTGCGAGTGCTAGTGTGCTTGCGCCTTTGTAAAAAAATATTCACCTGTCGGTTTAGCTCAGTTTCAAAGTAACCGCAAGGGCTTGAGTATTCAGCCCCCCCCCCCCCCCCCCCCCTATTTTCAGTGCAGGCTGCTTGCTTTTTGAAATTTACCAGTCTTTATTGGCTTTTGAATATTTGTTGTAAAGAAATGTAAGAAGTTCTTAGTTGTAAGGAGGACGCACATTTGCGCATCAGTGACTCGAGATAAATATTATTTACGAAAACAGCGAAACAGGTTTATTATAAATGTATAAAGTGCTATTCATTGTGATACATCTAATTCAAAGTAAGTAATGATAGCAGAGATTCAAAAACTTTGATAGAGTGGCCATCTAATACGGTACACCGAACCCGCGCACAACTCTCCTACTGGACTCAAACCAGCAGCCTCAGTATGACCGGATGTATGATCTCAAACTAACAGTAGGTCACAGTGAAATATATTTCATGTTCCAGTGATTTCAACTTATATATTGAAGACTGTTTGATGTTTGAACATGGTAGCTTGGGTTATTGACCCAGTTTGACTGGATATTTTTTCCTCAAACTAACAGTAGGACACAAGGGCTTTATTTCATGGTCCAGTGATTTTGTCTTATATCTTAAAGACTATCAGGGCGAAGAACTCGATAAGCATATCGCTTTCGTTCTAATCCCATAGCTTGACTGTACTCATATCTACCTGTTCATGTACATGTATGTATAAATGTATTTTAACTGAATAAGCTAAATAAATATGTTTAAATCAACCAAGACTATTTGATGTATGAACATGATTGCTCGGGATAATGACTCAGTATGACCCGATATTTGACCCCAAACAAACGCTGGTCAAAGTGACCTAAAATTCGTGGCTCAGTGGTTTTGCATTATTTTTTGAAGACTGTTAGATGTACGAACGTGATTGCCTGCGGTAGTGGGTCTGTATGACCGGATGTTTGACCTCGAAATAATAGTAGGTCACAATGACGTATAGTTCATGGTTCAGTGATTTTGCCGCATATTTCTAACACTATCTTTTTTCTAAATACTGGATAAATCAATATGTTCTTGCAAATTACTTTTTGTCTAAAAGAATTAAATCTCGATTGATGAACCAGTTTAAACAAAATTGGTTTAACTCAATTTCAACCTACCAAAATGTTTAAATTATAGGATTTTTGGGGGGCCACCAGATTTAACAGACGAGATTTCAGCAATCCGATTGAATCAATCGTGTTTTCTGTTGCTGCAAACCTAAACTACCTAAAAATAGTTCCTAGCTGACGAACATATCGCTCAAATTTGCGTTAAGCCATTGCAGTCCTATATATTATGCTGTTTAATAATAGCAGATGAATAAATATAACCATAGGTACCTTACTTTTAATTTTCTTTTTATATTTTCTTATTATTTAAATACGGAATATTAAATAAGAAAAAAGATAACACGCCAAACTTACGACGTTGGGTAGAATGTGTAACCCGAGCCGTAAAATATGTGTATTCGTAGACATGTATACAAGTTTAGCTTTTGAAAAAGCCTGAGAGGTTTATGAGTGGTTTTACTGATTATATACATTTCAGTTTAGATAGCATTCAACACTAGAAGCCAATAGATATAAGGCAACCGCACCCATCAGAACTCTCCGTGCTTTGATCAAAACTAGTCTTGGTTTTGAAAATTATTTATGCACTTTACCCAATGATCTCAGAATTGCTTTCAGTAAATTAAGATGTGTAAACCATAAATTGCCGATTGAAAAAGGTAGATTTGTTGGCATTGCTAGGGATGATGGAATTTGTAATTTGTGTAATATGTGCAATATTAGATCATTACTGTTTTGAGTGTCCTTCTTGAAAAATGACAGGAAAATATATATTCCTTCTTCCAAGAAACATAATACACAAAAATATCATTATATGTTTAGTTTAAACATATTTATTGTGTCATAAACTGTACATGATTACAATATATAAACATGAAACAAACAATAGGATCAGAACGGAAGCATAAATGCTTATTTGGTTTTTCTCCTGTAAAAATATGTAAATGATATGTTTAATATCAATGACCGTTATATTGTATTTAGGACTGCTAAATTGTGTAAGATCATTTTAGCATTATTATCAACTAAATTGGTGATCCTGATGCGAGGGGACAGCGGATGGTTTGAGAATGGTTTTCCTTGTCTTCCTGTCGAAACATGAGTTGTGGCCCCTCATTGGAGTCATCTCGTCAAGTCAATTCTAGTGAGGGGTCAGGACTTGTGTTTTTGTATAGGGTGGAAGGGGTTGTCTCTGAGATGCTTTTGTTGTCCCTTCTTATCTGGAGCTCTAAATAATGCAATCACTATACCTTCCCATTATCATAATTCACATGTGGTATTAACTTACTGCGAACTTTATCACTTTCATTCTGTTTGTTTGTTGCATACATGTATGGTTAATTCAAATACTCCGGTTAGGGAACTTGAATAAATTTTTGACTTTGCATGAGTCCTTTGTTCTTTTATTTTGCTAGTAAGAATGGATACTGGCGGAAGACCAGCGGCGGCCGCGGACCAGAATAATGTTTTCGGCAAAGATCGGCACAAATCGCAAACTCGAAGGCAAATTATAAACAACTTCCCTTTGGCACCCTCTCTTCCGGGAGACAATGACCATTGACCCTCACATAGTAAGGTCACGAATTGCCGCAGTCCTACAAGAAAAATACTGAGAGGCGAAAGAAAGTAAACAGGTAATGCAGACTGGATTTTCCTTAAGATGTCTTCACATTTGATAATACCATGGCACTGTTGATACATACAATCAATTTCACATAATTCGCGACAATTTTCAGTACAATCGGCAAAACAGATAGGGAAATAGCATGGTTTTAAACAGACAAGGGTTGTAAGTCAATATTGTCGCTGGAGTAGCTCCCCTTTAAACATACACTTTGAACAATAGAGATTAACGCTGTGTATTTTATGCATTACATCGAAAAAGGGATGAAAGGTTTGTAAGGACATATCAAACTCTCATTTGATAAACGGGGTAAAACATCAAATTTTCGTACCAAGAAATGATGCATTTGGCTTCTTCTGATAACATGCAATGAATATGCATTGAGTTCTTATGGGAAGTTTATTTGCACTTTTCTTTTAAACAAACAATTCAATGAGGTTCCTTTTAAGCGCACACAAAAGCAAGAAGCCAAACAACAATTTTCCGAAAATTTCAATTGAAAACGTCGTATACCAGGTAAGATAGAGAAACATCTAATTCTCTATACTTTTAATTAAAAGGGAGATAATTTGAAACATGCAGCATTTCCAACTATGGTTGAAGAAGTTTGGTGGGGGTTTCAGTTTAAATGACGATGTGGTTTTACTCACAGACATTAGCGCTAGACATTCGTGGAGTGCAAAATGCTATTTGTCGTGTGCAAAGCGAGGTTTGATTGGGACTGCTGAATTTGAATTAAGGACCTTAACTCCATTATTAGTGACTGCAAAACAATTTGTCTTTGTGTTTTGCATAGCTAGACGTTCGCCCCAAATGACGTTCTTTGTATTTCAATGCAGCCATTTACACGAGACCCAGTATTCAAAATCAAAAACTGTATACTTTCTATTGCTTCTGAGTATAATTATTTAGAATTTAAATTCAGGTAAAGTTTTTGGAAAATGCATCATTCAGTGCATGGCGCTGGTACAGTTCGTAAGTGGTTTGTTGCCAGTTGGTGGCCTATTTCGGAGAGCTCTCACAGGCACATGTTACTGTCTACTTCAAAAAATAAATCGGTATAATAGCGGCAGTTACCAGTATTATATAATCAAATATAAACTAAATAATTTAAGTAGGTTACACGGCAAAAAAAGCGATTACAAAAACGCTTCCACGGGTCGCGCGCCAGTACACTTCCAGGGGAAACAACTCACCCATTTTCAGTTTTGCCCCCCCCCCCCCCACCCCTTCCTTGGCAATAGGGGCAAACTCTGAAAGAAAAGAATTTACTCCTGTAGGAGCGAACTCTTTCCATTAAGAGTAGACTCCATTTTGAAAGAGATTCGTCATCCAGGGAAACAGATAGGAATTCACAAAAAGAAGGAAAACAAGTTTACCTTTTTCAAATTGCCGAAAACTTGAAAGTGTGCCGATACACCTTAAAAACTTTAATGCTTACCTGTCGCAAACGTTGCTCGCTTTTCTCTCTCCGAAAGTGTCTCATCTGCGGCAGCCAAATGCGCCAGACCAAAACTCATTAAAATAAAAACTAAAACAAGCATCTCCATTGTTTGCACGGCAAATCCGATACGATTATGCCTAAAGAGCTGTCTGGCACGGTCTTATCTAATAGCTTATCAGTTATGTCATTTGTGTATGCTGTCGTGACGACAGTGCTTAAAGTTAGACAAAAAGGTCTCATTTTGGACAGAGGTTAAAGTATTATGTAATATTAGCAATACAAAGTGTATTGTATTGCTATACTTGGTTTGAATGTATTTTTGGATACTCTAAGCCTTCAGAAACTATGTTTGATTGTTCTGCTTGTCAAATTTTATTGTCATAATAGTCAAATTAAAAGATAAAAATGACTGCCTAGCCTATGTCTTTGTATAGAATTTCTTTGTTATTAGCAAGGATGTACATTTGAGTAGGGCTTAATTCTTGCCTTGTACTTAAACAAATGTGTAAAACTTCATCAGTGATGGGTATGCAATGGAAAATACATGTTGCCATTTTATTCTGCTGGCTTTTGTTGTCGTAAAAATCGATTATATACGTTACCAATGTGCATTTTCGTTAGAATCATATAACTTCAAGGAAGACACTTTTGTTTTGTTTTTAATGCAGTTTCTCCATGAAATGGTCTAAAAATATTAGAAAATGCAGCTTAGTCTGCCTTTTTATCAGATAATAACTACTAGTAGTAACGTATATAACTTTGATTTATGTGGCAGTTCATTATAATATAACTTGTATAATATCTTCACTGTCTGTCAGAGAACGACTATGAATATAATATTCTAGCAGCTCTTATGAAATACCTTTTAGTTCGAGCTATCAGCCTTATTACCAGTTGGTTTAAGGACTTTATGAGGTGCGTTTCATATGTAACAAAACTCAAAATATTCAAACGTGTAATTAATAAAATCTTGACAAATTCTGAGCACATATATCAGGTTTTTGCCGTTTAATTTCCTTTTTTATGTTTATGGCTTAAATCAATACTTTCATTGATGTTATTGTCCAGCTACTCATGTTTACGGCTCTTAAGACAGTAATATACGTGATATTGTGTTTTATAACGAAACAAAAAGCAAAACAGACACATTTCTGTGAGAAAAAAGCTGCTTTCACATGCAATTATTTGGTTTGTATATAGGCATCGAATAAAATAATACATAGGCGGTTTGATAAAGTTATAACCTGATAAGCGGCAGTCCCGGTAAATATAACATTGCAACGTGACCGGTATTAAGCAATTCAAAACATGATCATTTCTTGTTTATTGAAAAGATCTGTTACATTGTACATATAAATTGAAAGAAAATAAAACAGAAATGCAACCCGAGGTTTGAAGACTAAAGCCATACTATTTTTAAACAAAGCTAGTTACATGCACTTATGCTAATAGAGTAGACAGACTTTTGTACAACTATCATATATTTTATGTAATGAAGTGAAACAATGGTGTTCAGTTAAAGTTGAGAAAGAAGACCCGGATTGAAAGGTTGTATTGTAGATTTATAACATAGCATTATCTGGTCCATGTATATGCTCTGCGCAAAGTAGGAATCGGTAAAATTCCGGCATTGTCGTGCGAAAAGTAGGAATTCTCACTTTGTGTTACATTTCCGGAATTGTACCGGTACAATTCTAGAATTGCAGGGATTTGGTAGTTTATCGAACAAGTTTTAAAATGTGTCTGCGCAATATGGGAATCATTAGGACAAAGTGAATATTGAATATTCATTTAAAAGGAGTAGCAGGAAATTGACTTTTAAATGAGGAATCTGTATTTTTGACAAAATTACAAGCTTCATATTCTTAGAATTTTTTCGGATTTTGGCTGTTACAGGATGACAAGCTCGTATAATCAACTCTTTCTAGAGTTTTGAGCAGTTGATTTGAAACTTTGTGCACATGCTACAAGCATATGTAGATGTGTATCTGCCTTCTGAAAAGTAAGTTATTAGTTTGACAAAATTACGGCCTTTTAAAACTTAGAAATTTGTAGGTAATGGCCTAAACTTGATGACAAGTTTTGAAAGGACATATTGATTTTTATGCTAGTAGCTCATACATTCTGTTCTGTCGGAATTACAATAAAAAAGAAGAAAACGTGACCATATCAAACAAATTCATGCAAAAATATATTTGTCGACCGCACTAACATTTTAAATATTCTCACTTTGTCCCGATTCTCATTTTGCGCAGAGACAATTCCGAAATCGTTTCGCGCAAGGTAAGAATTCCTACTTTGCGCAACAAAGTGAGAATTCCTACTTTGCGCTGGACAATTCCGGAATTGTACCGATTCCTACTTTGCGTAGAACATATATATAGTTCCTAACGATTATGTACGAGCCGGGACATTGAGAGTACAGCATTAGAAACATTTAATATCAAAGACAAACGTATACGGGAAGTCGATTCATGGACTAATGCAGCTAAACACATGCATATGTACTTTTCTTAATTTCGTTGCTACCTTTTATTTCCCTTTCCTATCCGAGTATATTCAACAGTCTCTTAAATGATTTGATTCAGCAGGAAACCTTCTCTTACTTTTAATTTGACGAATATTTCATTTTCAAGGGACAGATTTCAACAGCATTCTAAACCACGCAATGAAATGGCAAGTATAATTGCAGAATACTTGATGTAGAATATTGCTGCTCAGATTTTTCTGGGCAAACTCCAATTGCCCTAGAGAATATATTAAAACTTAGTTTTTACTTTGCAGCACCTTACAACATAAAGGGAAAGATAACGGAACGAGTAACGTATAAAACTAGTTGCTGGGTAATTTTCCTCATGTCTCATAATACTCAATGGGTAATACACGAGTTCTGAATAGGAAATAAGCAAATACTACAGGCAAAGCGAACAGTAAATGTCAAGCCTAAATAGCTATCATTATAGATGCTCTCTTTTACTTTGAACATATTAAGGTATTGCTTAGCAATGATTATAGGGGTAAACTGCTTATTCAGGAAGTCTTACTGCTATTCAGACTGACATTTGTCCTGGGGCCGTATTCATAAAGCCACTTAAGTCGTTGCTATGTGGTTGCTAAGGCTAAATATATATCTATAAAGGAGATTCCCTACAACTATGAAATTTGGTCTAGAGTAAGACTGTTCCTCCAGAGCAAATTTCATAGTTGTAGGTAATCTCCTTCAATGAAATTTAGCCTTAGCAACAGCATAGCAACCACTTAAGTCGTTTTATGAATACGGCCCCTGATATTCCAAATACAGTAAGAGAGTGCAGCCTTTTGGTAATATTCGTACAACAACCGAAGAAACATACATGAACATGTCAAAAGTGGAACGATTGAAATTAAAATGGTCTTCCATTACACTTTACATGTTGATAATAATGTATCGAAACACACACAGGAAGGGTACAGAATTATTAGCCCAAATAAATATTAGTAATGTAATATTGGGATATAGAAGTCGTGCACAGACTGGACTGATGATGATGAGGCCTCTGCGTCTCAAGAAGTAAAGCATTTTCTATCGTAACATTGTCACAGTGATACATTATTGCAGTATAGCTGATGGGAGCAACATAAACAGGTAACGTTGATTACAATTCAGCAGGTAAGTTACAAATATGGGATTAACAAAAATCTGCTTATGAGTCGGTACTGTGCAAAAGGGTATTGATCAAAAAGGCAATCAATTGTATCAGAGCATTCAAATTAGGGCCAAATAACTGTTGACCTAGACGACACTTCTGTAGATTGCCTCAGCTGACAGTCACTTTTGTATGTAGGTTAACTGATTTGCTAGTTGGACAGCACAGATAGGGAAATCGGTATCGCCCCTGTGACAATTATAAACCTAAATATTGATCAGCTATGTCTAATATCAACTTATATATATTTTACTTGTCATATATGATTAAAATTATGAGTTTTGTGAGGTTGCTGTAAAGTCAGATTAAAATTTAGAAAAGTTCTAGATGCTTCAGATGTAAAGATCTATATGTCTTTTATGTTGAATTCTTGTGAATTTAAAAGAGCTAAATTTTCCCGTCTTAGTACGAGTGGTGTGTCAAATGTTCTCTGGCATCTGAGAATTGAGCTTTTGAACACAGCTTACTTATCTGATAGATTATAAATATGTATCAAGGGCTTAGTGCAAGACAGTCTGACTCCATATTTTGAAACTTTTCAGGAGAAGCAAAAAAACTGATTATTACAGTACATAAACAAAATATTGATATGAAATTTGACACATTTAGATAAAATATGGGAAGAAATGCTTACATTATTCCAATTTATCGATTTATTTTTGTAAAATTAGGCTTTTGTGACTTAGACTACTTTTGCGCTGAATAGTGTAGTGCAAGACTAGTCTAATTTGAGATACTTTACTCTTGAATAAAATATTCCACAGGGAATTAAATTCTGCTAATTTATTTCATCAGTCACTCTTTTTCGAATTTTCGGCCACTTGGCCTTTTTCAAGAAACAAATTCAATTTATACAGACACTACATGACTAAACCACCATTTTGAAAAGTTGTTAAAGTTGTTGATAACAACTTTTCAAAATGGTGGTTTAGTCATGTAGTGTCTGTATAAATTGAATTTGTTTCTTGAAAAAGGCCAAGTGGCCGAAAATTCGAAAAAGAGTGACTGATGAAATAAATTAGCATAATTTGAGATAGACTACCTTTTCCAATGCACAAAATAAGTGCATTATGAAACAAATTTTTACAATTTTTATAGTTTGAAGGCAAAAAAACTAAATAAGCATGAGCTTTGAAATAGCTATTTAACAACTTTAAACATTAACAAAAAACAATTTAAATCACTGTTTTGTTAGTCAAAAACTATGCTTACTTCAAATCCACTTTTTATTAGCGCAATACTAGTCTATCTCAAGATTGACTAGTCTTGCACTAAGAAAAATGAGGAAAGTATTTTGAAATGAAGATATTCCATGTTTTACTACTGAAAACTGACTACTAGAGTGTCTAGAAAACACTGTACATAGCCCTATAAACAGTTAAAGAATATGAGGATTTGTGTCATAAAACTGAAAATTCAGCCATTTATCCATAGCATGCCCTCTAAAATCAAATTCCTCTCATTGTAGTTAAACTAGTCTTGCGCTAAAAATTTGGCTCATCTGGCTCCTAGACTACTTTTAAATTAGGAATAAATTAAAGTGATTGTTTTTGCAAAATCATAAATTTTAATATTTTCAAAGAATGTGTATTTGACCATCAGGTTTCAAACTGCAAAAAAGTGAATTTGTGAAAAACAGCGAGTTAGCATAGTCTTGCACTGAGCCCTCGGTATAAATATGTAACGTTGCGTTACTATTACAATGCCTTTCAAATACAGGACAACCCCATATTATTATAGTTTAAAGACATACAACAGTGAGTTTTCTTAATGCTTATATGTACATATGTTAGTTAACTTAAGGCCTAAATAGATTATGCTGAAAGGCTACATCATCTACATTAGCTATCTTCGTCAATTGGTGGCAAAGTCCTAAAAAATGCATTGTGGCTTCAACTGGCAATGCCAAAGATAACTGCGATCTAACTAAGTCAAAGTATGTCAAGCATTTTTAAAGATGAGCATGATCCATAGAGAAGTGATAGAGCAGTTTCATTAAAGACCACACATATAAAATTCATTTCTTTGATTCAGTCTGATCATGCTTGTTAAATAGTAATTTAGTTACGGCTATATATGTTATATGTCTTCATTGACTGATTACTATCTCTTTTTTAAATACTTTGATTTGATTTTAAATGTTTAGATTTGAATAAAAAGTCATATTTAACTTTAATTGATCTCTACATTTCATTTGTAACAGTTGGCTGCTGTAACAGGCTAATGTTACCCCAACTACTACTTTGGCCAGTTTCTAGGTAAAATACAGTAAAATAATATGGCAACAATCATTTTTAAATTTCTATTAACATTCACAACCACAGGACTCAATTTTTATTTCAAATAACCCTGGGTTATTATGATCATCGCAGGACAGATAACAAATAAGTAACGTAATGCTATTGTTTGAGACCTTTCAAATATAAAAACAATGTTATTATTGTTTGGTGAATATAAGAATTGCATGTTTCATGGTTGCACGTACATTTTTCAACTTTAGACACAATACAGGCTTCAGCTACTGTTAGTTTTTCTCACTAGTGTTTTTGGGAGTTCTTAAAAAAAGTTACAATCCGTCTTCAGCTGACATTGCCACTTTCTTCCAGTAATGCAACCTAACTAATTAGGAATATATCAAGAAATGCTTTGAAAGCTTATGTGAGCATGATTTAAAGAAGAGTAATATATTATGCCCATTAAGGACCACGTGTATAAGTTTCATTTCACCAATATTGGTATGATTCACATTGTTTATTTGTATTTTAGTTACAGATATATACATTACAAATATATCATTACTGCTGACTAACAAGAACTGATGAGCTTGCTCTCTCACTATAAAGTGAACTAAATGATAAGTCAGAGTTCTGCCTAAACAACCACAGTGCGATCAGGAGTATTAAAAAGATCACTGAACAGCAACTGCGAGATTTGCTGTGTTCATTATGCAGTTATCTAATGTTGTCGCGTTGTAAAGAATGGGTGGGGTATATCAATATGATAAAAGGGTAAAAATCGCCAAAACTGATAGTCTGCCTTAATTGTTTATTAATGAATACCAGCAGACAACACTAAAGTATTACGAAAGCAAAGAGCAGCCTTTTAACGGAAAATGATGACTTGTGTGTTTACATGTTTAAATACAATATTTCTTCCTTCATTTTCTTTTCTCCGTAGGGGAGCATGAATCATTTTATATATACAATACTATGCCAAAAAGTTTTGAGTGTGGAACATATTTTCCTAGCTTCTTTGGGATTTAAATCTACACGTTCTACTATGGCATTTAAAGGACAAAATCATTGTGGTTTATATCAGTGAAAAATATAACAACCAGTTTTTCGAGTGGGTGGGGTAATTCTATATAGAAAAATAATGAAAAAATGAAGCAGAAAGTCGTTTCAATGCATTACGGCTCTAATGAGTAAGACCTTTATTGAAACGATATCACTAGAGCGAAAAAGGAATGAAATGGCTTCAAAAGCATGCCCTTCACTGAAACGTATTCATGCTTAGATAGCCGGGCCGCGTAGCGCAATCGATAGGGCACCTGACTCATAAGTCAGGGGTCCTGGGTTCGAAACCTGGTCTGGCCACATACTTTCGTTTCTCCTTCCGCTGATTCAAGAAGGGCAGTTGTCAGTTACTGGCGAAAGTATGTGCACTTAGTACTGGTTAACCGCTTAGGAGGTCTAAGCTTTCCCAGGAATAGTGTGGTTAGGTTAACTGACCGTCCCGACATGACCATAGCTGTTTACCGTGGACGTTAAGCATCTAAGCAATCAATCATGCTTAGATATATGCCTTAATGGCCTTGTTTTCAGTCATAGGGTACCAAGGATCGGATATGAATTCAAGCATTATGACAATAAAATTTTGAGAGCAGAACAATCAAACTTTCTTTCAGAAGGTTATGGCTAATAGAAAATGTAGTCAAACCAAGGATAGCAGAGGATGCCACCTCTTTTAAATTTTAGCTGACTTGGCTCCAAGAGTACTGGTTTCTTCCATATCTGGTGTTGAAGATGCTTATGATGTGAAGAGGGGATCTATATTGCACTCTCAATTTTGTTCCTTTGTACACAACAAAAGGAACATTTATGATTGTGAACAAGAAAACATTGATGCAAAGCATCAATACCCCGGGAAACTCAGGCATATTTATCTTTACCCATCTGAAACTGACCGTTTACACTGGCGAAGTATATTTCAGTCCAGATTAAGTTAAATTGTTATCTCAATTGAGTTTACACTGAGATGATTTAGAGCAAACTAGTCTGTGTTAGGTTAAGCCTTTGCGTTCACTCTGGTTAGGAGTTAATCGGAATTGGTAATCGGCATTCTTGAAAACCTGGGGCCGTATTCATAAAACGACTAAAGTGGTTGCTATGTTGTTGCTAAGGCTAAGTTTCTTTGAAGGAGATTCCCTACAACTATGAAATTTGCTCTGGGGGAACAGTCTTACAAAGACTGTTCCTCCAGAGCAAATTTCGTAGTTGTAGGGAATCTCCTTTATAGATATTCAGCCTTAGCAACAGCATAGCAACGACTTAAGTGGCTTTATGAATACGGCCCCTGATGTCTGGATATGACCTTTACCTTCATTTTTGCTGAAACTGCAAATTGAACTTTTCATGTACACCAAAGATGAATCGTATGCAAATGTTCAATGGAAAAAACGCATCAAGGGCCGAACACTTGTGACAAATTGAAGTCCGTAAGGGGAAACCATTTTATTATTTCTTACTATGATAACTTTAATCCAGAGAAATTCAGATAACCGTAAAACTGTTTGCCAAATCAACCAAGTGTCTCCTTAGTCACAGCGTGGCAGCGACTTATACATGTACATATTTTTGTATTGTTTTATCTACAAAATGTGAATCAAAATAATGATAATAGTTAACCCCACTGGTAGCCCCAAAAGGTAAGAAGAAAAAGTTTTCCGAAAGCATTTACACTTCACAAAGTCAACGGTAAATAGATACGGCGGGCTGCTGCCCGGCGTAAATAATGCATTCGCTAGTTTGATGCAATACCTTTAGTTTAAGAAGTAGTTTATTGATAGAGAATCCCGCCACCCCTTTGCTGAAAATGGCTACTATGTATGAGTCGTGCTAAGCCTAACTTAAACAAATATAAGCTTTCACAAGAAGCTTGCCTCACCGTTAGCAACAAATTTTACAGAGGACCATATCAATACGTTAAGTATTTCATTCATTTTCTGGATGGTCATGACGTTTGAACTTGTATGAGCTCTGAGACGGGAAATCCTCAATAAGAAGGCAGGTGTAAATTTGACTACTTTGGTCACACAACTTTTAATCAGCACTGAACCAACGTTGATTCAACGTAATGACGTCGAACCAACGTTGATTCAATGTTGTGTACTTGCTGGGCTTTGTTTAGAAATGTTTCGGCACTTAGTCACTGTATAAGATCCTAAAGCGAACACTAGACTCCTCACCGCCACGGCGGTGAGGAATAACAAAGTTTAAGCATATTTTATTGCTATAAGTGACAAGCAATGGGGTGGGCCATAAGTTCTCACAACATTAGTTACGGCCCGCCCCCCCCCCCCCCCCTACATCATACATTTACAGATATAAATAAGCATAATAATGACAGCAAGCGAACATATTCATAACATAACTATAAACAGTACCAAATACGAAAAAAAACTAGCTACACAAAGGAGTCTTGTCAGGTGATCCGGGCCAAATCTTGGTGGGAATTGAAAACGATGGTGGCAAAGTGTATACATATACATGTATGCATATACCAGCCGACTGTATATATATAGCTGTAACTAGTCTTAAAACCGCTTTGAAGACTTAATAAAATTATGGATAGCCTTAAAAAGAATTATGTTGTTTTCATTACCCAATTCTGGTTTACCAAATAATACAGTGTCAGTACTGAGAGGGTGAAAATTTCTTGTAGCGTTAAATAACAATAGCCTCTCCGTAGTGTATTTTGGGCATCGAAAGAAGTAATGTTCGGCATCTTCTATTTCATTTGAACAGGAACAGGTAGGGTCAAGTGTTAAGTAGTTTGTAAAGAGATCGAAATTTAGATTGCTACATTTGTTACGTAGTCTAGCATGCAATACAGATATGTATCTACAGCCATACGAATAATAACTTGGAGTTGCAGAAACATTCGTGTATATTTTCTTAGTATTCGATTTAAAACTTGTAAGTGTGTTTATTTCTCTCAGATTGTTGTCGATCGAGTTCCATAATGAAATTGACGAGGGAATACGTGATTTTCGTGAGATTTCTGTACGAGTATAAGGTACAGAATAATTATTTTGATTTCTAAGCGGATAACTAGAAACATTTCTAACTAGTGGTGGGATAAGGGCAATGATATAAGAAGGGGCTAGATTATTATGGACTTTATACATTAAATTTAATTTCTGTTGACGCCTCCTTTCTTCTAATGAGACACAACCACATTCACGAAAAAGGAATGCTATTGATACAGATCTAGTTAAACCCGTTACAATGCGCGCGGCTTCATTTTGAATTTTGTCTAATAGATATGAGTTCTGGGCTGAGCAGCCATCCCAAACAATGGAAACATATTCTAATATAGGCAATAGATAAAAGGTATATATCTGATTAAGTGCTTTTCGACTAAAAGTGAATTTAAGTTTACGCATTATTCCAAGGACTTTTGAAGCTGAAGTTATAATATTATCAATACGAACAGTCCATTTATCATCGCTACTAAGAGTTAAACAAAGGTGTTTATGGTTTTCGACAAATTTTATTTGAGTATTGCCAAACGTTAGACGGGGCAGTGTATCAAAACGTCTTAAGGTGAATAAAACTGCTTCAGTTTTGTTAGGATTAAATGTAACTAGCCACTGGCTAGCCCATGCAGATAGCAAACTGAGGTCGTGATTTATAATACCATCAATATCATGCAGGCTAGTGGCTGAGTAATAAAGAGAACTATCATCGGCAAACAATCTTGTTAAACTGAGGAGGGACTCAGAAATATCATTTACATATATCAAATATAATAGAGGGCCCAGTACAGATCCTTGTGGAACACCAGCGTTTAATATTTTAGGAGAAAAACTTCTTGCTTTTAGCACAACCTTTTGTTTTCTGTTGTCTAGGTTATTAGATATCCAGTGTAATAAGCTTCCGTGCACACCATGTTGTTTTAATTTAAGCAATAAACCTTAGTGCCAGACCCTATCAAAAGCTTTGGAAATGTCGCAGAAAACCATACATGAAAACTGATGGTTGTCAAAGGTCTGACATATACTATGGTAAATATCAATAAGCTGGAATACTGTTGAATGGTTAGGGAAAAAACCAGACTGATATTTATATAACAAATTATTTGCATAAAAATAATTATATAAGTTTTTAAAGACAATACGTTCTTGCAATTTACTGACATTACTCAATGTAATTCGACGGCGATGTCTTATCACCTTTTTTGGGAATCGGGATTACATTCGATTCCTTCCAGGGATCTGGAAATATACCTTCGGAAAAAGATCGATTAAATAATAAAGCTAAAGGTTTAGATATAGTTTTGGATACTCCTCTCAACATTCTATTACTTATATCATCATTTCCATTCGCCTTATTTGGATTAAGATTTTTTATTAATAGTTCAATTTTGCTTTCAGAGCAACTAACAGTAGAAATATTTTGAGGTGTCTTGCTTTGAAAAATAGGTAGCTGAGAGTTTTGGTCATTCACACTAGATATTGAGACAAAGTAATCGTTTAAACACTCGGCTTTTTCTGTGTTTTAATTTGAATCACCGGTGTCTGATAATGTACATAAAGGCGGAATAGATGAGGAATGACAGGCGAGGGGGGATAAGCGAATTGTCCCAAAAAAATATGACGTTTTTCTTTATAAATAAAACAGTTTCCTTTTAATCTCATTTATTTTCATCTTTCAACACCCCTCCCCCGACCCCGCTAATAAAGCCAATCTATATATTTTTTCTTACCAGGTCATGAGGGAAGCTACTAACCCGTAAACTGTTGACACAGGGTTATCATAAGGTAAAGTAAAAAGTTTTATGGGAGACAGTCACACCATGAACTCGTTGATCGTAACAATGTGGCCGTTTATAAACTAAATTCCGATTTAACGGCCTCAGTCCCGGAAGCTTAGTTGCTTTCAAATACTGGACTTTCTTTTTCACTGACTTTTTCCACTGATACATAGATATGGCGGGTGTTTTATAATAGGCAGGTGATGCTTACTACTCGCGAGCACCTGGTCACGCCTCTATTTTGGGTCCATATCTGTGTATCTAAAATATTCCGGAAATGTCAAGTTAAAATGATTTACGAGTTCGGACTTAATATATGATCTGGGTGCTTTGACCACTTTCGCTTATACACAAAAGTAATTTACACTTTTAATTCTGGTAATGGGTTGACGTTACAGGTACATTTTAATCGGCGTTTTACAAAATCGCGGATCAATCTCAAAAGCGCAGATTCTTTTACGAAATCGCGGAAAACTTACTATCAAAAGCGCGTTTCAATTGCGGGCGAGAGGTAAGGTCATACTCGTATGTGGCCTTGCGTTTGACTTAGACTCGAATTTGTTGCCTTTCAATTATTTCTCGCCCCCTTCGAGATTATGATCTATTGTTAAAGACATTTGAGCCGCGACACGACAGAATCAACAATGTGGTTGTGCGCCCAGCGCAGACTCAGATCAGCCTGGGCATCCGCCCAGTCTGATCAGAGTCTTCACTGTCCGCATGGAGGTAGCTGAGACCCTTGGCTATTCTTTAAACGCTTGTCGAAGCATCTGGTCAGACTTGGTGGATGTCCAGACTGATCTGAGTCTGCGCTGGGCACACAACCACATTGTTAGTTTTGTCGTGTCGTGGCTCACTCATTTATTCTCCACTTTAAACAAAACACCCCCTGTTCTAAGACAACCTTTATATTTTTTGTTTGTGCACCATACATTAGAACAGCAACGATTCGGAATACATATCCTTCGCAACACAAGCTTTTCTTCCCTTTGTTTCTGTCGGAAATTTTTTAATTCATGGTTAAAAATTGCTATATAAAATATGTCTAAAGCGTCTAAAACCCTACTTGTAAAATCCTGGTTCTATTGTAATTGTGAATAAAAATACTAACTGAAGCAAAACACATGAGCACCAACATCTTCTAAAGCTGTCAGGATAATGTTTACATAACCCCAACCGCCCTATTTCTAGTTTTAAAAGTGGTACACTAACCATTAACAAGTCACATTCTGGAGAAATACCTGCAAAACCCTGACAGTTGGCATCTATATTTTATCCTCAGCAACATGCCATCCGAAGACCAAATCCCAAATGGGGTCATAATCATTAATATTAATTTTCAGTATTTTATCGTGAAGTATCGCTGCAAGCTTCTTACTACAGTTTCTTCATTGTATATGATCGTAATTGGCGGGCTTTGAAAAATTAAATCGACCTTGAGTTTCTCGTAAAAACGATTTGAAAAATATCTAGGTCATTTTACTTGGCACCTAAAATGACCTACTTTCGATTTTACAAGTTTCATTACATGATAAAAATACAAGGTACAAGCGGTAACAATACAAGGTACAGAAGATAAAAATACAATGTACAGTCGTTTAATAAATGATAAAAATACAATGTAAGGCAAGGATCTCATTTCTTGTCTCGCTGTTGTGTGAGTACATTGCTCAACGGGGAACCAGAAACGAAAACCGTACTTGTCATTTTTTTGCCCCGTTACTGCGGCTATGGATTCGTTCCGCTGAGGTGCGGGGGTAACGTCGATATGAGAATTGAAATATGATGATTTTTTTTTTCAAAACACCTTATTCCTCCTTTTTTGCCAGTTATATGACACAAAATGCACAACAACTGACATATTATCATCGATTCTGAAGACTGTACCAATTTTATAAGGATTTGTGCTTTGACGATTTTTACCACTGATAGGACTATGGAGACTTTAATTTTCGGTTCAACCTGACAAAAAATAAACTGGTCTGGGAATATTAGTTTCAATAGTTATAAGCCCAGGAGAGCGACTCAAGCTCAAATTTGGCTCTTGTTTTCGTCTATGAAAACAAAAACGGGAAATCGGTTTTACTTTCATTTTTTTTATGTGTAAGACTCTGAAAATGGCAACAGGAGACCAAGAACTCCTGGCGTGGGCATAGATAGCGTAGGGATAAGTGTATCGCTTTTCGCCACTGCGCCTCGGCTTCTTAAACCGACATGCTACCGACATGACAGAGTAATTTATTTGTTTTTCACCACCATTCAAGACCACTTAAGCCAACTTCTCCTCCTTTGCAAATGCGTTAATAGGCATACAAATGAAAAGAATAAACCATTTATAACACTAAACGTTGATAGAAATGACTGAGAAAACAGGAAAATGGCAGAGTTGCTTCCCCTAAAAGTGTACCCATTCACCTTAAAATGGACTAGCATGACTCGTGCCACTACTGTTCCTGATCAGATCATTTTTTATGTTTGACTCTTTCGGCGCCAAAGTCGCAAAAATGCGACTTTGCAAACAGCGTATATCCAGATCAGCCGGCTCTTAAAGAGCTGTCTGATCAGGATCTACACTGTTTGCCATTCAAATATGAATGTAAAAAGCCTGATTTTATGAAAAATGTCTTTAGATTGTTAAAATTTCCAATTACAAATCTGTCGTCTGATGATTTGAGCAGACGAAAATTTGTCGTCTGAAAAATTTTGGCGCCGAAAGAGTTAAACTCACAGGAAGACGATAAAGTCATGTAAAATGCTTCTCAAGTTTATTAGATTTATAGTGACTATTACTGAAATCAGAGATTCGAGCAGCCAGGCTTTGCTTTTAAGTGGTGCCAGTAGCCGATGGTGGCGCTAGATTTACAGCCCCTCGGCCCACCATTATGTTCTCTTGCGAAACCCTCACAAGTCATCGGACAATGATAGTGGGCGGCATATCTCTTCATGTAGTTTTGTACGCACAAGGATGCGCAATGCTTGTCGTCAGCACATGCTTGCCAGCCTAAAATGATAACAGTAATAATATTAATTATACATAAAAAATAATAAAATGCTACAATTGCAAGCATATTACAATGAACCGCACAGTCTGATCAGAGCTTTTCCAGTTCGCATAGACCATGTATGCATGTACACAAAATGGAGGCTCAATAGAGATACATAAAGAGTCAGTCTAGCCAGCAGACAGTTTCTGAGAAAATGGTATATGAAGGCAAGATTAAAAACCAAGATCCTGATTCTCAATCACAAACTCACACTGTCGACCAAGTTTGAAAATTGTAGCTTGAAAAATTGCAGAGAAATCTATCACACAAATTTTCAACATTATAAATATGTGAAGAAAAGAAAACACCCGGTTGCATGTCGGGGATGATCCGACACCTTCGATGGCAGTCATTACAGGAGAAAAAAGAAGACCATAGGCTGACACTATTGTACAAAATAAAGAACGGTCTCCTTGATATAGACCCCAAACCTATCCTTAAACGCGGAGATTCAAGAACTAGGGGTACGTCCAGACTGCAGTAAGCCGCAGCAACATCAACAGTCTACAAGAACTCGTTTTATCTACGAACAACACGCCAGTGGAATCAACAGCCTGTCTTTGTCACTGATGCCACAAGTCTAGAAGGGTTAAAGACTGCTCTTGCAAAACATTCAGCAACAGCCTCCAGGACAGCGTAATCAGCCGCGTGAATAGCCCTGTACATAGTTTTAACCTGCACATACCGACATTTTATGCTTTAACCGTGGAAACATGATGGCTGTTTCATCCCTCAGTGAGGTCAACTAATACAGTCTAACGAAGACTCCTGGCCTTATATCGGAAGACGACGAAGATAGATGAATAAATCAGTGGCCGTATTTATAAAATGACTTAAGTGGTTGCTATGCTGTTGCTAAGGCTAAATATGTATAAAGGAGATTCCCTTCAACTATGAAAATTGGTCTGGAGGAACAGTCTTACAAAGACCGTTCCTCCAGAGCAAATTTCATAGTTGTAGGGAATCTCCTTCAAAGAAATTTAGCCTTAGCAACAGCATAGCAACCACTTAAGTCGTTTTATGAATACGGCCCCTGGCCTTATATCGGAAGAAGACGAAGATAGATGAATAAATCAGACCAGTAACTCCGCTTGTAGATCCAGCAATTCAACAACTCATTGTTAATCCGTATACCGAATAGTTCCTCATAAAACTGTGACACAAAATTACTAAGAAAAGACAGAGAAATTGATCAATAAAAGGGAGAATAAATGCAACGAGCCCAGTTCTTAAACCTACAATACATCAATTTCTTGCATTGCGTATACTAAGTTTCAAGATTCTATCCTGCATACTTTCTGAGAACACTGTGACACAAACTTACTACAGAAAGAAAAAGAAATTGAAAAATGAATGGACGAATAAGTGAAACGGGTCCGATTCTCAATGCCACAATCATCATACTGTTCATATATGTACCAGTTTTAAAAATACAATGTACTTGCATACAAAAAAAGTTTTTCTTATGTATACCAAGTTTGAAGATTCTATATTGCATACTTTCTGAGAAAACTATCATACAAACTTAGTACGAAAAGAAAAAAAATGGATAAATAAATGGAAGGATATCAGATTTGAGCCCATTTCGCAATTCCACAATACAACACTGAATTCATTGTTCATAATGTATACCGTATACGCGATAATTTTTCCGGGGTTCCATTTTTCGCGGTATTTCGCGGTCACTTTGAAACCGCGAATATTAAAATCGCGAAATAATTTCCTGTTTCTGACAAGATATCATCAGTAGACACAGTGTCCATATATTTTGTTTCTATTTACTTTGGTAAATTCTGGTACTTTTCACTTGAGCCAGTTCTTTCATTAACCTGCGGATGTGTCGCCGGTTAATGAACGAACAGGCTCAAGTGAGACACAAACAATTTTACTTTTCGCGCGTGTTGCTGACCGCGAAAAATAAAAATCGTGAAAATTAACGTTTATGTTTTTGACCCTAAACCGCAAAAATTTGTCATTGGACAACTGTAGAAGGCGACATATCTCCTCATGTAGTTCTGTACGCACAAGGATGAGCAATGCTTGTCGTCAGCGCATGACTGCCAGCCTACACATAGAAAAATACTGGTTTGGCAAGCAGATTATACGAAAGACTTAGGGTGACTTCTCACTTCTCACTTCCTACCTCACACTTCCTAGTGCAGGTTTAAGAGGTACTTGATTTCCAAAGTCTCGAGAGCAGCCCGGCAGCACAGTAGGTTAAGCTCTAGCCTGCTGACCTAGCGGTCCCGGGTTCGCTGTAGGCGGGAATCTTTTCAACCGTAAACGAGGTCCACAGTCTTGCACACAGTTTTTCATAATCACCCTCCAATCGTCCTGATATGACTGCGATATTGTAAAACAGGGCGTAAAATCGCAAGTCAGCCATCCAATGTCTCGAACATGTGCTCAGTGATCCCAGGGGAAACAGAACTAAAACCTGCACTATTGTGAAGCACCGGGGGAGACTTTTCCTAGCCGTCGCACGACAATTAGGCTAATACCAACTGCAGTGAAGTCAAATAAAAACCTTTATCATGCATCTGCTTCGGATAACAGGGGTATGATAACAAAATGTGATATCGTGTCACTTTAGAACTGCGCTTGCGCGAATGTTATCAGGTATTGCTCATGTAGAAACAATCTCTGAAACGATTGGTTACATACTGACGTTGGCCGTGATAACAACTTTCGATTGGTTAAATGATGTTACCGCATAATGTATTCGCGACGTCAGCATGTTTGAACAAAAGTGCGCTTGCAGTGGCCTAGGAAGTTTGTCAATACGGGGGATGGGTGGGGGCAAACCTATCTTTATTTATTTTTTGTTGGAGGGAGGGGGTGCATGAGGGGGCCACCATTTATACAAAATTATTTCGGGGCCCTCCCCTTCCCCCTTGCCTCACCTTTTCCTACGCCCATGGTTTGCTTTTCAATTGCTTGACGCTTTTTACGCCTTTTAAAATCTTCTAACGATTCCGTGATAAGTGGCAAACAATGTACGTGTCTTTCAAGTTTATCAGGCTCGACCAGAAACACGTCGGACTGGCTCGGCAAGCCTCGTTATCCCCTAGCTGTTTCTGGTCTCGCCTGATAAACTTTATATCAAAAGAATTCTCTATATAAAGGTTGCCCTTGGAAACAAAGAACACATGCAAAAATCTGAGTTTCGGTTTTTGTATGCCGTGAAAAAAATCTAAAATTGGGATACCTAAAATAATTAGCATGATTTACTAAAAAAGGAACTGTTTGGGTTTATAATGCAATAACGCATCCAAACTATGCAGATGGGAATGTGGACAGTGTAAACCCTGATCAGACTGTTCCTTCTGATTTTGGTCGGCACTGTTTGTATGTTTGTCTTAGATGCTACTTTCATGTTACGTGCATAGTATTCGGCTTTTAGCAGGACTCGTTTCTGCTGAATAGCCTTCCGCATGAGAATCATGCACATCCTTTGAAAACGAAAGTAGCAAAACAATAAAAAAGTTGTACCAATCGTTTTTATCCTTTTAACCTATGGTATGAGAGAAAACTTACGGTTGGTTCTTTAAATTTAACAATGCATGTTTTGCACGATTAACCTCTCTACGTCACTGCACGTTTTTTCACTTGCCCGGGAAAATATCATTCCTTACTTTGACAGCGAAGGTGACAGGTCTTACGCCTGTCACTGAAGCATTACTTATATTGGAAAACCTTCATGGTTAATTCTTCATATAGATATTGCCAGGTATGTTTTGCTATAATTAATTTATTTATTGAAATGTATCCCGGTATTCTCAATTTGCGAATTCTGTATTTATTGAAATTCTCAGTCCGTTTGAAATAGCCATTGTGTTTGCAGTTTGCCATTTATATTTTCATCCAAGTAAATAGTTAAATTAGTTTATACACAGTGCTTGATGACTAGAGTGTAGTTTATTGCCCAAACATGTGGGGAGTTCCATATCTTTGTAGAATTCCTCTCTGTGTCTTGTAAGTCTTTGTCTCATTTTCATAGTCATCCTTCATTTGGCTCGGGGTGCCATAGTGCTATATTTAGCCTGCTGTAGAAGATCTAGGTATTGGGACTCTTAGGTTATAGCAAAGAGTGCGGACCCGGACAGGACTGCTCCTTAGGCGCAGTCTGGTCAGGACCTGCACCTGCACCATTCCATTTGCATATTTGCAGTGTTGTAGTTTGAAGCAGGTTCTCTGCTTTAAGTATAGGTTGAGCCGATTGTTTTAGGTGTCCCAATTTTTAGAATGGTTTATGGTAAATCCCCAATTCATCTGACTTGTCATGGTAGTTTTATTAGTGTTTTATTGCATATTTGGAAGTCCTAATTGCTACTAGATTTGAATGTCTGATGTGGTGGTGTTATGCATATAACAGTACAACTGGTATAGTCCGTATCGTGCATGTCCTGTAGATAGTGTATTGTTTACTGTATTTGTTATGTTGTAGGCACCCTTCATTGTAAATATACTTAAATAATCTTCAACTACATTCGGGTTTATCATCAATGAGAACCAGATGCTCTACCACTGTAACACTTAGACCTATCTGAATACTTAAGATTTTATATGTCTTACTTGAACCAGGACTACCACAGTCTTTCCAGTAGTCTAACTTGATCTGGAAGTAGCCACAACTGTTTGAGTTCACGTCCCAGTGGCAGCCTCGAGCAGTACACCCGGACTCTAGCTGAGAACGAAGAGTACACATACAATATAAGTCCGATATTAAGAAAAATCGGGAAGCGTTGACTCCCTTCAAAATTTATAGGATTCTTGGGTCAAACCCCTAGCTTTCGGCTACTAAACGCCATGTGCTACTGAACGAAGCTCAACCGAAGCATGTTAAACACTAGAATTCGCGCGCCTGTGGATAAGCATTTTTGTTTTATTTCAATTCATTTTTTATTTTTATTTTTTATTTTTTATTATTATTATTTTTATTTTTTTGCCTGTTGATAGCGTCAAAGCCCTCCTGTCATTCGCGGACTGACGTCACGACGTATACAAGACACTATCACCGACGGTTTTAATTTATGATTTTCAAGGCCTTTTCATCGATTGTTGCAAAAACATCGATCATACATGCTCGTTTCATTGCATTAACTTTTGCCGGGTCCCTCGAAAAAAGTTTGAATCAAAGCTCAAACCTTGTGTTCAAATAACTTCCTCGGGGACTGGCAAATGTGAATCATTCAAAAGCTGAAATTATGCATTTTAAACAAAGTTAAAGTTTTAAATCAAAAGATAAAGGAAGCTATGATTCCAGTCTCGGAGGTGGACAAATGAACAAACGAACGAACAAACAACTACAAAATAACATTCAATATGCTTGTGGCACTGAATCTAATGTCGCTTTTCAGCGGAAGAAAACATGCAATGCTCCGAATAGAGCTACTCTTCAACACAACAGCTACAGCGTGTTGCACTGTACATGTAGCTATGCTCCAGGTATCTGTATTCGCATGGAGCTTACGGAACAACCAATCGGAGCACCGTTCGGCCAATCCAGTGAATCACGGAATTGGCCGAGCGGTGTTCCGATTGACGGTACAACAATTCAGCGTTACCTGTAAATAGTATGTGGAGCGCCTTGAGTGTCCGCCTTTCAAGCAGGGGGGCGTGGGTTCAACTCCTACCGGCATATGTATCTCCGATTGACTTCTTCAATCCAACAGGCTATAAAAATCCGCACACGGTGTGCCCTGAATTGGAAAATTGGTGTCAGGGTGGCGGTCGATCATTGCAATGTCGCTGAACGTAGGGTGGGAGGCCGCCTTATTTACACGCAAAATACAACCCACCGAGGTAGTGTGCCTGTTATGGTTTCGTACTTGGGGAATGTGCCCTCACTTAACAAGCACGACTGCATAAAACATTGAGCTTCTCAAAGGAGAAAAACTATATAAGCATTTTGCTTCCGTTCGTATCCTTATATAGATATTGTCACAATATATGTTGTAAAAGATTTTTCGAAATAAATATGTTTAAACCAAAACAATGAGCAAAAGAGGAACCTACCTCGCAAATGCACTGTAGACAATGCTGTGGTACAATACCTACAATTAAATATATAATAAAATAGAATTCTGAATAATGTAGGCATGTAACCTTGTATGATTAGACTAAACGAACACTCAGCGAAGACTCAGGTCAAAGTTTTCACCCGCGCAGACCGAGCAGTCTTCACTTTTCGCCATGAATGTATAGAGTATATTTACTTTTTTTTAGGTGAATACAAAATATATTTCGTCGAATTTCACTCGTGAAATTGCTGATATTCTCAACATATGAGACGAAATATTTTTGGCATTTATCGAAGAAAAGGTAAATTTTCTTTTTCTTTTTTTCTGTTAAGGAGAATAATGAAAACCAGACGGCGTCAAAAATATCATTTTTTCGTAGTCATTTTTCGTTAATTTTGCTTGGCTCAGCGCGTTTGGTGGGTATAGTATTGTGTGTAAACATAGTTTGCACCTAGAAAATGCTTTATAATGTCATTTTATTGAATGACTAAAAAGATATCGGCGATTTAAGAAATCCGCTTTCAATGCCGTCGAATTGATGTCGTGTGCAAATTAGCGATTCTCCAGCTCAAAATTGACGTCAAAGTGTGACGTCAGTTGCTTGATTTGACGTGCTAATGTCTTCAGCATAATGTCAGACAAGGACGCTACATTTCAAACCCTTTCGGAAAGAAATTAAGGTGGTGATAATCACCGATTTGGGGCAAAGACAAAAATCTGCATAAAACACTCAAAATACCACTGATCTTTCCAAAACTTAGCGTATACCTTCTTTATGTTGTTTCTGACAATTCAGACTCCCAATATGCAACATTTGTTTATGTTAAAAAGTGTTTTTATAAGGAAAGATCAAAGGGTAATTTTGTGCGCAATAATCTGAAAAAATAATATTGTTATTGAAAATATACTTAGTGCTGAGAGTTCCTTGTTGCATAATGGAGAGCGAGCTAACAATTATTTTTTCAAACTCTTTCACACATTGTCAGGCTGAGCAGATGAAAAAAGATGTGGTCTGTGTCCAAAATTTTTTGTCAAAACACACAGGTGAAACAGGTGAGACTATTTTAACAAGGTTGAACAATGTCATCTACACACCAGTGATCATGTAAGTAATGTATTATTTATACTGTAGGTGTTACATAGGTATGCTTGCCTACCCTATATTTAATAAATACATTACCTTGTACATGGTTGAACATTTGACAAAAAGCTACCATTTTCATCTGGTCTACATTACAATATGAGAAAGAGTTGGAATAAATAATTGCTAGCTCGCTCTTTATTATGCAATAACGCACCTTCATTACTACGTAAATTTTCAATAACGTTGTTAATTTTTTTGATTATTGCGCAGAAAACTACCCTTTGATCTTTCCTTATAAAAACACTTTTTTAAGCAGCATGTACGTCTATTTTGTATTCTAAACTGTAAAGAACAACAAAAATAAGAAGTCTGCTAACTTTCAGGGAGATACCTTACTTTTTATGGTTTTATGCAGATTTTTACATTAACCATAAATCACCACCTTAAGCCGAAAAGTGTCAAAAACAGCCGCGGTTTACTACAGTGAAAAAATATCAATCTTATCAGTCACTCTTAAATTGATACGATATTTTTTCACTGTAGACAATATCACTTTTATTTGTTCTAGTTATGCATTGAATTCACAGCAAAGAATAAAACAAAATTATTTATTTTATACCTAGCGGTGAAATATCTCTGAAGAAAAAAAAGATATCAGTCACCAGTGAAATAATTATCATTTCACAAGTGACTGATACGATTTATGTTTTCTGTTTGGTAAACCGCGGCTGTTTTTGACAATTTTGGGGTTAATTTTCTTTCCGAAACGTTCTTGTCTGAGATTATGCTACGGACGTTAGCATTTAAAATCTAGCAAATGAGCTCACATTTTGACGTCACTTTTTGACCTTGCATAACACTTTTTGCACGCGACGTCAATCCGTCGGCAACTGCAAGCGGCTTTCTAAATCGCTGATTTCTTTTTATTCAGTCAATATATTCCAACCTGTATTAAGCAAGTACCAAAGGGATAATCAAAATGCGCTTACAGATGCTTGCTAATTACAGGTTCGTTTTAATGTATTTGCCTTTGACGGGAAATGAACACATGCTTGCTTAATACAGGTTGCTTGCTTAATAGAAGTGGCCACTAAGACAGAGTTTACTTTTATGCCACTGTAAATCATTTGCTAGATGCTAACTGCGTTTACGACACCCAATATTATACCCACTAAAGCCACATTCTCACTGTCACGTTTTGAGGGCTAAGTTTTACTACGTTTTAAAACGTGGCAAGGCGGCAGTATACGTTGTAAAACGTAGTGAATACGTATATAAATGTAGCTAAATACGTGGCCCGTATACGTTTTATTTGAATGTTAAACTCGAAAGTTGCATTTTGATATACGTAGCATATACCTAGTAAAACGTAGCAACACGTAGTTAAACGTGGTCAAAACGTAGTCGAAACGCTGCATTAAATACGTACAAAAACGTAACAGGAATAACCTAGGGATCGTCTAAGCCTCAGTCTCACTGTCACGTATTGAGGACTAGGTTTTTCTATGTATTCAAAACGTACCTAAACGGAAAATTGCGTATAAAAACGTAGTGAATACGTATTACATACGAATATATACAGCTACATACGTGGCATAGCTACGTTTAAATTGAAAATTCAACTTAAACGTGGCATTTCGAATTACTTACTGTATGCGTAGTAAAACGTATTGAAATGTAGTCTAAACGTACAAGAACGTAGTTGAAATGTTACAAATACGTGCAAATACGTAGCCATATGTGAATGTCCTCTACGTACTTCTACGCATTATATACGCTTTTCCCACGTCTTAGTACGTTTTGTGACGTTTACTCTGCAGTTTTATTATGATTTGGTTTGTTTTCCGATACCTACTCAAACCTCACTTTGACTAGGCAGTTATACAGGACACTACCTAAATAGTCCCTAGTAAAACGTACGGAATCGCATTAAGTAAACTGTGCACATCCCTTCTGAAAGCGTGACACAAAGCCGTTTGATAACCGGATAATACCAAGTAAATCGTAGTTAAACGTATTAGAAACATACTAGACACGTAGTAACACCAAACACCTACCAAACGGGGTACAAACGTAAGGCGGGAAACGCAGAACAACCTAGCCCTCAAAACGTGACAGTGAGACTGGGCCTCAAACGCGTTCAGTAAAGCAAAATTATCGAGAAAGACTAGGAAAATAGTATTTTGAAGCGGTCTGCTTTCCGTTTTTCTCCTTAACAGAAAAATAAAAGAAAAAGAAAATGAACCTTTTTTTTGGTAAATCCCAAAAATATTTCAACCCATGTGTTGAAATATCAGCAATTTCACTCATGCTACGCACTTGTCAAATTGCTGATGTTTTCAACACACGAGTTGAAATATACTGAACAAAAATAAAAACTTGACGGTTTTTATTTCTCAATTCCGGCCAACCTAGCAAATTTGTAATGTATATGTGGATGTTTTCGAGTTGGTCAGACATCTGATTACTTAAATCATGAAAAATTATTGGTAAATGTTTGTCCTGTCCGGAGTTATCTAACTTATTCCTATTTTATTAATTCAGAAAAGAACTTTAATTTGCGCATGCGCAGAAGAAAGTTCTTTTGTACGCAATAAACAGTAGTTCCAGTATGCATAGAAAACACTTTAAACGCTTATGGTAATTGTAACCACAACCTGAAAATAACGTTTAAAGTTTCAAAACTTTCAGATTACCTCCCTTTGAATTAAACATATAGAGATTTATGAAATGCCGTATCTTCTATACCGATGCGTCTTTTTCGTTATTTCCTTCGTGATTAGTTTGCTTGCCTTGCAAACTCAATGTGTTTATTACTAAATTTATTTGAAAGCCATTTCTAAAACTGTCATAAAAACTCAAATGTGTAATGGGAAGTCCATTGAAACTGAATTTCTGACTTCATAATGGCGTGGACTGAGGTTTTTCGTCTGGTCCTTACGGCCTCCTAGTCGACCGTGCATCGGCATAATTTTAGCTTATGAGTCCATACAGATTGGATTTAATAACGGCAAAGCGTTGCCAACAGATTTTTTTCATTTAAGCAGACTTCGGCAATTTTAAATTAGGTAAATTTTTTTGTTTTGAACATAGAAAACAGAAAACTACCCTTGTGACGTTTACAATAGACTCAAATTTGCTGTATCTATGGAATCTTGAAATTTGTGTGATTATGATATGACAGAATAATTACTTTTTCTTAAACTAAAAGCATTTTTATGTCTCACTATTTCCCGACTACCGTAGGATGAAAAATAGCGACTGTCAAGTTTTTATTTTTGCTAAGTATATATTAGGTTATCAACTAAAAAAAGTAAATATCCTCTATGTAGGTATAGATGCTACCGACAAAGACTCTGATTAGACTGCGCAGATGAGCAGGGTGATCTGAATGTTTGCTGTTCTCGCAAATTACGACACTTTTGTTCCTAGGCTCGACTCTTTTTCCATTAAAACCCTGAGAGCGCCAAAAACGCAGAGGACAAAATTTACGCCTGTAAAATTGAAAAAAAAATTATTTATCCTAGCTTTAACAGATTGAGAATACAAAGACTAGTGGACAAAAAGTATAGATACAAATCATCGAGACTGCTCATTATGAGGCGCCTCTTCTGGGTCTACATTGTTCGAAAATTACACTTGAAGAGTTAACCCATTCAACCTTGCAGTTCACACAAATCCGTTTGCCACACAAGGAATATCTGATTTAATTGTCAAAAATATTTATATATTTCAGAGCTAAGGTTTATGTGCACACCACCATGTTTATCTGCAACCTGGGGTGAACCATACACCTTTAACCCATTGCATTCTGGGTATTTTTGTTGTCTGCAGAAATTGTCGTCTGAATCAAAAATCAAGAATATTTTGACAATATTGGTCTAACTGTTGTAGAAATTTTGTCTAGGCAGCAAACAGTTTGGATCTGAGATCAGGCCCCACGTCTGAGATCCAAACTGTTTGCCCAGGTATCCGGAATGGAATGGGTTAAAAATTCAATGCATACCTGTCGCAAACGTTGCTCGCTTCTCTCTCATCGAAAGTGTCTCATTTGTGGGAGCCGAATACGCCAGACCAAAACACAACGCAATAAAAGCTAAAACAAGCATCTCCATTGTTTGCACGGCAAATCCCACTACGATTATGCCTAAAGAGCTGTCTGGCACGGTCTTATCTAATAGCTTATCAGATATGCCATTTGTGTATGCTGTCGTGACGACAGTGCTTAAAGTTAGATAAAAATGTCTCAGTTTGGACAGAGGTTAAAGCATTATGTAATATTAGCAATACAAAGTGTATTGTATTGTATTGTATTTCTATACTTGGTTTGAATGTATTTTGGATAGTCTAAACCTTCAGAAACTATGTTTGATTGTTCTGCTCGTCAAATTTTATTGTCATAATAGTCAAATTAAAAGATAAAAATGACTACCTAACCTATGTCTTTGTATAGAATTTCTTTGTTATTAGCAAGGATGTACATTTGAGTAGTGATTAATTCTGCCTTGTACTTAAACAAATGTTTAAAACTTCATCAGTGATGGGTATGCAATGGAAAATACATGTTGCCATTTTAGTCTTCTGGCTTTTGTGGTCGTAAAAATCGATTATATACGTTACCGATGTGCATTTTCGTTAGAATCATATAACTTCAAGGAAGACACTTGTTTATTTTAAGGCAGTTTCTCCACGAAATGATCTGAAAGTATTAGAAAATGCAGCTTAGTCTGCCTTTTTATCATATAATAAGTACTAGTAGTAACGTATATAACTTTGATTTATGTGGCAGTTCATTATAATATAACTTGTATAAAATCTTTACTGTCTGTCAGAGAACGACTATGAATATAATATTCTAGCAGCTCTTACGAAATACCTTTTAGTTCGAGCTATTAGCCTTATTACCAGTTGGTTTAAGGACTTTATGAGATGCGTTTCATACATAACAAAACTCAAGATGTTTAAACGTCTAATTTATAAAAACTTGACAAATTCTGAGCACATACATCAGGGTTTTGCTGTTTTATTATTTTTTATTTTTATGGCTTAAATCAATACTTTTATTGATGTTATTGTCCAGCTACTCATGTTTACGACTCTTAAGACAGTAATATACGTGATATTGTGTTTTATAACGAAAAAACAAAGCAAAACAGACACATTTCCGTGAGAAAAAATGCTGCTTTCACATGCAAGTATTTGGTTTGAATATAGGCATCGAATAAAATAATACATAGGCGGTTTGATAAAGTTATAACCTGATAAGCGGTAGTCCTGGTAAATATAACATTGCAACGTTACCAGTAATCAGCAATTCAAAACATGATCATTTCTTGTTTATTGAAAAGATCTGTTACATTGTACATATAAATTGAAAAAAACATTGAGAGTACAGCTTTAGAAACATTTAATATCGAAGAAAAACGTATACGGGAAGTCGAGTCATGGACTATTGCAGCTAAACAGATGCATATGTACTTTGTTAAAAGATTTTCTTAATTTCGTTGCTATCTTTCCTTTCCCTTTCCTATCCGAGTGTATTCAACAGTCTCTTAAATGATTTGATTCAGCAGGAAACCTTCTCTTACTTTTAATTTGACGAATATTTCATTTTTAAGGGACAGAGTTCAACAGCATTCTAAACCACGCAATGAAATGGCAAGTATAATGACAGAATATTGCTGCTCAGATTTTCTGTGCAAACCCCAATTGCCCTAGAGAATATATTAAAACTTAATTTTATTTTGCAGCACCTTACAACATAAAGGGAAAGATAACAGAACGAGTAACGAATACAACCAATTTATAAAATTCCTTATGTCTCATAATGCTCAAACAGTAATACAGGAGTTCTGAATAGGAGATAAGCAAATGCTACAAGCAAAGCAAACAATAAATGTCAAGGGTAAGTAACCTAAATAGCTATCATTATAGATGCTCTCTTTGACTTTGAACATATTACGTTATTGCTTAGTAATGATTATAGGGGTAAACTGCGTATTCATGAAGTCTTACTGCTATTCAGACTGACACTTGTTCTGGGGCCGTATTCATAAAGCCACTTAAGTCGTTGCTATGCGGTTGCTAAGGCTAAATATCTATAAAGGAGATTCCCTACAACTATGAAATTTGGTCTGGAGGAACTGTTCCTCCAGAGCAAATTTCATAGTTGTAGGGAATCTCCTTCAATGAAATTTAGCCTGAGCAACAGCATAGCAACCACTTAAGCCGTTTTATGAATACGGCCCCCTGATATTCCAAATACAGTAAGAGAGTGCAACTTTTTGGTAATATTCGTACAACAACCAAAGAAACATGCATGTACATGTCAAAAGTGGAATGATCGAAATTAAAATGGTCTTCCATTACACTTTGCATGTTGATAATAATGTATCGGAACACAAACAGGAAGGGTACAGAATTATTAGCCCAAATAAATCTTGGTAATGTAACAATGGGATATAAAAGTTGTGCACAGACTGGACTGATGATGATGAGACCTCTGTGTCTCAAGAAGTAAAGCATTTTCTATCATAACATTGTCACAGTGATACATTATTGCAGTGTAGCTGATGGGAGCAACATAAATAGGTAACGCTGATTACAATTCAGCAGGTAAGTTACAATTATGGGATTAACAAAAAATCTGCTTAAGAGTCGGTACTGTGCAAAAGGGTATTGATCAAATATGCCATCAGTTGTATCAGAGCATTCAAATAAGGGCTAAATAACTGTTGACCGAGACGATACTTCTGTAGATTGCCTCAGCTGACAGTCACTTTTATATGTAGGTTAACTGGTGGGCTAGTTGGACAGCACAGATGGGCAAATCGGTATCACCCTTTTGACAATTCTAAACCTAAACATTGATCATCTATGTCTAATATCAACTTATACATATTTTACTTGTCGTATGTAATTAAAATGCTGAGTTTTGTGAGGTTGCTGTTAAGTCAGATTAAATGTTAGGAAGGTCTAAATGCTTCAGATGTAAAGATCTATATGGTTTATGTTGAATTCTTGTGTATTTAAAAGAGCTAAATTTCCCGTCTTAGTGCCAGTGGTAAGTCAAATGTTCTCTGGCATCTGAGAATTGAGCCTTTGAACACAGCTTACTTATCTGATAGATTACAAATATATCGAGGGCTTAGTGCAAGATAAGTCTAACTCCATATTTGAAACTTTTCAGGAGAAGCAAAAAGCTGATTATTACAGTACATACACAAAATATTAATTGGAAATTTGACACATTTACATAAAATATGGGAAGAAATGCTTACATTATTCAATTTTATCAATTTAGTTTTTTTTGTGTGACTCAGACCACTTTTGCGCTGAAAAGTTTAATGCAAGACTATTCTAACTTAAGATAGACTACTTTTTCCAATGCACAACATAAGTGCATTATGAAACAAATTTTAACAATTTTTATGGTTTGAAGGCAAGAACTCAATATACATGAGCTGTGAAATGGCTATTGAACAATTTTAAGCATTAACAAATTGTTGGTATCCCGATGGGTACAAATTGTGCTCCTCTTGTGGCCGATTTGTTTTTATTTTGTTATGAAAGAGATTTCATGACTTCTCTTTCTGTTGATAATCAAGCTGATATCATTGAGGCATTTAACTGAACCTCTAGATATTTAGACGATCTTCTGAATATTGATAATCCTTATTTTGAAAGCATGGTCAACCAAATTTACCCACCTGAACTTAAATTAAAAAAGAAACTTAATACTTCAGATACCGAGGCCCCCTTTTTGGATTTACATCTATCTATTTCTAACGGTTTTGTATCTTCTAAAATTTATGATAAACGTGATGACTTGGACTTTGATATAGTTAATTTTCCAGTTTTGGATGGTGACGTTCTACGTCGTCCCTCTTATTGAGTGTATATTTCTCAACTTATAAGATTTGCTAGAGTGTGTAGTCATGTAGATGACTTTAATGCTCGTAATAAATGTTTAACTGCTAAACTTCTTCAACAGGGCTATCGGTGTCATAAGCTTAGAAAGGCTTTTTCTAAATTCTATCGCAGACACCATGAATTGGTTTCAAAATTTGATGTCGGATTAAAATTTCTTTTACACCAAGGCCTATCGGAACCAGAATTTTATGGTGACTTAGTATACAAATCCAAAAAGATTAAGGGTAGGACTGATTTTTCTGATCAATTCCGAAAAACAATAATACGTCACAAACGTATTGGCTATAATTTAAATGTTATGTGACAGTCTGCATGCTTAGTGATTAACCCAATCACGGTTGATAACTTTGCTGCACTCTTTAATTTCACACCGGGGGATCGGGCGTCAGACTCTATGATGGCCCCGACCTAAAGCTATATATTTTAGCTGGTTGGGACCGGAGCCTTTTTGTCTGTTGCTTGGTCCACCGGAGCTCAACTGGTGACCTTCTTTTGCTTCAGTGGGGTTGTTTGGCAGGACAGGGATCTCCACCTGTCAGACGGCCCGTTGTATCTGTTGAGTCCTCGTCTTTGCTTCTTAAGGTGTTGAAATTTGATTTATGTGTTTACCGTGATGATTCATTGACGAGTTAGAGGGTTATCATGCGAACCGAACAACCAACTAAATGTTTTGTACCACTTCAGATACTGAGGGTGAGGTTGGGCCTGTAAAATCGATTTAAGTCCCCCAGTAATTCATTACTGACCGTTCCAAGGCGGTAGTTCTGTTGTGGTTCTCTGTTGCCTGTTTTTGGTGTCAGAGTTTCTGTGATGTTTTACCTTATGTATGTTCTTATTATTTTTGGTTCGGTTTGGGTTGCTGAGTGGCCACCTTTTGGGAACAAACTGCTCACTCGGTTGGCCATATGTTCTCTGTATCTTGATTATTTGTAATCTTAGTTGTTTCCAACTATGGTTTGAGGGCTGGATTTGGATTTTGATTGTTTCAGTTCCTGGTCTTTGCATACTTTATACTTTAAAAAAAAAAACAATTTATATCAAATCCACTTTTAATTAGCGCAATACTAGTCTATCTCATGATAGACTAGTCTTGCACTAAGTAAAATAAGGAAAATATTTTGAAATGGAAATATTCCATGTTTTAATACTGAAAAACTGTGTACTAGAGTGTTCAGAAAACACTGTACATAGACCTATAAACAGTTAAAGAATATGAGGATTTGTGTCTAAATTTATAAACCTGAAAATTTAGTCATTTATCCATACCATGCCCTCTAAAATCAAATTCCTCCCATTTTAGTTAGACTTGTCTTGCGCTAAAGATTTGGCTCATCTGGCTCTTAGACTACTTTTAAATTAGGAATAAAAGTGTTTGTTTGTTTTTTTTGTAAAAATATGAATTTTAATAGTTTCAAAGAATGTGCGTTTGACCATCAGGTTTCAAACTGCAAAAAAGTGAATTTGTGAAAAATAGTGAGTTAGCATAGTCTTGCACTGAGCCCTCGGTATAAATATGTAACGTTATGTTACTATTACAATGCCTTTCTAATACAGTACAATCCCATCTTATTATAGCTGAACGACATACAACAGTGAGTTTTCTTAATGCATATATGTACATATGTTAGTTTACTAAAGGCTTAAATAGATTATGCAGAAAGGCTACATATTATGCTAAAAGGCTACATCATCTACATTAGCTATCTTCGTCAGTTGATGACAAAGTCCTAAAAGATTGAATTGTGGCTTCAACTGCCATTGCCACAGATAACTGCGATCTCACTAATTCAAAGTATGTCAAGCATTTTTAAAGATGAGCATAAGTCATGGAGAAGTGATAGAGTATTTTCATTAAAGACCACACATATAAAATTCATTTCATTGAATCAGTCTGATCGTGCTTGTTAAATAGTGATTTAGCTACGGCTATATATGTTATATGTCTTCATTGACTGATTACTATCTCTTTTTTAAATACTTAAATTTGATTTTAAATGTTTAGATTTGAATAAAAAGTCATATTTAACTTTAATTGATCTCTACATTTCATTTGTAACAGTTGACTGCTGTAACAGGCTAGTGTTACCCCAACTACTACTTAGGCCAGTTTCTAGGTAAAATACAGAAAAATAATATGGCAACAATCATTTTTAAATTTCTATTAACATTCACACTCACAGGACTCAATGTTTGTTTCAAATAACCCTGGGTTATTATGATCATCGCAGGACAGATTACAAATAAGTAACGTAATGCTACTGTTTGAGACAGACCTTTCAAATACAAAACAAATGTTATTATAGTTTGGTGAATATAAGAATGGCATGTTTCATGGTTGCACGTACATTTTTCAACTTTAGACACAATAAAGACTTCAGCTACTGTTAGTTTTTCTCACTAGTGTTTTGGGAATTCTTAAAAAATAAGTTACAGTCCGTCTTTCAGCTGACATTGCCACTTTCTTAATGCAACCTAACTAATTAGGAATATATCAAAAAATTCTTTGAATGCTTATGTGAGCATGATTTAAAGAAGAGTAATATATTATGCCCATTAAGGACCACGTGAATAAGTTTCATTTCACCAATATTGGCATGAGTCACATTGTTTATTTGTATTTTAGTTACAGATATATACATTACAAGAGCCGCGACGCGAGAAAACCAACAATGTGGTTGTGCGCCCAGCGCAGACTCAGATCAGCCTGGGCATCCGCCCAGTCTGATCAGAGTCTTCGCTGTCCGCGTTAAGGTAGCTTAGACTCTTAGCTACCCTTTAAGCGCTTCGCAAAGAGTCTGATCAGATTGGGCTGATGCCCAGGCTCATCTGAGTCTGTGCAGGGCGCACAACCACATTGTTGGTTTTCTCGTGTCGCGGCTCACAAATATATCATTACTGCTGACTAACAAGAACTGATGAGCTTTCTATCTCACTATAAAGTGAACTAAATGATAAGTCAGAGTTCTGCCTAAACAACCACAGTGCGATCAGGAATATTAAAAAGATCACTGAACAGCAACTGCAAGATTTGTTGTCTTCATTATGCAGTTACCTAATGTTGTCCTGTTGTAAAGAAATGGGTGGGGTATATCAATATGATAAAAGGGTAAAGATCGCCAAAAGTGATAGTCTGCCTTAATTGCTTATTAAAGAATACCAGCAGACCACACAGTAAAGTAATACAAAAGCAAAGAGCAGCCTTTATGGTCAGGACGCTGAAATTCAAAAAAGGCCTATTTTCCGAGTTTAATGCCCCCACAATTCGAAAGGATGAATTTGGTATTTTATGAAAGTTTATTATCCCAACTTTAACTTAGGGTATGATGTGGTCCTGAAAAGTGGATCCAGGATGTAAAATCAGGGGAGATAACTGGGTACCAAAGAAATGCTAAAAATGATCGACTACCTTTCTCCTTATTTTTAAGTCATTTGAAACGGAGTTTCAAACAAACAACATAAGTTTTATAAGAAGCCTATTATACTGCTAACGACTGATACTTATTAGCTTTCTATCTATTTTGGCTTAAGCCCGTAACATTCGGTTAAAGACGTTACATATTAGTATATCCCCAAAATGTAAATATTTTGAAGGTAGAATTGTTTAGTTTTCTTTTACTAGTATACCCCCCTTTAAAATCATCTTTAAATATTAGGAGAAGTACAGGCTGCTTGATTCCTTGTCATTCGCCTATGCTACTACTTGAATTAACGTAGAATTAACGTAGATAACATTTATACAAAATGTATTCCATTAAATCACAGCTAATCAGCATCCTTCACCAACTCCCTGGAAACTCTCATTCATACGGTATTCAGGCATTATTTAAGAAATATTATTGGCAGAAGTTTGTCGCTAATTTGACCACGCGGTTTAAGACCCTCGCAAGCTGCGTTTTATACGTGAAACAGAAAACAAAACAGTTGTTGTGTTAAAAGACTTGACAAATACTACTGAACAAACAGTCTTTTTTGCTATTTCTTTCTTCTTGTAGCAACGCTCAACACTTTTGCTGACATGATTATACAACGATTCAATTTTCTTGCTACGTTTCTCATGACACTAACATACGTGACTTTTAGTCAAAGCAACAAAAAAGAAACAAATAGATATAGATAAATTGAGAGATAGAGAAGATATAACGCCAGGGGAAATAAAACTACTGGGGCTATGAACATTGTTATTTGTCAAATGTCGTCGTTCTTTTTACTATAAATAAATATAAATTAGGGAATTACTAGTAATCTACACTACAAAACCTGCTGTTACATTGATTATTGAAAAAATCGGTTTATAGAGCATAGATATGGAAAGACTACAGAAAGGTGAGAAAACTAAAATACATACTGGAATTTGATGACATGAGGCACAGAAAAGTATCTTCCAAATCAAAAATAAGCATCTACTTACACAGTACGCATTTTTATGAGACTTGCATGGAGGTATTTTTCGTTACCAATAATAACGACAATGCTCAAGTGAAAGTTTCAGTTAAAATAAAAAAAACAGCCAGTTATATCAATAAATTACGATATTTCATTGCATTGACCTTTTTGATCAATGTAAAAAGTCCCTAAAGACGGTGATACATCATGCGCTTGGTAGTGAAACATCGGAAACATGTCAACGTCGTAGTAGTTAATGTTAATGCTAATCAAAATTTTCACTGCCGAAATTCTACACATTGAGATAATGTATTTTCACAGCCTCCGGTCATCTACTCGCAGTCCGACTATAAGTATAATGTATCATTTGTAACATTTTCAGTGCGAATAATACCTTGTAGGAATAATGTGGCAAATATTGTGAATTACCCGTGCAGTTACCATAAACACTGACAAAACTCCTGAAGAGACTGATGATGGGACATCTTGTAAGTTACATGTGAACCCCGTTGGTTGGTTTTCTTGTCTTGTGGTCGCCTGTATAGCTGTCCTCTGTGCTTTCTATTTTGTTTTGTGGTTTAAAAAAGAAAATAGGTAAAAAAAGATGTATTAAATGTTCGAGTGTATTTTGTATTGTTTTTGGTGCTTACTTATGTTCAGTTCCTATGTGTTGGAATGGAGTGTCTGTTACCAAAGATGTGCTGTTCCGTTTGCATGTATGTTTCCCATCTTCTTTGGGTGTCTTTGGTGGGCTGTGTTTTGTAATTGTGGCCTTCCCTGGGTAATTTTATTTACATTTTTCTATGTACGTTTTCTTCATCTCATATACGTTAACTTGGGTCTGCATGCATATCTAATAAATACACTGAAACAAAATAGCAAGAAACAAATTAAGATAGTCAACATGTAAACGAATTTTATTCTCTGGAGAGATGTACCAACTTGCAAAATAACGCTGTTCACAATGGCTTTAACCACCTACTGGAGGAAACAGTGATCTCACAACTCTTCTAATTGCTACCATATGCATATTACTTGCTAGCTTCTTTTGATATCAAAGTAGTTTACGTTGTAATTACTATTCAAACCATGACGTTTTATTATTGTTTGAACATATCTTTGAATGCCGTTCATTTTTCCGCCTGTCAGTAAGTGCAAATACTCGTTAGTACATGGTCTTTTTCAATTTTGATACTTCCATCAGTCCCAATCCAACTTAACATACCATACGTACAGATGTTGTCAAAATACTTCATTTACACACTAAATACCAATTACATGTATAAAACTTCATTTTGTAAAAGTTTTAAATTAGCTTTTAAGACAAGGGAAAATGCAGAGTTTAAAAGCACTATTTTCAAAAACATATTTGAACGACGAAATGATTTAAAGTTGAAACATTATTTAATTTTATTTATTTTTTCGTTTCATGGGTAACATATATAATTTGTAATATCTGCTATGAAAAGCTTTTCGAAACCTTTTTTTTTTAACAGATTATAGTAACTATACTCTAATGCAGTAAAACAAATATGATCCTTTTTCTGCATTCTTCATCTATATATATCTTCTGGATCGTCTTCATTCATTATTTTTTTAACAAAATTATATCAAGTAACGTATGTAACGATCGAGCTGTAACAGACCAGTGATCGAAGGGTTTGTTAATGTGAGTGCATAAGTTGTTCGAAGTCTTTGCAGACCCAGAAATGGTAGGGCTGGTTCTCTTGTTAAAATGCACAGCACGGGGAAAAATTCAAATTGTACATCTTTTAAAGAAATGAACCTCTGAGGAAAGCGGGATCCACGGTGGTGGTTAGACTCCAAAGAGAAATGTTTTATGAGGTACTGAGTGCAGTGTCATTATCATTGGATATTTTGCGAGTCAGTTGCCCTGTAATTCTATTCGCATTTGGATGAGAATCTGGAAGATAGCTATTTAAAATGAAATATAGTACCTTCAAACACCAACAAATTGGTAGGATGAATTATCCTTGTGTAAATTTGTGTATACACCGGTTTTCTTGATATTTTAAGCCTGCATTTTGTAAATTACTATAGAAACTGATACGTTGCACATAAATACGTCATTTCATATATTAATCAGAAAATTTTAGTGCACCTCTAAATGGACAGAATTATAACGTTTTCATTTTAAGCAAATTAAGGTTTTAAAGGGGTAGGGGTAAAAAGGGGTAATTAAAAGCACGGGATCCTATTTCAGTGACCACATCATACCCTATCATAAAGCCCAAATGTTGTGCTTATCAATTTGGTAAAAATTTCCTTTCGAATCGCCGGGGCATTAAAGTTGCATTTTTTCGGCTTCAGCGTCCTGACTATTAACGGATAATTATGTGTGTTCACAAGTTTTTATACAATATTTTTTCGGACATTTTTTCTCTGTGGGGTAGCATGAATCATAAGCGCGCCTTTGCGAAGCAAAGGAGAGCTTATGCTATACCCCCGGCGTCGTAGTCGGAGTATGCGTCAGCGTTGGCGTCCTCGTTCGCGTCCTCGTTCGCGTCCGTGTCTGTGAGCAGTTTAACCTATGTTAACCATTTGCGTTTAGGTCACAAAGTATAAGAGCTAGAGTAACGAAACTTGGTAAACACATACATCAGAACATGATCACCTGAATGTAAGCACCACGTATGACACTGACCTACTGGTCATGGTCTACTGACTTTGAAAATATTTAGGTTAATGTAGTTAAATTTAGGTTTATGCAGTTTAACCTATGTTAACCATTTGCGTTTACCCGTATGAAAGTTTTTAGCGGTTTTCGCCCATAAAAGGGGCGAAATTGGGGCGAAAAAATAGTTTTCCGGGTGAAACAGTGGCGGAGTTGACAATTACGCCTGAGAAATCATAGATGCTGTCAAATCTTACGGGCGTAATATCAAATATTTCGGGCGTAGGAACAAGACATTAATTCGGGCGTAAAGTTGAGGCGGAATAACCACTTCCTGTCACATGACATTTTGGAGGGAAATTAAAACATGGGTGTTCTAGAAAAACGGGTTAATTTAGTCCTTGCTTCAAAAGAGAAAATATTTTCTTTAATGAAAGATGCTGAGGAGTTTGTAGTATACATTGAAGAAAAGGTAAGTAAATTACTTTAAATGTTGTTGTTTTTAATTAATGTGATAGCAGATTTCGGTCATGGCATCAAAATGTTGCTTTTTTCTAACAGTTTCAGCACCCCACCCATTTTATAGGCCTCATTACTTCCAACCAGCACAGCTTGAATGACAGTGTGGATAATGCCTCCCTGAGCTTATTCAAAGATATCTGAATCTTTCTAAAATCTGGTTGGTTTGAAAATACCAAATAATGCAGATACAGATATAATATCATTTGTTTGTTTGTTTTAGTGATATATGTTACACAAAATATGCTGTGTATACTCAGTCAGTCCTCCGATATATGGATATATGCCAAAAGAGCATGAATTTCCGCCCGTAAGTGCTGTGGTATTACGCCCGTAGTTCTTCATGTTTCCGCCCGTAATCTTTGCTATTTTCCGCCCGTAAATTTCAAAGGATTACGCCTAATTTAAATATTTCGCCCCATATTTACGCCCGGATTACGCCCGGATTACACTGAACTAAAAGCACCTTACTGGGGCAAAAAAAGGAAGAAATCATGGACGAAATATTACGCACATTTACGCCTCTATTTCGGGCGTAACGTTTCGTACAGGTAGGTCTTTTTCTCATAAAATATAAGGGTTAGAGTAATGAAACTTGGTACACACTTACATCATCACATGATCACGAGAATATATGCACCATGCATGACCTTGACCTACTAGTAATGGTCAGCTGACTTTGATAAAAATTAGGTTAATGTATGTTAAGCATTTGTGTTCAAGTCAGTTTCAAAGTAGTTATAAGGATTAGAGTCATGATATTTGGTCATTACTTGCATCTGGACGAGAGCATGTGAGTGTAACCAACCATGTAGGACAGTGACCTACATTTTTATGCTTCACTGACTTTATGAAATTTCACAGTTCCTATATGGGTTACACATTTTGATACCTTGCACACACGTAAACATGGACAAGATCATTTCAGCAGCATCCTCTCTGTATGGATTTGAGTACGTTTTATGCTTCATTTGACTTTATGATACGCTTCACTGACTTTGTGATACTTCTCAGTTCCTATATGGGTTAGGGCCATGACACTCTGAAAATGGCAACAGGAGACCAAGAACTCCTGGCGTGGGCATAGATAGCGCAAGGATAAGTGTATCGCTTTTCGCCACTGCGCCTAGGCTTCTTAAACCGACGTGCTACCGACATGACAGAGTAATTTATTTGTTTTTCACCACCATTCAAGACCACATGAGCCAACTTCTCCTCCTTTGCAAATGTATTAATAGGCATATAGATGAAAAGTATAAACCCTGTTTAACACTAATTATTGATAGAAATGACTTAGAAAACAGGAAAATGGCAGAGTTGCTTCCCCTAAAAGTGTAGCCATTCACCTTAAAATGGACTAGCATGACTCGTGTCACTACTGTTCCTGATCAGATCATTTTTTATGTTTAAACTTACAGGAAGACGATGGTAATATAAAGTCATGTAAAATGCTTCACAAGTTTATTAGATTTACTGTGAATATTATTGAAATCAGAGATTCGAGCAGCCAGGCTTTGCTCTTAGGTTGTGCCAGTAGCCATCGGTGGCGCCAGATTTACAGCCCCTCGGCCCACCATTATGCTCTCTTGCGAAACCCTCACAAGTCATCGGACAATGATAGTGGGCGGCATATCTCTTCATGTAGTTCTGTACGCACAAGGATGCGCAATGCTTGTCGTCAGCACATGCTTGCCAGCCTAAAAATGATAACAGTAATAATAATATAAATTATACATAAAATGATAAAATTCTACAATTGCAAGCACCTTAGAATGAACCGCAAGTCTAATCAGGCTCCGAGGTTATAAAACTTGAGTACATTCTCAAACTCAAAATAAAGCACACTGATTGGCTGCTCCCGAGCACATGCTCGGGAGCAGCCAATCGTTGCGCTTTATTTTGAGTTTGAGATTAGCACACTGATTGGCTGCTCCCGAGCACATGCTCGGGAGCAGCCAATCGGTGTGCTTTATTTTGAGTTTGAGATTATTCTCAAGTTTTATAACTTCGAACCCTGAGCTTTTCCAGTTCGCATAGACCATGTATACATATACACAAAGTGGGGGCTCAAGAGAGATACATAAAGAGACAAGATAGCCAGCAGACAGTTTCTGAGAAAGGGGTATATGAAGGCAAGATTAAAAGCCAGGATCCTGATTCTCAATCACACACTCACACTGTCGACCAAAATTGAACATTGTAGCTTGAAAAATTGCAGAGAAAACTATCACACACATTTTCAACATTATAAATATGTGAAGAAAATAAAACACCGGGCTGCGTGTCTGAGATGATCCGGGACCTTCGATGGCAGTCTTTACAGGAGAAAAGACAAGACCATAGGCTGACACTACTTACAAAATAGAGAACGGTCTCCTTGATATAGACCCCAAACCTATCCTAGACGCGGAGATTCAAGAACTAGTGGTAGGTCTAGACTGCAGTAAGCCGCAGCAACACCAGCAGTCTACAAGAACTCGTTTTATCCACGAACAACACGCCAGTGGAATCAACTGCCTGTCTTTGTCACCGATGCCACAAGTCTAGAAGGATCAAAGACTGCTCTTGCAAAACATTGAGCAACACCCTCCAGGACAGCGTAATCAGCCATTGTTACGAAATGGATCTAATCGTCCACTATGTCGTCGAGATTATTTTAATCCATTCAATCAGTAGAGCTACAGTTTTTAGGGCAACTGTGGTAATAAAACGTTTACGGAAATTGTGACTACGTTATGCATGGGTTGTTTGTGAATACCTCTCGTGGACAGCATATTGCATGATTTTAATGTGAGTACCTGCACACTTTGATTGTAGTCCCATGATTTAAAAGTGAGACGCTTAGTATTTATACGCCTATCTTTTATTGAAAAGTTAGACGTGGCTGTTAATTCTTATACTGAGGATGTTATATTGTTGTGTGCCCAGATTCTGAGTTTAGACCAGAACGGTAAGGTTTTATTATATTTATTTAGAATAGTTTGGCTAAGAATGAAAAATGTGACTTCTGATTGATATGGTATGATTATATGTGTCGACTGATTTGATTTTGTTGGCAGTGATCAGGCTGCGCATGTGTCGACCGATTTTGTTAGTAAGCATGCTGCGCATAATATTTTTATATTAGGAAGTTTTGTAAATTTCGGAAATAGTTTATATCACTGATGTTGGTTGCAATGGTGTGCGTCTATTTGACGTCCAGTGACGTCAGTTGCATTCATGTTATTCATGTGACGTCAGTTGCATTCATGTTATTGCGACGTCAGCACTTTTTATATTAGTTTCACGTATACGTGGCCTATAGAAGTAGATTGATTTGTAATGGAACTAATTTATATACTCGTGACGTCAATTGACGCCATAGCATGCACCGCATTAAGGGTTTTTTCCATAAGTTATAATGGTAGCATTTGGTCATCATGCGTTTGATTTGCCTTCATTAGACGGCGTCATATGGTATAACATCATTGATGTCATGATGTCAGATCAAACGTTATGATCCCAAATGTGTGAGAAACGCTTATTCAGCTATTATATTCTATGGCAAATGGTATTACGCTTAGTTTAAAGAAATGAATTAAAACATATGCGAGTTAGATTTTGGTCAATCAATTTAATGTAAATAGGACATTGTTTAGATTATTCATGTTTTATGTTTAGATTATTCATATTTTATGTGGGGTATGTCATGGTAATGCCTGTTGACGTCAGTATACTTCTTGACAATGTTTGACGTCAGATCCTTTGACGCACATGCGTGGTAGGATCTACGTTTCTTCATTGGCGGAAGTGGTAAGCACACTTTTAGCTTTACATCGTGAGCGCGAGTCGTGTCTAGTGACACGGCTGGCGTGTGCACGTTATGCTCGGCATTCGCCGAGGGCGTTGTATGGTATTT